>JAVJIF010032952.1:0-7500 GCA_038442645.1 Agave tequilana | reverse complement strand
GAATGGAAAATCTTTGAGTGTTTTGTAAAAGAAAGGAAAATACGAGAATAAGGATGGGAGGAAAAATGGAGATATTTGAAAAGAGGAAGCTTTCAGAAGAGTGATTTTTAAGAATGATATAAAGAGAAGCAATGACTAACTAACATTCTAATTTACTAACTTACTACTCTCGTTAGGTGATGCATGCCTCATATTAATTCATCGGCAATGGTATGTCATGCTTTGCCAAGTCCTTGTGTTGTCCCATGTCGAAGGTGTTTCTCATCTAGGCTAGTTGCCTCCTTGAATCATTGGCTCCCTAAATAGATTTTCAACAGTGGAATAAGGATGGTCACTTTTAATGATGCTAAGAAACATACAAGATTCATTAGTCCATCAAAGCTATAATAAAGCGAGCATGAAATAAGAAACTTGTAATGTAGTCATTGGCATAGTGAAGTGCTCCATCTTCAAGTTCCATCAAGGCACTTGTTCTAAAGACAAGGCTCTAAGTGAGGCTCACATGAGTTATATAGAGGGAGAACTTAGCTATTGCAAAGAAAAAAAAACAACTCATCTTCATTGGCGGTGAGATAGACTTGTAATTTACAAGACAAGAAAAGAAGAAGAAAGTATCCAATGAATTATATAAGTTAGCAATCACCCAAGAGTTAGTAGTTAGTAAAATTAAAAGTTAGTTAGTCATGTTAATGAATAAGCTAGACATGGAAATAAAGAACAAGAAACAGTTCATTGTAGAAGTTAAATAGAAGAAAGTAAAAGCTGAAAAAATAATGCACTAGAACAAGAGAAGATCGGAAGATTGAAAGCTTAATCCCTGTATTGCGTTGTCACCATCTCCAATTACAAAGATTGCTCACTCTCACTCTCTCTTTTTTGAATTCTAGAAGGAGAAAAAGAAAATTATATAAGAGACTAAAAGAAAACCTAGAGAAACCCTAACAATTTCCCTATAAACAATGCTCTTTTCTCCTCCCTGATTACAAAGGCCCTAGGGGTCTATTTATAATCTTTATGAGAAGAAGCCATCCCACTTCAGCCTCCGGATCAAACGTTGAAGTAACGGCCAAAAGATTATCGCGAGTCCGCGGCACGTACCACGTTTCTGCGGCCGTTTCTTGGCCACTGCGCTAGCGGATTTTTGTGTCTTTCTTTTGTATCTCGTATCCTCAGTGGATCTTCTAGAAACGGAGAATACGCTTTGGGAACTGTGTAGATCTGGCTTTCTTCTTGTGGGCTTCTAATTAATTCTTTAATTCCTCAAAAATCATAATTCTTGGGCCTCTTTCTCCATTAAACATTGGACCTAAAAAAAGAGAGAAAAAAGCAATAAAAATCCAATATTTATTCAGATAAAACATAACATGGTGGTAGAAAATGATACATAAATGACTCCAATCACACCCCCATACCTAGATTTTGCTCGTCCCTGAGCAAAATAAGCAAGAGAAAAATCCTAACTAAATTATTACACCACTTTCGTAGGTGACACGATTGCACTGAGCTCGTGCAACAAGCCTTTAAACCTCTAGGTTACCCTAGAGGAGGAGTGTTGTCTCCTAAGGGTTTTCAGTGGATTACACCAACAAAATCCATAAAGAAAGAGAAACAAAGAGTTAGTATTTTCGAAAAGCATTTTGAAAGAGAAAAATATTTGAAATATAATTGTAAGATTTAAGTAATCTATAAGTTATAGAAAAACTGAAATTTTCACTCCTAAACTTAGCTTCTATTCAAAAATTTGTTATCAATCAAAGTAAGGAGTCAAATTGTACTTCCCATCTAGTCTATTACTCTACCCTAAGTTACATGCACCTTCGTGACCGTGAAAATTTTGACTAAGGGTTCTTTAACTCTAATTCTTATGCCTTATTTATTTATATATATATAATTTTTTTGTGGTATTATTCCTTAGTTCTATTAGGCTTTCTAACTTGCTAATGTAACGAGCCTTTAATCGATAACTTTCAAACCAAACGGTCTTAGGGCACCGGGTGATAAAGCACCACAAGGACTTAAGGACTCGAGCAAACAAGGCCACAAAACTAAGGATTTTATTATATGAACCGCTTTTAGGCTTGAATACTTATGCTTTATTAGGCACAAATTCCCAGCTTAATCAGAGGATTTTTTTTATATATATATTTTTTCTCAAACTTATCTAATCATCTTTCGCATAAATACCAAGGCTTACTTAGGCCAAAGCACCTAGCTAATCAATAATTAGATTTGTTCATCTTTCATAGATACATATATATATATATATATATATATATATATATATATATATATATATATATATTTATAATAAGGCATAAGAATCTTTGTTTTTGAACCCTAAGTGTGTAAGTGTATGGAGTGTGCATATTTCATTAAGGTAAAGATCAAGACTAAATTACTTTGACAAATTATCTCCTGGCCCTAAAAATCAAACAAATAATCTTATTTGATCAAATTAAGAAATCCTAATTTTTATTTCCTATTCCTTAAAATTGACTTAATTTCTTACAAAAAAATGTCAAAATATTGTTTCTATTTTCAAAAAGTTTTTAAAAGTAAAGAAAAAAATTTTAATAAAAAAAAAAACCTAAGTTATGTTAGACCCTCCCCCACACCTATCTCATGCATTGTCCTCAATGTATGAATTAATGCATAGTTGCATGAAAAAGAAGACAGGGAAGGAAAATACTACCTTAAGGTGGTGGTTCTGATGGTGGTCTGATTGGTCCATGAAATGTGCGGCCCTATCAACTTTGCATGAAGTTCAGATGAACCCACCAGAAATCTCTCTAATATAACCCACTAAAATGATGTATACATGAAGGATTTTTATAAAAATTTGACCCCATCTAATTTCCAAATTCCATAATTGATTTCGGAGTCAATTTTGTCAACCGTCTTGTCCCAAAATGGAGTGTGAAAAGATAGAATGATTGACTTGGACTCAGGAAGTACTGGAACTAATACCGACTCAGGAAAGTGACTTAAATCAAGTAAAGGTTCAGGAGTCGAGATTGGCTCAGAAAGGGTCCAAATCAAGAAGTTGAAACTCAAGTCCACATTCAGTTTCCCACAATGGAATATGACTTAATACTGGTGATTTAAGTTCAAGATGACAGGTGCGGGAATCAAAACTGACTCTAAAATATTACTCAAATCGGGTAACAAAATAGGAGTCAATATTGATTCGAGAATTTGAACTGGATCACAAATTTGAGAATCTATATCACATTTCTCATAAAGTTCAATTTCATAAAAATGAGAACTTGCCAATTTGTCAATGAGACTTTCAAAAGTATGAAATTAGTCAAGTTCAATAAAATGATCATCAAAGATGGGCGATTCAATTTCATTATGAATTGGCATAGGATCCAATGTTGACTCGAGAAAAAGATTGAAATCAGGTGAAGACACCGGAGTCATTATTGAATCAGGAAGTAGAATTGAATCACTAAGTTGAGGTTCAAGATCATATTCATTCTCAAGTTCTATTTCAGGAAAGGAATAACTTGCCAAACTGTCAATATCATTTTCAAAATTTAGAGTTTGGGCAAGTTCAAATGATTGTGCTAAAATGGAACCTTGTTTTCCCAAACAACATGACTCTTCGGCTCTAACAGAATGGTTAACGACACCAGAACTGGCCAAACGGTGAGAACGTAGAGTTTGGACCATCATATTTATGTCATGATTACGAAAGTTTTGAGCCTGAGTCATGGCTTCAAGCATCTTTTCATAGTTGATAGATTCATCGTTTTGTTGCGATTGGTTTTGAAAAGATGAAGTGTTGTTTTGGAATTGGTGGTAAAATTGTGAGTCCATCAGATTTTGTGATTGTTGTTTGGACTCACGCATACTAATTTCCAAAATGATGGTTTTCTAATTTGGACTGGTGGAACTGAGTATGAATCTTGAAAATATTATGGACAAGGTGGATAAGGGGCGTGTTTGTTTCGCCGCAAAACGTCGCAAAACGCAAGTCGTAAAACTTCTTTTCCATTTTCCATTGTGTTTCGCTGAAAACAAGTTGCAAAATGTAACTCTTCTTTTCCCACTTGCAGTTGCTACAGTTAAATTTGTGGTCATGTAAATCTCACTTTTACACTCATATTTTCCTACTTGCAGTTGCTACAGTTAATTTTGTGGTCATGTAACTCTCACTTGTAGTACACTTATAGTTCAAAACAGTTACTTGATAATCAATATATAATTTAATATTATTAAATATTTAATATTTTAAATAGTGTTCAATTTCTTATTTAATTATTTAATTATTTTATATTTTTAATCTCTAATTTTTTATTGTTTTTAATATTGTTCTAATATTTAATATATTTTAATTTAATATTTTATTTAATATTTTATTTAATACTTTATTATTTTATTAATACTTATTCCATTTTTATTACTTTATTTAGAGTTAATATTTTATTAATATAACAATATTATACTTTAATATAAAATTACTATATATTTAATTATTTATTTTTTAATATAAAAAATTACTTTATTAATATCATAATATATTTTATTAGTATATTAATATTTTATTATGTTAATATTGTATTAATAATTCAGCATAATAATACTATAATGATAATTTATTATTAAATTATATTTATATTTTACTTTGTTAATTTATATTTCTATAATATTAAAATAATATTATAATAAAATTTATACTATAATAATTTTCAAGTATTTTTAATATTATAATATTATAACTATATTTTATTATTGTTGTAAGATTTTAAATTTATATTATAATATTTTTCAAGTATTTTTAATATTATAATATTATAACTATATTTTATTATTGTTGCAAGAATTTTTAATATTTATATTTTATTAGTATTCTTAAAATTTTATTAATGTTCTTTAGGTTTTCTTAAAATTTTATATTATTTATTTTGTTAATATTTTAGTAATATTTTACTATTTATACTAATATTTATTAATATTATTGTTATAAATAAAATATTAAGATTATTAATTTTTCATCTCAAATTTATTAATACAATTTAATTTGCAATAGTAGATTTAATTTAATAGTATTCATAATATTTAAATCACTGCTACAGTTAATTTTGTGGTCAACTTTTCCACTTACACTTTTACATTACCAACCAAACAGCGTAAAACACAATATATTTTACCATTTACACTTTCACTTTATCAACCAAACATCGTAAAACACAGTATACTTTTCCATTTACACTTCACTTTATCAACCAAACACCGTAAAACACAATATATTTTCTCTGCTACAGTTTACTTTTTCCATTCTCATTTTACGACTTACGACTTGCGACGTTTTGCAACGAAACAAACAGGCCCTAAGGAGGACAAGTTGGTTGAAAATTGGACTCAGGGAGGTGAATCCCTATTGACTCTGTGAAGAGTTAAAATTATTCTGGAAATTATGGTTATAAGATTGGGGGCATGGGTTATATTGATTCGGATAAGACCAATCCGGCACACTATGTTGGTTAAAGTTATGATATGCCGGGTTAGTAATATCTGAAAAAGAGGTTGGTGTGTAATATGGATTACTATTAAAATTGGAAAAATTGTTGTTATAAGCCATATCACACAATAAAAAACACAAACAAAAAAACAAACAAATAAGCTAACAAAAAAGAAAAAATTCTAACCTAAGTTAGGGTAGACCTTTGACCTAGACGACTCCTAACTAGTTAGACTGTCCATAGGAGGTATAATGCAGACTTTGACTACAAGCTAACCAGGTCAGGGCAAGATTGGTGGGAGGTTATCCGTCAAAGACGTTCCTTAATTAAGTAAGCACCAACCTTTGGGCTTTCGGCCCCTAAACCCCTTCCTAGACACTGATTTGGCAGGGGTCAAATTCTCATAGCATTCCCCCTTAGGATAATCTCCTAATTGAGTCCGAGATGTCCCTAGGGCCAACGTCTACTCATTTTTTTATTAAAAAGCTTGGGACTGTGAGTGCTTGGAATCTGATTTTTGGCCAAGGAAGGGTGATTAATCCCCACCTTATCTTGTTATTGGGTGGTGGCCTTAAGATCAATTTATGCAAGTGTACAAGATATGCAAAGAAGATTCACTCAAAGCGATGTAAATCAACAAAGAGATGAGTCTTATTCTAAATGCAATGCGAACGTACCTTACTCCAGCACTCTTCAACAGTGAAGTAAATGAATTGAAAAGACACGTGCCTAAAATACAAACGTCTAATCAATTTTTTTAACTTTTTCAACAAATGTTTTACTGTTGGTTTATTAGCAGGCTCCTGGTGATGGAATACAATAAATAAAGTCTGCAAAAAACTATATTTTGCAAAGCAGGCAGCCCTGCAAAAAGCCAGTCAGTAGTGACCTCCTTTTTGCAGCGGATCCGCGACCAGAGCCGAGGATACGCGGCAATCCAGAGGGTACTTGGTCTCTGCTTTCTAGAACAGAGGCCCAAGACCACTTATATGTTACTGCAATCTTCTTTCCTGCTTTTCCTGACCTGTAACCTGCAACAAAGAAGAAAATTTTGTTTTAGTTCAAAAAATTCAATAAAAACCGTTACCCTCCCCGGCAACGGCGCCAAAAATTTGTTCGGAAGGATTAATTGTATTGTAAGAGGGTTTAGAGTAAACCGTTGATTGCCATGTACCGATGATCAAGAACTTCAAATGTGTATGTAAGTTTACTTTGCTCCTTCTGAATCACCGTTCGTAGCATAAGCTAAGACGGGTCGTATCCGCAGGGAGGGTTAGCGATAGAAGCATTCAAGGTTTATATTGAAATCTTTGTAAAGAAAAATGAAGGTTCTTCTTTGTTTTAAGAAATGGAAAATAAAACGATGTGGAAGGTGAGTGGAAAATCTTTGGGTGTTGTAAAAGAAAGAAAGAAACGAGAATAAAGATGGGAGGAAAAAATGGAGATATTTGAAAAGAGGAAGTTTTCAGAAGAGAGATTTTTAAGAATGATATAAAGAGAAGCCATGACTAACTAACATTCTAATTTACTAACTTACTACTCTCGTTGGGTGATGCATGCCTCATATTGATTCATCGGCAATGGTATGTCTTACTTTGCCAAGTCCTTGTGTTATCCCATGTCGAAGGTGTTTCTCATCTAGGCTAGTTGCCTCCTTGAATCATTGACTCCCTAAATAGATTTTCAACAGTGGAACAAGGATGGTCACTTTTAGCGATGCTAAGAAACATACAAGATTCATTAGTCCATCAAAGCTATAATAAAGCGAGCATGAAATAAGAAACTTGTAATGTAGTCGTTGGCATAGTGAAGTGCTCCATCTTCATGTTCCATCAAGGCACTTGTTCTAAAGACAAGGCTCTAAGTGAGGCTCACATGAGTCATATGGAGGGAGAACTTAGCAATTGCAAAGAATAAAAAATAACTCATCTTCATGGGGGTGAGATAGACTTGTAATTTGCAAGACAAAAAAAAGAAGAAAGTATCCAATGAATCATATAAGTTAGCAATCACCCAAGAGTTAGTAGTTAGT
>JAVJIF010032951.1:0-49884 GCA_038442645.1 Agave tequilana | reverse complement strand
AAACTATTGGTAAAGCTTGTTGTCAGTTTGTGACTATGCATCTTTGTTCCTTCTGTGGAATTGATTGGCAAGGCAAAATTTAAGTTGACCCAAATGGATGAGTCAATGCTGTTATGATGGCCATATACTTCATCTGAATGTATTCCTAATGGGGCAAGTATAATTTGTTGATTTGTGGTTAGTCGAAACTACAAAGACAACTCTACTGCAAACCATATTTTTCTAGCACTTGTCTGAATGTAGACATTCCATTATATGAACATATCTTTTTATCTTTTTACAGCTGAACCTTTTCTAAAGGTTAATTTTCTATTTTTGAATTTCCAGATATGCACATGCTTCAACGGGTTAAAGGTGCCAATGAAGTAGCATAGCTTCTCATGCATTTAATACTATCATAGAAGCAACTGGAAGCTCCTTCTGTAGCAGCTATATTTTTTCTGAGGGACCTTCTTGATTTACTTTCCGTCCTAGCCAGTTAAGAAGATGAGGTTTGTTGTAGTTTCGAGAGGTGCCCGAGGTGCTGCATCATCCTTAAAGAGCTGTAAGTTAGCACCTCAGCGGCTATACATCAATGCTGTGTCTGTTGCTACCGACTCTCAGTCAATGCCTAAGAGATATAAGTACCCAGCAGTCTATGATCCTTATGGACCGAGACCTGCGCCATCTGATAAAATCGTGCATCTCGCTGATCGCATTGCTGCACTCCCTCCTGAAGAGATTAAACAGATTGGGCCCACTCTCCAATACAAGCTGAAGCATCCAAAGCTTCAGCAGATATCTTCAGGAGGTTTCAATTTAGGTCTCAAACTGGGGCTGCTGCTGCAAAGCCAGAGGAGAAAATAGCAGAGAAGACGGCATTTGATGTCAAACTAGAGAAGTTTGATGCTGCTGCAAAGATTAAGGTGATCAAGGAGGTCCGGACATTTACCAATCTTGGATTGAAGGAGGCTAAGGATTTAGTGGAGAAGGTACCAGTTGTGTTGAAACAAGGGATTACCAAGGAGGAGGCCAATGCTATCATAGAGAAGATAAAAGCAGTTGGGTGTTGCTGTAATGGAGTGAAAGGTTAGGTGTACCTGACATCCTTTTTTGCCATCAATACTTCTGTGTCTTTGCATTTCCCCAAGTTGGGTTGAGCTTATAATTATGTTCTTGTCACCCTTTTCAAGTTTGGAGTAAGCTTATAATTATGTATCTTGTCACCTTAATTAACTCCTCATGTTTTTGGTGGTGATAAAAGTCTTTGAACAGCTGCTTGCTTAAGTATTTTGAGAAATCTATGGAGGCGATTAACTGCTAAGCAATGTTTCAAGGGATATGGTTTCATGAGCTTAATTAGAGGAGTCATGATAATCAATAAAGTTTATTTATCTTTAAGACTTCTTCCATGTTCTCTAAACAGCTGAACATTTTCATATGTACTTCTGCTTTCAGAACGTATTTGAAGTATTTGATTGTTTACCTCCATCCTTGATGTGAATAAAAATTTTATTTTGATATGAACTCATATCATTTCATTTCAAAGTTCTTTCACATCATTCGAAATGGAGTGGTTGTTAGGTACTGCACGAAAAAAAATCAATGCTTCTACTTGTGTTTGGTTTATCAAATTTAGCATTCATATTGAGGGTGGCTATTATTGAACTGAACAACTTCCTTGTTTTCAAAAACAGGTCCTTGTTCTCATCCCATACCTGGATTTCTTTTCAAAACATATCAACACAAATGGATTGCTCATCAAGTACTATAAAATCAGTGGTTCCACCTGTATTTGGTAATTTTGTTATGTGAAATTCGAGATTCATATTGTAGGGATAGCCACTATTGAAGCTTCCTTTTTCTTAAAAAATGGCTCCTTCTCATCCGCACCTGTTCCTATTTAAGGATATGAAAATTATACTGGGGCCAATACATGTTTCAAGAAAAGAATTTCTGAATCCGTAAACCATTGTTTCACTTCCAGTATAGTGAGTCTTTTTTATTTGGACAGAATGTTACACCACCTAAACAGTAGCTATTGTCCTTTAGTACAATTTGATCCTAGAATAGGTGATATTGAATTACTTGATTACCTGGCCAATTATTAACAAGGAAAAAAATTTGGATTTGATACTTTGCTTTGTGCAACACGTGTAAAAAATCTAGTACTTGTTGAGGGAGCACTAGATTTCAAATGATAGCTCTTTTGCGTGCTCTTAAAGTGACTTTATATATGTATATTTAATGGACAATATATATACTATCAGTTCACTCTTGACCTTCATTAAAAAACACTTGCATGTGATTGTTGAGGAAAGCGATTTTGATATGAGATTGGCAGACCCTTTTTGCTAACAATTTGTAGCTTACTTTAGGGATCAAGGCTCATTCATTTGGAGCTAGGTTAAATCATTTTAGCTCCAACATTTTTCTTGGAACTGGCCTTTAGGACACACACTTTAATGAGAAAAAGGCTCGAATGATGGTGGTACTAGTGATGGATGAGTTTAGGGGACATCCCTGTCACAATTATTGCCAAGCACCGGCATTACAAGTGACGGTTCTTAAGTGCCTGTTTTAACGGAATTGAGCTCATTACTTCCAGCTATAGGATGCCAACTGACTTTCAGCCAGAACCATCCTTCGATTTCATGCTACCCATATAAAGTGTTGTACTCTTTGCATCCTCATTCTAAAAGTTTGATGATGCTCTAGTTGATCTCTGTTATGGCATTTCATATGCTTCCAAATTCCTATAATTTTCCTATATTCCCTATAGTTTTTGCAGATTCAGTAACTGTCAGTTGTTATGCTCTGACCAGGTAATTCTCAGATTCAGTCAAAAAATCGCTTCGTTCAGTGTATGTGGATTAGTAAATAGTTTATAGGATGGTGCTACTTTTGTCCTATGTAATTGGTGCTACATCTTACATCCATTCAGATCTGAAATATCCGCAATTGTATGTTAACGGTCTCTTTCTACCTATCAAAATCTTGGTACTTGTCGTCTCTACGGAAGAGAATGAAGTGATCCTTTCTCATTAAAACTAATCACAAGTGTTCCTCACTTGGGAAAGTACGGCATAGAAAGAAATGTCAAATTTGATTAGTGAATTCTGATAGGTTGAAGAAACAAAATTACACATAAACTCAGCCGTTAAATGGAAAAAATGAATATATTCTAGGCATGCTCGTAGTGCTGGCTGAACCCAATATATATTTGTTCTTTCATCCATATTGGTCAACTTTCTTATGAGTTGGTGGTTGGGATTGGGGTTTTTGAGTTGCTGCACAGCTGCAGTATTGAAATTAACATTCGAAGTCCAATTAGGAATCAATAAACTATTTGACAGGGTTTAGACAAGACTACATTAATGAAGTTGACATTCCATATAAGTACAAATCCCGGGTTTTTGATGGGGTTGATAAGATTTTGGTTAAGAAATGATTCAAATTTACTAGATGATTTAACTGGTATCTTTAATTTGGGTTTGAGTGTTGGTGTTATTTATCCAGCTGGATGAAAATTCAGTTCAAGTAACTTGAAAGAGAAATATAGCTTCAAGAGGTGTTACGGAAGGTAGGTAAGCAAACATATTGTGTGGCGCATATTGGCAAGGAGGTATGTACGTGCAGGTTTAGTGTGTTTGCATGGCTTCATTGCCATATGTTGAGCATATACCATGGCAATTAGACGGGGGCAGTGGGAGGTAAGGAGTATAGAAACATATGCATCCATGTGTGCTGTGCTGTGTGTATTAAATTACAAACTAATATTTTAATGGCTAGTTGCACTAGTCAACCCTTAATTCCGTTGACAAATGCAGTTCATACTTGTACATTTTGCATACTTAGTTTTGCACTGATCACTTTGTGTCTGGCACTTTGCATTGTTGTGGCCATACTGTCCAAAAGGTTGTTACGTAGTAGTCACATACTCACATGGCCATTTTTATGAGAAAATTGTCCAACATTTCCTGACAACCCAAACCCACCCAAAAAAAAGGAGAGGGTAGTGGTGGTGGTTGTGGTTGGTGAGTGGTGGTGTATGGTACTATGGAAACCCTAAAATCTAAAGCCTCAAAGTTTTAAAATTCAAATCCAATGGTAAAAAAAAAAAACACTAAAATCTAAACCCAAAATTGAACACAGACTGTGAACCGCCGAATCTTAATTAAATGTGTGGATGAATGTGTGTGTTGTGTATGTGTGTGTGAGTAAACTCCAAGTCTAAACCAAAAAATACAAATTCTTAACCCGAAAAAATCTGAACCGTAAAATCAGCTTCCATAGAAGATGACAATGGCTTTTGTCTTGGGTTTCAAAGGATGATTGGTGGATGGGGACAGAAAAGATTGTGTTGAATATAGGATTAAGTAGGAGAAAAGAAATAGTGGTTAGTCATCTTGGATAATTAGACCTCTCAAGTCACAGGTTACTTGGTGACGTATTCCAAGCATATTTCAGAGAAAAATGTTCTTGCTCGTTAATCCTGAGGATAATCTTTAATTTTTTGTGTGAAAATATGGGGGTAAGTGAGCAGGCAAAACGGTCTTTTGGCCACTCCCACTAGTGTCAACTGGTCTTAAGGTGGTCAGAATTGTCGAGTGGGAAGGATATTAATTATTATTTATTTGTTTCAATGAAACTTTTGCCTTTAGGGGAAGATAAGTGTTATTAACCTTACATTTATTTATATTTGATACTTCAAGTTTCTGAAGCTAATTCTGAAACTCAAGCCATGACTGATGATACTGTTCTAACTAAAACTCTAGATATGGGACAAGGTTTTAAACCTAGGATTGCCCTTCATTGAGCCATTCTTAATAAATTGGAGGCATGAACTGTCTTCTGGAAGGGATTGTTAGTTCCGGTCTCTCATTGTCTCCGGATATAATATTAATAATTGAGTAAAATTTGATCATACGCATTTCATGCATAAAGTTCTCATGAACTTTTTAGAACAAGGCAATGCATGGTTGATTGGATTATACAGGCTGATGTTGAAGATAATAAGGGTATAGTGACTTATCATTAGCTTGACCTGGAGAAGAAGGCCAATGCCTACTTGATCTGCTCCACGGATCCATCTAATGACAAAAACGCATTGATCGAATTCACTGGAAAATGAAATGAGAACTACAGTTTGGTAATACATTCAGGAAAGGGAAATTGTCCTTCCGCTTCGTTAACTTGGAATAATATAGTATAATTTTTCTCAAGAAAGCTAAATAAGGTTATAATTAGTTTTCATCAAAAATATCAGAGGCAATGAGCCAGTGAGATGTGGCTTAGACAAGTTCTGTGATTCCCAATTGTCCATGAAACAAAAAACAAACTGCTTCATCACTTAATTGTTCTTTTCATGTTTCACGGTCTGAGTACCCATGATGGAATTTTTAACTATTTATGCTTCACTGTTCTGTTAGTTGTGCTAATTTCATCACAATTCTAGTTCAAGGTGTTTTGAGTCGGTCTATGAGTCAGATCCTGTGGTCCATGTTACATATTTTCCTAAAATTAGAGGCTTGCTTAGCTGGATTTCAACTTGTCACAGTTAGATTTGGGTCATTGGGGGGGTATGGTGGCCATCCATGGTGGAGTTTCATTTGCCTAAATGGCATAAACTTTTGCAGTGCTGGAATTGCAAATCAAAGTAGACGAAGCTCCTATTTCCAACAACCAACGCACAATGCGTTCATGACAGCTAAAAGTCAAATAGCTGCTAGGCTTTGGTTAGTATTGATTGTCGAGACACTTTTATCTTTTATTTCACGAATATACCTTTAGCCCATAGTTTTCTAAGCCTATATAGCTTGCACAAAATGTGTTTAAATACTTTCATGAACCATTCTTGGAAATTCACAAGTATGAGCCTTGTTATACCATTCACAACTGGAGAATGTAAAATATATGTATCAAACTACTTAGTAGTCTCAAGGACCATGGCATCATCTCACACTGGAGTAGATTGGCTCAATAGCTATT
Source organism: Agave tequilana (assembly GCA_038442645.1). Lineage (NCBI taxonomy): Eukaryota > Viridiplantae > Streptophyta > Magnoliopsida > Asparagales > Asparagaceae > Agave > Agave tequilana. The sequence continues at coordinate 43,914 of JAVJIF010032951.1, read as the reverse complement.
GATTTGAATTGTAAAGATGTATCTTGAAAATAGAAGGTATCAATAAATCAATTTTGTTATCTAAATCTTTTGATTGGTAAAAGATTTTAACGGAGCTCAATAGAAGAATGTTCTTTGTCTTTTATGGTGGCCATTAATCGAAATCTAAATACCTTACGTATTGCTGCATTATACCAGCTGTTTGATTTAAAGGGTAGAGTTGTAGACTGGCTAACCAGTTGCAGTATATATACTGGTTACATGTTATTGCTGTAGTCATAGTCAGGTCACCTGGTCATTATGATAATATTCTACACTGTCTTAAGCTCCTCAATGCATGCTATTGAATTGCTAATGGTCTTAGCCTTGGGAATCCTCACAGGAAAAAAAAATAGGATCCTGTTCCCATCAGTAAATGATATGTTAGGAACCTTTCAACAAAGGTCATGCATGTCAGTTTCATCATCTACTCCTGAAATTCCTTGAGGCTGCATTACACTCTGCTCTTCAAACATTACTCTAAAAAAATATAAGATTTTCCTTTCTTTGGATCTTTTTCCCTCTTTATCATTAATCTTAGACTGTATTGGTCATTTTGCAACTACTATGTTTCCTGTTATTTACAATAGATCTTATCTATTCCACATTACCAAAGGTTGTGCTGTGTCTCTGGTCCTGGCTTGCTAGCACATTCTGACTGGGAGATGCAATTCAAACTTGATTCCATCTTCTTGCATGTATTTACACTTGGTATTGGATACACTGGTCTAGAGTCCAGTAATACAGGAGTAAGACTATAAACGTTTTGATGAGTTTTGCAATTTTGAGATGTGAAAATTTAAGGCTAACATGAATTGAAGTGGACACTTCAAGACCTGGTGAGGTGATCTATTTTAAGGATCTTCCAAGAGAATATTGAGGATATGATAAGAATTTAGTAATGTTGATCTGTGAGAGTTTATGAATTCAAACGAGTCTCACACGTGTTCTCATCGATCCACTTGTTTTGTATAGACAACAGAAGTAATGGCTTCTTCAAAAAGTTTATTAAGAATAGATTATTTTATGTTCCTTCACTATGAAGTGTGGACGCGGACACGACAAGACGCAGACCCGGTGGACACGGTAATGCTTTAAGAATAGGATACATGGAAACAACTATATAATTATGTTTGCGTTTTATTTATATATAATACATTCAAAAGCTGTCGTGATTAGGATGTGTTATATTTAAAATTGAAATGAAAAACAGAATAAGCTATCTATAACTTCTAATCAGTAAGAAAATCAAATAAAAAAAGAATCTAGATTATTTCAACTAGTCGTGAGGTGTGTAGGTTATACTGACATACTATTTTCTTATATCAGAGGTATTTTTCCATGTTTGTCTGAGCAGTACGTGGCTTCTAAGTGGACAATGAGTGATCTTTATTTAAAGTTGACACAGCTCCCACACGCAATTGGGTTTTCAAATCAGACACGGCTCTGGAGTGTTGGTCTGTCTCAGGCAAGTGTCAGGCAAGTGTTGGTGTCTAACACGTGCTCCCACACGGATACTGTCCGTGCTTCATAGTTCCTTAGAAAGTTTGCCAGGATGCCTAAAGTTGGATTCAGACTAAATTTCTGATAGCAGTGGCATTTTTTGGGTCAGAAACAGGGATCAATTTAGAGAGGGAGGTTATCACTAAGTTTCTTCTAGCTACCCATATGCATTGTGATCCTTCTGATTCTGCATAAGTTATCTTCTGAGGGTTCATCTTCGCAATGAGCACCTGGCTTCCTTAGCTGCCATTTTTCTGCCCTGGTGATCAAACCATTGATATATTGATTGTGGGCATATATATATATAGCGCACTTTTTGTTTGTATTTGCTCAAGTTGTGCCTGCATCAGATTTTAAGAGATGAGAGTTTAACTACGAACATATAGACATTAGATGTGAACAAATATGTTACCTATTTTAGCTGTGTCCATTGCTGCCTGCCCAAAACAGCTGTTGCATTTTCATCTGAAATCTTATTCCGTAGGAAGCATATAGCATTGTTAAGTAAAGGACTTGGAGCTTTGAAATATTCACATGCTGTCATTATAATAAACATTTCTTCTTCATTAAGCTGTCCTACCCATTTGGTGGCACTGCTGTAGTCAAGACAATTTCCTTCTTTGATGGCTCAGATGTTTTTGCTGCTATCAAGTTCTTCAAGAACGAGAAATTAGAAGTCACAAAATGTGTTAAAGTTATTGCAACTGGCATGCTTTCTGAGTAGCGAGCACAGGCCAACTGTTCTCAGGGCATACTTTTGGTTTGTGTTGACAGTGTATTTGGTTTTAGTGGATGGCTTTTGACGAGCCATATTTACTTTGATCTATATGTTTTCACTACCTGTGGAAGATCTTGTTCATTGTCTTGTTTTCATATTATTTTTTGTTCAATGAGACAGGATGGATTTCCTGTTGGTAGTAGGATATATCCTTGGAATTTCTTTAGTTATTGGGTTAGTTATTCAATGTACAATGCAGTTTAGCTTGCAAAAGTAGAGCCAAAGAGATTAATGCATATACCGTTCAATTGCTCATCGTGTTGCTGATTAGCAAGCTCTTTGTCTGCTTTGGTTTTTCGACACCTGCTGATCATGAGACCCTTTGTTTGCTCTGCTTTCCTGGCAGATAACAAAGAGAACAGCAGTAATTAGTGATTACTTAGGCTAGTTTGGTCATCATTTTGATTTCAAGCTACTTTTTGGATATCATATGGTGATGGTGTTTGATTGGGGAGCATCACATATTCAGGAGCTGTCTTGATGTGTTCCATCCTTTCTGTAGTTGAATGTGAAATGGATCGGTATGAATTCATGGTGAATTTGTATGTTGTATGTGTGGATCTTGGTCAGATCCATTCGGCGTTTTTATCTGTTGCCAACCTGGCGATTACTCTTCAATAGATGCATGAATTATCTTGATACTGGAATTCTTTCCAGTAAAAAGATTTGCAGGCAGGCTTTGCACAACGAAGTAGTTTCTTTCATCTATTTGAGGTGAACCTGTGGATTGCTGTTGTGCTCAAAAACATAAATTGTCTTTGGTTCATCACCTGCACTCAAAGCTAATTTGAAGAGTGATATCATATCGAGTAGCAAGCCATCAACAGGAGCTGGAGAGCAAAGGCAAAGAAGAAGGGGGAACCTGTGTCAGACAAAGGAAATGGAAGTGGGGTGTTGGTGGAGCCTCCTCCATTGCTTGTTCTTCCACCATTGAACTGGCCATGTTGAGTCCGTGGGCGAGGTGGAAGACGATCAGAAAGAGCTTGAGAGTGGCTGATCCCTTTGGCTCATTGTATGTGAAGGGCGATGGCGAGCTGGTTGTTAGATTTGCTCGTTCTGATTCTATTGTGCCATATAAAGGCTGACCAATGGACAAGGAACCAAGAGAAATTGAATGGTGAGATGTCAGTATTTACCAATCAACCTCCCAAATTTCGTATATTTTCATCGTCTTGGAACCTTTTTATGGCACAGATGGCTCTCTGAAATCTTTCCGTTTATGAGCTCTATCATTGTCTTTTTCTTTTTCCCTTTTTATTTTTTTTATATTCTATTTTTTGGGCAAATTATGAATATCAAGGTTTGTTAGAAAATATGGACTTTGAAGATTGCATAACACAACTCATTTAAAAACATGGTTACAAAAATCAGCCGATTCTGAGATATATCGGCAACACCGCATTGAGTTTTGTCAATCCTATAATATGGCTGATATCGAGGGTGATGTTGCCAACATGGACGAATTTGCCAATACCAACACTCGATTCACGGATATTGATATAAAAACCCGTTGGTTGGTCGATACCAATACTTAAAACTATGTTAAAACAGAAAAATCTTTAATCAAATGCAATGGGATTTAAACTGAAACGTAACCACGTGTAGAACACTTGCATTACTTGGAGTTTCAAAATTAGGACGTATTTGGTGATGTTTTCAGTAATTTACATCCCCTTTGTTTTTCTTTTTTTTCTTTTTTTTTTTCTGGGTAATATTGTGCAAAGGCATTTTTCTTCAGCTCAACGAGCAAATATGTCTTTCAGCTCTTCATCTTATATGTTTCATCAAAACTAAGCTTTGATTTTCTCTGTGTTGCATCAGAAATAATCTTTGTTTCAATCTCGATTCAGATTTCTGGAAGCACGCAAATTTCAAAATATGGTTTTTTTAAAGTCATTTTGCTTTTTGCAGAGGTCAAGCAGTTGGGTGAAAAGTTCTGCCACCATAATGATTGAGAGATTGGTAAAGGCTGTGTATATTTAAAAATGTGAGACTGAAAAAGTACGACAACTAGCAGCATTTTTCTAATTTGAATGTTTACAGTTGTAAATCAAACAATCAGTGAACATCGGCGATTTTGTTAAAATTTGCAAGCATCAAATCTGCAAGCTCATCTCAATCATCACATTCACAAGAAATTTGCAAGCTTTGATGGTGGTGGTGTGGTTGAGCCCTCATCAAAGCTCAATCAGTTCACATGCGAAGATTTCAACATCTGCAGTACAGAAATTTATCACAGTATAGAAATTGAAAAGATGACACATTTCCTGTGTTACTGTCAGAAGTATGGCATGTAAAAAAATTTCCAACCCTCTCGTCGTATTTTGCCTATTAAAAGTATATTAGAACATTTTTTATCTGCTTCGGCGAGCAGCAAACAAAAGCACAAACAAGAGGCAGTAATCTTCGGCAACATAAACTCATCCGAGGGAGAGGAATACAGATCCTGAAAGTATAGAACTTTGAAGCAGAGGTATGGAAAACGCACTGACAGACTCATTTATCATTAACATCAAAAAATCCCAATAACATCCTGCATTTTATTCTTGTCCCTCCTACAAATAAAAATAGGAAATAAGTCAGCGAGTTTTGCAAACAGGTTAATAAAAATAGGAGTGTAATATTTCATTAGCAAAAAACAAACAAGAGAGAATAGAAAACAAGGCAGTGCATCATCGGCTAGTCAGCTCAACGGCAATCACATTAATTCAACTCTGGTTGTTAGCGCAAAGATTTAAATGCAAACAATCGACTCAAAAGTTACAGATGACTTCCAACTTTTGGCCAACCAAATGATTGGTCTTCATACAGATCTTGAACTCTGCTTAAATAGTTTTGCTAAGTCAACAGTTAGCAATGCTTATTGTTTCTAGAAAACAAAATGTGAGAGAAGGTCAAGGGACCTACTGATTGTAGCTTCAATCCGAAAGGCAAGAATGAAAAAATATCAATCTACTTCAGATTGTTGAAAAATATGAAACCTATTTCAGATTGGTGATCATCACAGCAAGCTATTTTGAGAAGACTCAGGGTGGGTGCTTGACCTATATTATTATATTGTACCCCCAATCCTAAATGCAGCATTCTCCCCTATCTAATGCTCTTCATGGACCAACATAGTCTAAAAAGTTAACATTAATAAACATGAAATTTCACTGCTGTTGTACTTAGAAGTGGCAACTGGTAACCACGAACTCATTAACCCTACCGCCAGTTAATTTAAACAAACAGGGTACGAGTAGAGTTTCTTACCCATTTATCTAAAACGGTAGGGTAAGTATAAGACTTCTACCCTATTCGTTTGACCATTTAAAACAAAAGGACTGAAAGGTAATATTAATAATCTAATATTTTAATGATATATAACATCCCATCTCCATTCACTTTTCTTATCTTTGTTTTTGGTGAACCATGAAGTATTTATATAGTTGGATAAATTAAAGTAATTATTTCTTTACTTGTATTTTTCTTAATGGTTGTATCACTAATTAGTACCTAGTTGAATGAATTGTGCACCCCTTATCTACGTATTCTTTTATTAAATATGAGTAGGAGAAATTTCAGTAGTTGCTGCAAATTTATTTTTCTTAAGATTGTCTCTTCTGTTCTATTACAACACCTTTTTAGTGGCTTAAAATATTTTACCTGTTAACCTTATAGGTAAAAAAAAAAAAAAAAAATTATTCGATTATCCTATAGAGAAGGATAAATGTAATGTATAACTTACCTATTAAGGGTAAGGGTGAGATCCTCACCGTACCTTTTGCCACTCCTAATTGTACTTGATTGAATGACATCTTTATTGGTAAAGTTTCCGTACAAAAATCACCTATTTGCACCAAACTTCTAATACCATTTTAGTTTTGCAAAACTACAAGGCCATATAATAATGGAATATAAATATTAGTGAAATACGGTGCTCTCAATGCAAATTAGCACATTAGCCATTATTAGCCACTTACTGCAAGAAAAAGGCAGACAAACCCAAGGGAAATATGGGCAACAGAAGGAGATGATAATGTTCTAAAAATCACAAGTCGTAGTTCATCTGCTTTGAGTACTTGCTTTACACCTGTTTTTTTCTTTTTCACGTTTTTAAACGCATGGATGTCTCTTTGTTATATTTTCTTGGACCAGAATAATATTAGAAATTTTCTTTTTAAAATTTATTATGAGCTATACAAACCATTACCTTCTCTTTCTAATATTTGATATTAAACTAATAAAGGTTCCTATTTTTCTATCTTTCTATTGGTGTTAGTTAACACATTTATAAGACATGAAATTTCATTAGTGTTGTACTTGACAACTTTATTGTTAAATGCTTTTTGTTCAAAAAACATTTCTGTAAAGAAAACTTTTATTGTTTTTTCAGTTTTGCAAATAAAAAAAGGAATATGAATGGAATCCTAAATGTTAGTAAATTGTGGTGATCTTCAGAGCCTAAAGGCCAGGCTCGCACATGCCTGGGTTTAGCTATAGCATGTGGATAAAATTCAAGCATACATGGAGGTTCTTACCCCAGAACGACATAATTAACAACCGTTTATCCAACTTTTTGAATAATTAAAAATTTTCTTTTGAAGTCATGGGTCGAAAGCCAGTCCAAAATTATGAACCTCTCAAATTCAGGTAAGTTTCCATTTACATATCCTGGTTATGTAGTATTGTATTGTTTGGACTTGCACCATGTCACCAATTACATACAATAATATAAAGGAAAGAGAAGGCAATAAGTTTCTAATACATTATCCCTAGGGCTTAAGAAAAAAACACTAGTTATTTTGCTCTTCCACAAATTGCAGGTGGCAGCCAGTGATCTCTAGTCAAAGATGGCCTCCTCAAACTGAAGGAAAAAAGCGAGTAGCGCCTCTCACGTTAATTTATGCAAACATCAGTAGCAGAAGTCAATACTTCTTTTGTCATCTTCTGTGTTATTTTCAAATGGTTTTATCTCGTCAAACAGTTATCAATCTACAGTTTCTTTTACTTGCCATTGCATGTGCCCACAGAGGCAAATTCTGGCCCTGCCACCTAGATGCTGGTTCCATATAATCTATACACTTCTTTAACATTATATATCAATATATTTCCATTTTCCATCAATTATAGCATACAACAGCCAAAGCCTGTCATATTACGCAAACATAATTGAAAGGCATGCATATGGGGGAAATGCATGTACCAGCAATGATCATATGTCACATCTATCTTTTTTTTTTTTTTAAAGAATGACCGTAGCCTGGTCTTAAAACCTGGAGCCTCCCATAAACCAATCCCCCGCTTTGCCACTGATATGTTCCTTTTATATTAACTCCATCAAATTCCTGCCCGAAATAATTTATCTGACATATAGGAAAAGAATTACACACAGATTAAATGTTATTTCTTGAGCACAATATTTGCAGTTGGCCTAGAATAACATTTTGGCTGAATAACTCCTAAGAAATCCAAGACATCTGGGATGTCAAAAAACACACATCCAAACACCAAAAGGAAAATGATGAAGTGACTTGAAGGGAAAAGTTGTATTTTTTTCTTCTCCTTTAGCATTTTACCACATTAGATACATTAAGAGTGACAATGAAAGAGTATTAGTAAAGGATGATGAAATTAAGAAAATGTGGAGTTATTTTAATAAATTATTTAATGAGAATCACATACGAGAACCTAATATAGAAAACAACTAATCCAGTAGGTAGGGACTACCGATATACTAAGAAAATTAAGCTTAGCGAAATTAAGGATTCTCTAAAGAAGATGAAAACTGGGAGAGCTATACGACTATATTATATTGAAGTTTGGAAGTGTCTGGGATTATTTAACTAAGTTACAAAATTCTACATACTAGAGAATGTCAGACGAATGGACGATTAGCACTTTAGTACCTAATACTTGTATATAAAAATGAAGAAGATATACATAATTCCTCAAACTATCATGGTATCAAGCTTAAGAGACATACACCGAAACTTTGGAAGAGAGTAGTTGAGTAACAATTAAGGAAAGAAATATCTATTTTGAAAAACCAATTTGTTTTTATGCTGGAGAGCTCAACTACAAAAGCTATTTATTTACTAAGGCGATCGATCGAGATAAACCAAGAGAAGAAAAGAGACGTACATATGGTTTTGATTGATTCAGAGAAAGCTTACTACACAGTCTGTAAAATGATGCGTATGATTTGCACTAACTAGGACTGAGGCACTCCTTATCACTATAGGCTTACACCAAGCATCAACATCGAGAACTTACTTCTTTGCTTCACATTGAGTACTTTCTTTGCTTCACTGATGGATTAAATTACTGGGCATATTCAGGGTGAAGTCTCATGGTGCAGGTTGTTTGCTGATGATATAGTATTAGTTGATGGGCGTAAAAAAGAATACTTGCTAAACAAGAAAGTTGGATAGAAAAATCTAAAGGATATGATTAGTAGAATGAAAGCAAAATATATAAAATGTAACTTTTATCAAATAATGAGAAGAAATAAGCGTATAATACAGATTGATAGTCAAGAAATACCTCGGAGTGCTCATTTTTGTTATTTGGGATTAATTATTTATTATGACGGTGGAATCGAGGAAGATGTGATTCCTAGAATCCAAGCGAATGGTTAAAGTAGAGACCTCCAGTGTTTTATCTGATCATAGGATATTCATAAAGTTGAAGAGAAAATTTATAGAATGGCTATAAGATTTAATATGCTTTATATCCAGAAGGCCAGGAAATTAAATAACATATCCAAGCATAAATGAGAATGTTGAAATGGATGAGTCGCAATAAACTAAGAGAGAGGTAAAAAAATGAGCACATTCAAACAAAGTTAAAGATTACTCCTATTGGGGACAAAAATAAAAGAGAACTCATTGAGATGCTTCAGACATATGCGCTGCAATAAATGCGCAATTAAAAAATGTGATAGGATCAAAGTTAACGGGAAAGGACAAAAGAGAGGCCTAAATGAATAAATGAACTTAGATGTAGGCAATTAAACTTGAGGTGTTAATTATTCGTGTTACTGTGTAAAGATCACCCTTGATAGAAGTGAATGAAAAAAAGGATTCATGTAGCCGACCCCAGAAGATTGGGATAAAAGCATATCTGACACTTGGAGATCTTTTACTACAAAGTGGCGTCTGAATATAGGTGCACCTATCAAAGAAGAAAATGCCTTCTCTATTTTTGAGAGAGGATCACCTTTGACACTCTTCGTCTAGAACTAGAAGCAATTCAAAGAACCTTTTCATGATCTCTATTTTCCTTGAATGACATCAAGCGTGAGAGGAGGTTTATTGACTTTGACGGGTTGATTGGGAATCTCCTTGGAACCAGATGCATGATCAGAGAGTTGCCACTGTTTTCAACATAAGTTTGGAGGTTGAACTTGTTCTCAAACGTCATCACTAAAATAGTCAATGACATAAATGTTTCACCAACTAAGCTTAGCATGCTGCATGGGACTTCCTTCCTTTCTCTTGTGAAAGGTTGTGGGTCCAAATCTCCCAATATGTAATGGGATGTTCCAATTGAATTTGCTGGAAAACACTATTGCAGGCTTATTCTACGACCCAAATTCACAGCATGCAGACTACTACCACCACAGTGGGGCTCATGGTGGTCCATGTGAGCAACAAGAGAACCAACTAGGATTGCATGGCAATCATCCTCCCCTTTCAAGTTCTTTCTCCCTTTAGGGAGTTCCTTTCCCCACTAAAGGGGCTTCCCTCTTCTTCTTCTTCTTTTGGGTGCCCCCCCCCCCCCCACCCCACCCCCCCCCCAACAACAAAACCCCCCCCCCACCCCCCCCCCCCCCCCCCCACCAGTCACCTCCTCCCTATGAAGCAAACCTCCAAGCCTTTCTAAAAAGGAAACAAATAAGATGGTTCAAGTCTTCACGCATCAAGTTAAGAATGAAAACAAAGGAGGATCTTCCTCCATAAAAGTAACTCCTACTATACATCTATTAGCAACAATATGCAAGTTCATTAAGTTCATTCATATAAGACTATAAATAAGGTGCCCACGAATCAATTAGAAAGCATACATATAATCCTGACAGATAAAAAATATTTCCTAAACAAGCAGCCAAAGAAAATATAAATCCATAATATAGTGTAAGGTTATTAAGGCCCTGGTTGATGCATCCATTTAACGCTTCAAACAGCATTGTCTACTTAAACTAACCCAAAATATGGACAATAAGCAGCTTGCAGACTTGCAGTTTTAGAGATAGAACCATCTAAAGCCTAGGCTGCAATGGAGTTCGACGAAGACCATAAAATGAGAATCTCAACTCCAGACCTACCAAAACTTGATAAAGCAAAACATAGATAAGTTTTAAATATAGCCTAGACGGAAAGACCTCTCTAACTATGAAACTCTGTAGTATCAATACTCTCGCTTGCTGAGTTGCACCATACAAACAGGAACCTGTCCATAGTTTGTTTCAGGCCTTCCAATTGATGATTATAAAGAACGCCTGGCACGTGCCGTCTCTCAATTTTATATTTTTTATGCAAATTACAGCATATATATTTGTCCTTAGACTTTCGAAAGCATATCCATCCAGAACTCCGTATGGATGCATATTGTTGCTATTTGCTTGGCCTCAAGAACTTTCAATCTTGGCTATTTCTTCCAATACCTAATAATCCACAGAGACTTTGTAGAGAGATCTAACATCAATTCTCCATGTTCTTGTATGGTAGCTTAGCTTGCGTACTTCAAGTCACTTTATAAGCAAGTAACACTACAGCATAGTGGTAAAGCTTCTTTGCAGTGGGCAAGAGGTCTATAATTCAAATCAAACTTGCAGCACGCAATTCCTATTTTCAAAAGAATATTCACTTTATAACCTTATCTTGGTTAACATAAGTTGTGGCCTAATCATCTTGGACAAGACATCATAAATCAGATTTTGCACTTGGGTGATTTTCTTCGCAAGCAACTTTCTGTAAATAATTCACAGCCTGCACATTTGGATTATGTTTGCATCATAGTGGATCTGTTTCAGTTTTCTCTTTCCCAAACATTTATAGGTATCTACGGGTGAATTTTCTTGGACCTTGCTTTCATAAGCATTCACATGGTTTATCTGTGAAGGACCACCTGACTTTTCGATATTGTCAATTCTAATACAACTAACTGATATCAATACCGAGATTTCAAACATTGTTTTAAAGGAAATATAGCTACATAAGCAAGTAGGTATATCGGTGTTACAGATTTTATAAATGTAAAATAAATTCGGACAAGGCGGAAAATGGAGATACATTTGCAAGAAAAATTAATGTAATGGACCAATATAAAATTTTATCTCTCTCAAATTGGGAAGCCACAAAAAAAACTCAGCAATCCCGCAATCAGTTTCACTAGAATCTTATGCAAACTCTAGTGACTGTTGTTATATGTGGTAACGAGAATGCAAGACCAAAATGAAAGTTGCAACCCCTTTCCAAATCGGGTCGCATACATATATTGGAAAACCTTAACACGGAGGAAGAAATGTTACATGAGATGCCCTAAAGTATATAGCACACATCTAAAGAAATTTTTAAACACCATTTATTTTTTTTTAAATACAGGTTTATTTAGAAGCAAAAACATTACCTACTAGTTAGAAAGTTGGCTTTCCAATAATTTTTGAGAAGTTGAAAATTAGACAAAATGAAAGGTGGTTTTCATAAAATGTGCTAGTTACTGTTTTTGCTGTTTGTGAAGTCCAAGCAATAAATTATCAGTGTTTTACTGACATACAAAAAGATTGTCATAAATTTATAAACTATATTATTTAAAAGTAAACAGTAGCAATAGATCTCCCTAACTTATTTCTCCAGGAGAATAGCTAATCCCAATTTAATGGAGGTTTATATGCTAAATGTATGATTACATGTGCAGTTATTGACAAATTAAAGTTGGTGCTCCTATATAAGATAGGACTTTAGATGATATATAAAAGTAATATATCAAATAAAATATATGTAGTTTTCATTCTAATAAATAAATGTAACTTGGGGTTTTATGCAAATAATTGTCTATAAAGGGTTAATGTGGAAAAGTCATCCATGTAGCAAGGGAGTGAGTACAGAATAAATCACACTGGTAAGTGGTGGGGCAGTGTTATTTCTCTACAAGGAAAAGGTGTTTTAATGCTGGTAAGTGGAGCCTAAAGCAGCAATGTGTACACATGTTGCGTGTATAAATAACAGAACACAGAGATAGACAGCCCAGGAATAAGAAGGGAAATGTGATATTTGGATATTTGATTGGAAGTGACATGGGCCGCTTGTTAAGTGAGAAAAGTTCTTTTTTTTATTCTTTTTCATTGACTTAAGGAGGGATGTGTGCCGCATCTATAGGACTCAGCAATGAGCCAAATTTAATTGCAAACCCCCTAAGGAATTTGTAATAAAATAGTAGAGGCTAAATTGTCGAAAACCCCTACAATTCACTCAGTAGTCAATCAACCCTCCATTTTGAAGATGCAAGATAACCCCCACCCACTTTCACTGATCATTATCTGCTAAGACGACCCTAGTTACAGAGCAAGAAGGACCAAACCAAAAGCCCTGTACTACTACCCTAAACCCAAAAATTTAAACTCAAAAAGGACTCAACCCCTAAAATTAATCCAAAAATCTACAATACAAATTCTAAACCATAAAAGAACCCCAAGCTAAACACACCAATCTAAGCCATAAATTTAACCAACAATCTAGATCCTAATATTTGAACCCTAGAATTATGCGTATAAAATATGTAGATAAATTTATTTTGGCTTGTGATTTGATTTTGTTTAAATTTTGTGAATTGGAAGTGGTGATGATAATGATGGTTCTGTCTAGCTTTTATGGTTTGGCGATGGTGGTTATGATGATTTTGGTTGGGTTTATAATCTTAATTTGGGGCTTCTTGATAATGATGGTCGAGGATAGGAATTAGAGAATTGGGGATGTACTTGGTACAAAGAAATTTCACGAGTCTTAATAAAGGTCACATTAATAATTTAACAATTTTTTAAAAAAATGTACCTTTCTGATATCCCCTGCTGCTCATGTGAGCACATCACAAGAAACTTCGTATGCAACCGAAAAGGGGAACTAGGAAGCTAACTCAGCATCACAAAAGTTGGAGGGCAGTTCAGCAACTAAATGTAGGTTGGGGAGACTTTCTACAATTTAACGTAATAAACTTATGATGTTAAGCATCATCTAGTTAGTATAGCTTGGTTCAAATTGCAACTTTCCTTTGTTCTCATCTCACTTTATGGTTAAGACTCTTAGCTTTCCACATTCCATGCTATACATAGTGCTCAAATTCTTATTAAAGGAACCAATTCAACAAATGGATGTAACAATAAAATATCAAGAAAGAATAGACTATAGCAACTTTGGCAAGTACAGACAACAGTATCAATGCCCATAACCTAAGGTAGCTTTTCCGAAATTCATGCCAATTTAGAAAAAATTTCGTGGATCATAACCAACAATATTTTTTTTCGAGGAAACAAATTGGAAAGGAAGGTTTGTATTTGGAATGAAGCAAATGCCATTTAAATCATTCTTCAAAGCTTGGTACATTACCAGCATAAACGTATTATAATGATAAACATTTCCAAACTTTAAACGCACCATGGCCATAACATGTCATAGATGATGTAATCATAATAAACATAAACACCATCATTAACAATATACCAAGTACCTTCAGCATAGAAAACAATAAAGAACAGGATTACCATTTAATTTCACTCTATCAGCACAGCAATAATGAAACAGAGATAGCCAAATGAAATATAAGATAGAGGTAGCCTTACTTGAGAAGGAACAGATGGGACAGTTGTAACCTGTGGTGCTGACAACTTTGGAAGAGAACCACCCAATATGTTAGAGCACTCAGTATATGCTGTTCCAAGCCCCAAACCAGTACCAAAAGCTACAGATGCCCATCGAGTCGCTGGGCTCCCTGGGTGAACAGAGAGAAACATATAGATGTGTCAAATCAACAGAAATGTCTGCAAGAGAAAAGGCAAAAAAAAAGGAAATACAACTGATAATCATCGGAAATATACAAGCGATGACATTTCAGATGTAAGAGAATTTAGCTAAAGGTCCACATACTATACAAAGGCTTATGCTAAGTGATCAATTTCATTAACTACCAGCACATGGTAGAAGTGGAAAAGATTGATATTTTCTCAAGAAAGACTAGAGTGCAATATGTGCTTGCAAATATGAGACAACAGAAAAAGAAGACAGAGATCACAAATAAAATGGTTATTGACAAGATTATATGTGGCATGTGCAATGCATGTTTAACAAAATTCTAACATTGTACATATGATATAGACAAAAAAATTTACAAAAGAAAGTGTATTTGAAAGAAACCAAATTTTAAGGTTCTAGAAATGTAAATTAAGTTCAATTTAATTTCTTCTACTTTAAAAACAAAAGATAATCTGAAAATTTTTTTTAATAAAATCTTTCTTAAATGCACAAAAGACATGCAAATCTCTACATTTATTCAATGTAAAATTGTTTTTTCAAAAAAAAAATTAAATCGATTTTACAAATAAAAAATATTTTGAAAAAAAACATATATACAAAAAACTATGCATGAAGAAAGACATATGGATAAGCTTTGGTGTAAACTAAATTTCAATTTAAAATGATATGCAAAAGGCCATTATAGTTTTTTCTTCTTTTTTTTTTCGTTTTTTTTTTTTTTGCTTCAACAGACTGCATTAGTGAACAACGGATCTAAGGATGCAAATGAAAACTTATCAAAGTAATGTAAAGGTAAAAGTGTATAAGAAAGAAAAATTTATTATTTTTAAGCATATAACTAAATCTTATTGTCAGTGTAATTATTTTGGAAAGCTTTTCTTGTAAAGAAGAAATTAAAGAAGAGCATTATACCAGAAAAGGATTGATTATTTTAAAAATCTGCGGGACATGCCTTCCTTTTTCTCCGCTCCTTTAGAGCAACACAAGGATGCGACTTTAGCATGTCACATAATAACTCGCATCATTACAACAGGATGCCGAACAATACCCCAGTGGGACCAACATACTATTCAGACCCCAAAGTGACTAGAAACAAATAAACAAAAGGAAAAGGGAAAAATAAAAATAAAGCATTCTGAGCATGCCACACGGGGTGCTGGCATCTCCCATACGTAAGACAAACCCCCAATACAAAATCACAATCAGCAAATCCCTCAAAGAGGTTTGCATTACAATTCAGTAGATAGATACAGTGCATTTTTGTCACAGGCATTCTGGACAGACTGGATTTAATTTAACAAAGACTTTGCACAGGAAACATTCTCTAGGTTGATCCTTTTTCTTTTATTTTCTTTTATTTTCTTTTCTTTATTTTCCTTTGTTGGTCTGTGTGGTGAGGGCATTAAGAGCACACATACCAAATCCCCCAGGGCTGCAGCGTCCCCCCCTTCAGCACATTAGTAAAACATTGGAAAATCCCCTTTTAGGGGCCGTTTGTTTCGCGTAAAAGTCCGTAATTCGTAAATGACTTACAACCCAGTTACAACTACGGCGTTTGTTTGAACCGTAATTCGTAAAAGACTTACACAACCCAATTACTCCTCACTTGCAACCCAATTACCACTCACTTACAGCCCAGTTACAGTTAATTTTGTGGTCATGAAATTTGTATTATTTTTTTATGTTAATATTAAATTTTTTAATATTTAGCATTTTTAATATTTATTTGCAATATTAAAACTTTTTAAATCACCAAATAGTTAATTTTGTGATCAACTTTTTCACTTACGACTTACACATTACGACAACCAAACACCGTAAAGCACAATACACTTTTCCACTTACAACTTTATATTACCAACCAAACACCATAAACCTTACATGCATGTAACTCATTTACAAATGTAAAAGACTTTACAAATTACAACTTACGAATTACGGCCAATTACGACAACCAAACAGATCCTTAGTCACCTCCATTGTGGATGGTGGAAGGATCATCTTGGCCATCTCACTCACCCACTTTGCGTTTCCCAGATTAAACATTAAAGTTCATATCTATCATCGTTCAAGGGAATTCAATTCCTCAACAACCATGTAAATTAATCTCATAGACTAATGAATCAATAATAAAAAAAAGTGGGATCATGCTTTTAAGCATGATTTGAACTCTTCTTGATGTAAAACAGAATCGCAATCACCTTCGAATATAAATAAAAAAAGAAAACTAGGGTTTACAAGAAATAAAATGAAAAAAGAGAGATTAGGGTTGGAGAAAGAACCAGATAACTTTGGGCTTCGCACCCCTTACGCCACGGGCTTCGCACCCCTTACGCCACGGGCTTCACACCCAATCTCAAGAACCCAAGAGCTCTGAAATTTTAACTGAAAAAGTTTTATTTAATCATTGTCTCTTTATTCATTGAGTTAAGCCTCTTTATATAGGCTCTTACAAAGTGAATTTCCCCATCACAACCGATGTGGGACTAAGTTTTATAATAAAAGAAAAGACTAAACTCAAAAATAGACTAAGGCATAAAAAGATAATTAGTACTGGTGTGATGTCCCCATCATTTCCCTCGGGGTGGGAGAGAGTCGACCCTGTCGAGTGAGGACACCTCTCATGAAGCATCTCAATCAGGCCATGGTGGTGGCCGTGACAGTGGCACTAATGCATCACATCGAGACCAAGGTGGTGGAGGTGGAACTGGTCTCCGTGTCGGAGCGATAAAAGATAACAGCTTGATCAAGACACCAACAGCAGACTGAGGCACGTCATCCATGATGAAAACTGAACAGATTGCACTTTGCACCATAAGTACCCTAATCATTTGTGAGCCTGACTCCTGTAGACATATCTGTAATGGGTCGTACACCTCAGGCGATCTCAAAAAAAATGATACACTCATAGCTGCCAACGGTGGTACTAGCTTCAAAGTAGGCTCCGCTAGAACATCTACAAGGGTCTCAACAGGGAGACCTTCAACTTCCATAGGCTGTGGGGAAAGCTCTTCTTGCTGACACCGACTCAGCAAAAACTGGTCTTGGCTCTGGCTTATCATCAACTTCTGGCTTTGGCTCTAGATCGTCATCAATTTCTGGCTCTGATTCTGGATTGTCAATAGCCTTTATCGCCTTGCTTTCTAGCATCTTAACCATGCCAGCGAGGATCTTACATTCAGCAATCAAATCGCTGAATTGTGGCCCCTCGAAGTATGGAGCATACCGGGCATGAAGAAGTTCTTGTAGGATAAGCCAATCTCGACAGTCGATATGATTGTCTTCCCACCACCAATAAGCTTCTCCAGCTAACTTCATTTGGGCATAATGACACTTCTGCGCAGGTGTCAAGGAGAAATACCTGAAGAAATTCTCAAGATGGTTTTCCCACTTTTCGTACCCATCTTGATCATAAAAACCCCGAAAATACGGGAGAGCTGCATACATGTTCCTTTCAACCTCCTTTTCATCCCCATCAGTATAAATATATTTGCCACAAAAGTAAAATCCATGAATAAAACTTAATGCATAAACATCAGAGGTTACCCAATAAATCGGTAGCTCGAATTGGACTCAAATTGGGCTGAAGATGTGTCAGAACACTGATTCTCTGCTGCTGGGACAGTATTGGTGCCAAATACGAGCTCGTGGAGGTCAGATCTGTTACTCAAGTGCTATGAAATCTTTGTAATGGCTTCGGGGCTCAGTCACGAACCCAACGCTTCGAACAGAGCTCAAAACGGACTCCGAACGGGCGAGAAACAGACTCCGAACTGGTTGGGGTGGGAGATGGGCAGTTACTGGGCGGTTAACCGGATGAACAGTAATTACTGTTCAATTACTGTTCATGGTGAACAGTAATTACTGTTCATGTGAACAGTAACCTTTTTTAAAATTCCTTTTTTTTGTTTTTTTCCTTCTCTTTTTCTTTTCTGTTTTTTTCTGTTTTTTTTCTTTTCTGTTTTTCTGTTTTTGTTTTTTCTGTTTTTTTCTGTTTTTCTTTTCTCTTTTTTTTCAAAGTAAATCTAGATCAAAATGTAACAGTAATCGATTTTTTTTTTACAAAGTAGATCTAAATATAGATTTAGATCTAGATCTAACAATAATCGAATTTTTTTTGCAAAGTAGATCTAGATCTAGAGATCCAGATCTAGATTTAGGATTTGGGGATGAGAAGAAATTTGAAGGGGATTGGGACCAAAGCTCTGATACCAAATTGATGTAAAACAGGATCGCAATCACCTTCGAATATAAATAAAAAAGAAAACTAGGGTTTACAAGAAATAAAATGAAAAAAGAGAGATTAGGGTTGGAGAAAGAACCAGATAACTTTGGGCTTCGCACCCCTTACGCCACGGGCTTCGCACCCCTTACGCCACGGGCTTCACACCCAATCTCAAGAACCCAAGAGCTCTGAAATTTTAACTGAAAAAGTTTTATTTAATCATTGTCTCTTTATTCATTGAGTTAAGCCTCTTTATATAGGCTCTTACAAAGTGAATTTCCCCATCACAACCGATGTGGGACTAAGTTTTATAATAAAAGAAAAGACTAAACTCAAAAATAGACTAAGGCATAAAAAGATAATTAGTACTGGTGTGATGTCCCCATCACTTCTGCTAGCTTGAACATTGGAAGAAATGTAATTAATGATGTAAAGATTGTGGCATATTTAAGCAAAACTTTAAAATGAGAATCTTTGGCTGCCTGAAGCACATCGATCAAAATATTAGGTTTATCCCTAAGCTAAATGAGAACACAGTTTGAAAAAAATTGGTGTGACAAGAATTTGGACAAAAATAATGTGCATATTAGATCACTTTGTTGTATTGCTTATGTCACATCATTCCTGCTAGAGATTTTTAATCATTGTTAACTTAATCATGGTACTATTGTATGTAACCAGCACAATATCGTATTTATTAATTTTTTATTAAGAATTTCGGATTACTTTACTCGTATGAAAGTCGAAATTCTCAAATGACTTCATGTAACATAAAATGCTGCAATTATTTTCATTGTCCTCTTAAATGTATTTTTTTTATAATTTTATTCTTGATACATTCTAAATTGCTGTCACGATTTTAATCATTTAGATAAAAATTGCTGAATCCCTAGGCGACATTGCATTTTTAAGACAGAACTGAGCCCTAAACAGAATTTTGAAGCTTCATCTTGATGTATATAACATTGGAAATCCTACACTATCAGGATATCACCATCAGCACATACACATTTCTGTACTTTCAAACTGAAGACACAACCACTAATATGGTTTGGTAATACGGATGCAAACGGCATAGGATGACAAATCAAGTAAATGAGCAAAAATTTAGCAACATATATATTTTCAAGAGACTTGCAATCCTCAAACATTTATAACATAAAATGTAACTTTATGCCCCCGGACTGAGCTAAAGAAAACCTGTTGGAGCATAACCAAACATAAAAAAGCTTTTATTTTAAATCTTTGGGATCACAATGCTCCTTTGTTAAATTAGTACCTATCATGCGTGTAGAGGAAACAGTAATTCCGGTGACATTTGATGAAACATATGTGAAGCTTGATGAAACTTATTTGACGGGCTGACTTGTAGTTACTAAATAGGTCATTTTTTAAAGATCCAACGCGACACTTTGATCTCCATTCCCTAAAATATAAGTGTGTAAAAAATCACACTATTTAGATATCTATATAGCCCAATCCATCAAGCAGCCGCAAACTGAATAGATGTATCCACTTGATGGGTAGGCTAAAACCTGCCTTCCTGTCAATCCATCCATCCATCTATATATATAAGTACTGACCAATCCATGTCCACTTTGGCCTACCCCTAAAGCTAGCTGCTCCGTAACCATGAGCCTACCATTCCTAGCTCACACACTTATCAGTCTCCAGTCTACATGTCTGAATCTCCCATTTTAGCCTCAATTGCAGCTGCCTCTCTTCTTATAGATGCACTTTTTTCCCCCTCATCCTAACTGTTAGCATATGGCTGCCCATCATCCCATCATCAACATTTTCACTACACTCTATATATGAGATATTGTTTCTTAGTGACCCAACATTCTAACTCACAAAACATGGAAAATCATAAAGCCATATTATAAATTTTCCCTTCAGCTTCAAGGGTACTCTAGAGTCACATAACAGTCCAAAATTATTTTTCCACTCTAACTAGTTTGCTTTGATTCTATAAACAACACCCTCCTCGATCTCTTGATTATGAACATTGAACAACATCCTCAATCTCACTAATGATTTGAATGATTGATTCCAAGTAAACCTACAAATTTTTGGTTGTCATTGAATTATGCCCAAGTTTCTTCTCCTAAATTTGCCAAAATAGTATTTAATTTATTTTGTATATGTCTAGATACCTCCAACTCCTACAGATTCTAAAGCTTCTCTCCACCTTTATACTTTAGATATACTTTCTCTGGTCCTTGAAAATGTATAATAAGTTCATCAATAACTATTGCTAACCTTGATGTTGACCTATGGTGATCAGGAACAGTTCTTTGTAGTTATTCTCATGCAAATTATAATTCCATCACGAATATCTTAGTCACAATATAACAACTGCTAGACACTTATTTCTTTAAAATCTCCCTAAGGACTCTATCATAAACTTTTGTTAAGTTAATGAAAACCATGTTTAGATCTACATTAGATCTTTTTGTCTCCACTAGATCTCTCCATTGATTGTATAGTATGTTAATAACCGCCACATTACTTCTACGTCTTTGTTCGATAACTCTCACCTGAAGTTCCGTTATGCTGCTTATAGGCCTGATTCCAAACTATTTTACAGCAACTACGTGTCTCTCTTTTATTGATATAAATACGAACCAAAGTCCTTTTATGTATTTGCTATTTCTACATTTTTTTACAAATTGTTTGAATAACTTAGTTATTCATAATTTCATATCCTCCTTTTCCTAAACA
The DNA here is from genome assembly GCA_038442645.1 of Agave tequilana. Taxonomy (NCBI): domain Eukaryota; kingdom Viridiplantae; phylum Streptophyta; class Magnoliopsida; order Asparagales; family Asparagaceae; genus Agave; species Agave tequilana. The sequence continues at coordinate 22,658 of JAVJIF010032951.1, read as the reverse complement.
TTTCCAAACTTCAATAGGGATCTCATCATTCAGCAGGTCTAGCAACACTCTTATTTCATTTCTTCAAATCATCCTTAATTGTGTTAGGACGTTTCATAGTAATTTGATGTTTTAGTTTTTTACAGATCCTGAGTTAATAAGATTCCCAAACCTAGAATCCCCGAGTTATTTAGTTATTAAAAGATGCAGCGTTACAAAAGGTATACCATGTGATTGGAAGAAATAATCAAAGCTAATTTTTACACAAAATAGAACTATTTACTCACTATTACAAGGATAAACCTCAAGATTCTTATCCCGCGTAAGCAATCACTTAGTATGCATTTATTAATATTTTTTAAATCAGATAAACAAATACATTTTTTTGGAGTTCATGTGTAAATGCACTCTAAGCCTAATATTGCTAACCCACATGTGAAGCACAGACACACACATGCCAACATGGGCAAAACAACCAGCACACAACAAATTTAAAATATGTACACGCAAAACAATAATGACATGACAAAAGTGTTGTGTGAGATATGTGTCTAACACCACAACTTTACTAGACAGACTACACAACTTTGTCAAGAAATGTTCGTGCTTCATACATACCACATAATCAACCATTTCATTCTATCTTGAGTTTTGGTGTCGCTCAGTGACCTGTGAAGTACGAGTACACTGTAATTGGCCCCGTACCCGTGTTGGGCATGGGTCGGACACAAATTTGGGTCCGACACAGCTTGGACGTTGTGTCGGACACGTCAAGCCATGTCGGACAAGCTAAATATCCAAAATCGGGTCGTTTTGAACTTATCGGATGCGGTTCGGCACCATATCAGGTTTAATGAAGACCTGATAGCCCAGTATCCTAATCTAAACTCTATCCTTATCCCAATCACTTCACATTGTTCACAATCTTTCTCCTCTCTCTTCACCCCTTCATCTTCTTCAAAGGACTTCACGAAGACGACGACAACGACGCAACGAAACTGCGTCGACGAGGAGGCAATGATAACGACGGGAGCACGACAACACGATAACGATTGATCTCCAACTATCTCAACGAAGCAGTGACGATGGGTACGCAACAGCGATTGATCCCCAGCCACCTCGGCGGTGACGTCACGATGACAACGGAAGCACGATGCCGCCAACAGCACGACGAAGACACGGCGACAACGATTGATCTCCAACACAATGACGGCAACAAGGTGTCTTTTTCTTCTTTTTTTATCAGTATAATTGAAGTTCGACATTTTGCTGTTTTTTCTTTGCTGTTTTTTCTGTTTTTTTCCTTTGTTGTTGTTTGCTCGTCGGTATTTTGCTATTTTTTGCTATCAGTTTTTCTGTTTTTTCTTATTCTTTTTTTTTTTTGGCTCTTGTTTGCCGTTCTGGTTGTTGGTGCTGGTTGCTGGTTGATTGCATGATGTAGAGAATCAATTCAATTGTTTTTTGGTTCTCAATTCAATTCAATTGTTTTTTGCTCCTCAATTCATGATGTACATAATCAATTCAGATCCTTCCTTTTGGATACTTCTCATTTCAATTGTTTTTTGCTGGTTCCCTCAAAAAAAAAAAATTGATTGTTGGTTGCTTGGTGTAGAGAATCTTGCACAAATCCTTTGATGTAGAGAATCATAATCTATCACTTGAATCTGAATCTTGCATAAATCCTTCAACTAATCAACCGACTAACAAACTGAAAAAGTGAGCAATGTTAGCAACTTGAATGTCATTCAAAAGTTCCGTAATTACAAATACTTGTATTCTGTAGGGTATAATTTTGTTTGGAAGGGGCATACTTGTATTTTATGGGGCATAATTTTCCTTGGAATGAAGTATACTTGTAATTTTGTGTATGCTCATACTGACTAGAAGATGCTATTTAATGATGAACTTATATAAATTATGCATTTGAAAGTTGTATTGTTAAATGTCACTTTTATGTCCTGTTTATTATATACATATATATAATATAATATAATATAGCCAAACACCCATACCCTACATTTTAGAAATTATCGTACCCCATACCCATACCAGTACGTGTGTCGGTGGTTCCTAGTGAGTGACTAATCAGTGCACCCAAAAAGTTAAAGTTGAAATCTAAGAGGGACCTGAAGTTTTCAATGGAGAATAAGATCTAAAATGTTTTCAATGGATGTTGTCTTGCTTCCCAGAAGAAAGAAAGGGAAGGCAGAGAGAGAAAGAGATAAATACAAGCAATGAACCCCAAAAAAAAAAAAAAAGCTTGAACCATTATGAGTCTAAAACTGAATATCGCATGGCAGGAACCTCCTTTCATAAGATTTTATCCAGGAAAAGATAAAACTCAATGAACTGACTAAGGGTGCATTTGGATACCTAACAAAATCACGAAAATACATGATTTTATGTGGAATTTGAAAAAAAAAAAATTCATGATATTTTCAGGTGAGTGTTTGAACAGCTAAGGATATGAAAATCTCCAAAAATCAATTTTAATATTTCTATTTTGAATAGAAATTTCAAATTTCATAATTATCTTGCCTAGATACATGATTGTTTTTCTTATTTGACATGATAACTATTTAAACTAAACAATGAATATTTAGATTCTTTAAAATTCTAATCCTCTAACTTCAAAATCTATAAAACACTAAAAGCTCTAATACTTTTTTATTAAACATCCAATGCAGCCTAAACAAACTTCAAAATAAACCAAGAAGTCATATCCCAAATCAGTAAGAGAACATCATTAATAGGTGAACAAAGAACTAGTCAATCCCTCTTCAAATCATTCCAAGCTGAGTCCAAAACACACTCCATATCTAAATGAACTACTAAGTAAATCCAAATACTTAAAACATAAAATTATCTAAAATTCTACTAATCCTGATAATTGCAACAAAGCTAACCTAAAAGAATTAAATTAAAAATAACAATGATTAAAATAATAAATCATCCAAACCAATCAAATCCAAGACAATATACACCAATAAATGATTAAAATAACTCCACCGTCTATAATTTCTTATCCATTACTAAAATCTTTGTTCACCCTACACATACAACTACCTAGATCTCTTGCTCTTTATTGCCCCAATGCAACATGTTCATGCTCATGAATATGCTCATGGGCACATGTAAACTCACACATAACGTGCGCGCGCGAGCGTCTGCTTCCTTAGTGCTTTACTTACCACTTTCTAAACTTCCTTCCTTGGTGCTTTTCAAAACACTAAATAATAAATTGAAAAAAATGAGGAAGATGGAGGAATAAGAGAAGAAAGGGAAGGATGAGAAGGGATCTCGTTGTAGCAACCCGTATTGTGTAAGAAAGGAAAAGAGGGAATTAGGATTGAACCTAAACTCCCCTTTTAAGTTCAAGAGTAGGTTAACCCGTTTAATAATTATCAAATCTGGTCAAAGCTGAGAATGTTATGGGGAAACTTCAAGGAGAGAATTTAGGGTTTGATCCCACTTTTGCTTCCTCTCATGCAAGAAAGGCAATGACAGGTGAATAATCCATTTTGACTCTAATTTATAATTTTCCTTTTCTTACTCTCATATATCTCTTCTCCCCTTCTCTAGTGTAGGAAACAGTCTTACATATTGAGATAGACCCAATTCCCTGTGGAAAGCTGCATCCCCATGTGAGCAGTTGCATGAACTACTTTTTAGAATACCGTCTTAGCCGATCATTAGAAGATACCTTTTTTGCTTTAATAACCTTTCTGGACTCCTTTTTTCGCCACATATTCTCTTTAGTTAGCAATTCATGATTTAAAGGTTCCACAAAGATCTATTTTGTCCCTTTTACATGCAACTAGACATCTTCTCCTGCAGTGACTTCATCTATATTCCATGTAGTTCAACACTAAACAACTCCCGTAAAAGAAACTCATCATATCCCTCAACTGCTCAACTAGATGCGGAAAGCATCAGATGAAGTAACTTCTCACAAAATGATGAAAATCTGCTCTTTGAGAGGAAGGGGAATGGTTCAGGACATTCAAACTCACATTTTGTTAGCAATACACGGTTTTTGAACTAGCATTGAACACTTGATTCTTACTTCAACTGGTTAAGTTATATTCTTCCTGACCAAAATGATTTAAAATGTAAGTACCTTAAACCCTCACCTCCCAGCTAGGGATGTCAATTGGGCCGGGCCGGCAACCCACACAAGCACAGCTCAGGTTGGACAGGGCCCGGCCCGGCTATCACCCGGGCCAGACACGGCCCGGGTGCAGCCTGGACTGGCCCCGGGTCCGCCAAAGGCAGGCCGTGCCAGGCCGGTGCTCGGCCTGGCTTGTGTCGCCCGGGCCGGCCCGCCCCCGAGGCCTTCCCGCCCTTCGCCACCCCCTCCGCCACTGGGGCCGCCTCCTCCCACCGCAGGTCCACTCAGCTTGCTTTTACAAAATTTATTTATTATGTAAATCTTAAGGTTCGAACCCAAGACCTCTACCAAACTACACAAGCTTGATGGCCAACAATCTAACAGAACACTTGTGCCAAATGAGGAAGATAAATATATTTAATATTTATAAAATGATTTTTTATTTTTTTAATATCCGGATAGAGTTTTTTTTAAAAAAAAATTTTATAATCGGCGGGCTGGCACGTGCCGACTCGGGTCTAGCCGAGTCCAGGGCACCTAGGCCTTGGGCCATGCTGGAACCCGGGACGCCCGCCTGTTGGCCAGGCGGGCCAGGCTCGGCCCGCTCCTGGCCCGCCGTGCCCCGGCCGGGTTTGGCCCGGCACGGCCCACTTGACACCCCTACTCCCATCCTTAGTACGCACCCACACGCATGCACACACATGTGAACATATGCACAACATGAGAGAGAGAAAGGACACACAATACACAAACCCACCCACAGCCACATTTGAATTTTTGTTCCTTTAAGATCTAATATTAAAATAAACAGCATGTTAACCCCTCCCCCAACACACAGATAGTAAACATGGCCTCCATCCTCTCAGCGAGAGTAATATATATATATATATATATATATATATATATATATATATATATATATATATATATATATATATATATATATATATATATATATATATATATAGGGCTTACTGTACCTCAGCCTGCGGGCTGAGAGAGTTTCTCAGCCTGCGGGACGTGGCTGAATATAGGCCACACATCGGTCGCAGAGTGTGGGCGCCACAAAAAATCAAAAAATCCCGCCTAAACAATCGTGAATCAAAATGACAAAAATACCCCTTTTAAATGACGACTGCGACTTCTAGCATTCAAAAGTAAAAAAACATTTCATGGTCGCAGACTTAATACAGAATAAAGAATACAAGACAAAAAATGCTATCGCATAGCAATGCGACCTCCTTCGGTACTGCGACCAAATTCGCAATCTTCTTTCTCATGCCTTATGTAAAAGAAGTAATTAATATTATATCTACCGTGATACAACACCAGTCTAGAAAAAAGAGATGCACTAATGTTAATCTCGAGAAAGGAAAGATGTGCACCATACGTAATCTAAAGATATAGCCAAACAATTCTATAAAAAGTTAATTTGTACTTCGGATTCTCCAGCAATAAATCTTCAATTAAATATTTAGTTTTTTTTACCACTTCCTACCATACTCAACCCTCACCTGTAACAATTATTATTACTATTCATGTTCTTCCACAATATTGACCTTTATATAATGCTTGTAACTAATATATTACCTCATACCTAAAAAACTATAATTTTGCTCTTCCTTTTCAATTTGATTTCAAAACTTTCAAAAAAAAATTCATTCTTGAATCATGTCTTCCCCATCTTCTTCCTCTGAACACTCAGAATTCAACTTCAATCAATCCCCCACCGGTCCTTTGTCTTTAGGATATTCTAGTGAATCTGATACCAGTCTGGACTTCACTCCTTTTGACTATCTCACTACATCAAATAATGTATTAACTGATCCTCCTATTCATGATGATAATGAATTTTTCATGTGCGTTAGTGAAGAAGACATTATTCCTCTGCCACTTGACGGAGACATGCTTGATGAAAGCATGTCCTCTGATGCTGTAGGCTCGCTTCCTAGCAACGGGTCAGACGAAGAGCTTGATAGAGACGATCCATTCTGGGAGTTCATCGGTGAAACAAAAAAACCTCAAGATGATGAGGAAATAAGTGATGAAGAGGAAGAGCAGAAGAATGAAGACGATGAATCTGCTTATGATGGTGATAATGACGAGGATTAGGATTTCCTGATCTTCTGATATTCAATTATATTTTGTCTTCTTTTAAAAGCTTTTAATTCTATTTTTTTGTAAGGTCTCTTTCTCACTATATTAACTTATAAGCTCTTTTAATTAAATATCCAAACTGCGACTGCTGCTCTTAAACACTGCGACCATAGTCGCAACCCTACTACGGATGCAATTTATGGTCGCAGTTAATCATTTATCAGTTCCCAATGCGACTTTGGTCGCAATAATGTACTGTTTTGGAGTTCAAAGTAATTTAAAGTTATAGTGTATTAACTTTTAAACTGTTTTGGATAACTGAACAGTCACCTAGGAAGTATACAATTTTTGGAAAAAGATAGAAAATATATTTGAGAGATATTCACGTGGTCCGAGAGCTTAAACCTTTTGGAATTCCGGGATTAAATACATATAAAGGGTCATGAGCAAAGGATTAAAAACATACTAAGTTATTTTTTGCTCAAACTCGTTACTCTCACTGTTCCGAAAATACATTCAAAAAATGTCTTCACCATCACCACCGTCTTCACCGGAAAGAAGCCAATCATCAAATGATGATTTTATGTTTAGTTCTGAAACAATGTCTCGCTATGGGTCAGAATCTGAGCTTGATACAGACGACCCTTTCTGGGAGTTCATTGATGAACCAAAACACAAACATGAAGAGGAAGAAAGCGACGATGAGACTGTACCTGAAGAGGAGGAAGAGACAGAAGACGAAAGCGATACAGAAGACGAAAGCATGACTCTTGACGACGAATCTGATTACTATGGTGATGACGACGATTAGAAGTTAAAAATTGTATTTTGTTTTTCTTTTTAAATATATATAAACCTGTTTTCTAAAGTTATTTGTGTGAATTACATTTTTTACTACTATGTTTTGGTTGAAATACTGCGACCATGGACGCAGACTTAATAAATACAATGCGACCAAGGTCGCAGTCGCTGGTCTTTAATCTTAATCAACAACACTGCTACCTTGGTCGCAGTTTCTGACCGTAGTCTTTATAATATAAACTGCGACCTTGATCGCAGTTGTTGGTATTTAGTCGTAATAAAATACACAGCGAACTTGGTCGCAGTTGCTGATCTTTACTCTTAATCAACAACATCACTGAAATGTCGACCTTGGTCGCAGTTGGTGGTATTTATAAATAATCAACAACACTGCGACTTTGGTCGCAGTTGATGAACGCAGTCTTAAAAAAAATAATCTGCAACCTTGGTCACAGTTTTTTGGTCGCAATGTCGACCCTGGTCGCAGTTGTTTCTGTTTGCACTGTAGTCTTATGCGACCTTGGTCGCAGTGTGGTCTCTGGTCCAAGTTGTTTTGTTTGCAATGCATGACTGCGACCAAAGGTCGTAGTTTATTAAAAAACAAATATGTTTTTTATTTATTTTCACGCATTTATCTCCAGGCATGTGAAAATGATAAAAAAACGATCTCTTATACAATAAGATTGAGTGTTACAATATAGCAGTAGAAAGAAAACTAAACATCAAAAAGAGTCATTGTTGACTAAGAGCAGTGTTGTTATTGAGGTCTTTTTATTTATGTCCAGGCATTTATCTCCAGGCATGTAAAAATGATACAAAACGATCTCTTATACAATAAGATTGAGTGTTACAATATAGCAGTACAAAGAAGACTAAACATCAAAAGAACCAAGAAGACTAAACATCAAAAGAGCCCTTGTTGAATAAGAGCAGTGGTGTTATTGACGTCCACGTGTACTAAAAAACTGTGGACGTCGAGGACCATGACTTCTTCCCTTGTGGACGAATATCGATCAAGTTCACCGGCCAAAATATTCTCCCACAGGCCCAGCGAACCTGAAAAAGGACAATCAAGCTCTGGGCCTTCTTCGTGCATAGGGTCATCTTCATCCATGGAGGCAGGCCCCTGTTAGAGACTCTGAAGAAGGCGGAAATTCTCAGAGCAATTGCTCTCAAATGAACACAGTCTAATTATGGGCTGTTAAAGGGAGAGGGTGAGCCCTATTTATGGGCAGCCCATAATAACAGCTTCGGGAAACAGCGAATGGTGCGGGTTCATCAACGTAGACTTGACGTTAAAAAGATCTCATAAAATCTTTATGACAGGTCGCGTCTCACGGAGTCGGTCCAAGTCGCATCAGACAACAGACAACTTTTCATTTTTCATTTACATTCAAAAAAATGACTTAATACAAAACAACACTTAATAAAACAAGAACACGGCGACCTTGGTCGCTATGCATGTTAATCTAAGGAAAACACTTACTTAACGTACTGCGACCAAGGTCGCAGTCCATGTAAAGCGACCTAAGACTGCAGTTGCTGGCCATCTTTATCAACAACAGCACTGCGACCTTGGTCGCATTGAACAATGTACACTGCGACCATCTTTATCCTTAACAACACTGCGACCTTGGTCGCAGTTAATAATTATATTACTTCACCCTTAAAAATTTTTAAAATGAAAGGTTGCGACATTGGTTGCAGTTGCTGGTCGCAGACTTAATAAATACACTGCGACCTTGGTAGCAGTTGCTGGACTTTAGTGTTACTCAACAACAACACTGCTATCTTGGTCGCAGTTTCTGAACGTAGTCTTAATAAAATAAACTGCGACCTTGATCGCAGTTGTTGCTGTTTAGTCTTAATAAAATACACAGCGACCTTGGTCGCAGTTGCTGTTCTTTACTCTTAATCAACAAATCACTGCGACCTTGGTCGCAGCTGGTGGTCTTTATAAATAATCAACAACAACACTGCGACTTTGGTCGCAGTTGATGGCCGCAGTCTTAAAAAAATAATCTCCAATCTTGGTCGCTATTGCTGGTTTTTAGTCTTAATCAACAACAACACTGCGACGATGTGACACGTCACCGCAACAGTTGCTTAGTCGCAGTCTTTGGTCGCACTGTCGACCCTGGTCACAGTACTTACTGTTTGCAATGTATCTTCTGCGACCTTGGTCGCAGTGTCATCTATGATCATAGTTGTTTTGTTTGCAATGCATGGCTGCGAAAAAGTTCGTAGTTTATTAAAAAAAACAAATATGCTTTTTATTTATGTCCAGGCATTTATCTCCAGGCATGTGCAAATGATACAAAACGATCTCTTATACAATAAGACTGAGTGTTACAAATACAGCAGTACAAAAGAAGACTAAAACATCAAAAAAATCCCTTGTTGACTAAGAGCAATCTTCTTCTTGAGGTCTGGTGGCAGCAGAATCAATAAGATTGAGTGTTACAAAGAAGACTAAAAATCAAAGTAGCCAAGAAGACTAAACATCAAAAAATCCCTTGTTGACTAAGAGAAATCTTCTTCTTGAGGTCTGGTGGCAGCAGAATCAATAAGATTGAGTGTTACAAAGAAGACTAAACATCAAAGTATCCAAGAAGACAAAACATCAAAAGAGCCAAGAAGAGCCCTTGTTGACTACTAAGAGCAATCTTCTCCTGGAGGTCTGGTGGCAGCAGAATCTTTCGTTTATGAACATCTCTTCACCAGAAGGTTATCCAGTGAGCATGGAGTTTCCTCGATGTCACTTCTGGGGTAAGAGAGGAGGTTTTGAGACCTCACAAGGAATGCTACCCACCACATCCCCCGCCGCCATACCCACTCTGACCATCCGTTACCAGCAAGCTTGACTGGTGCATCAAGTCAGAGCAGATCTCGGTGAGGATTAAGTCCTCGTCAGGGATCATGACTTCTTCCCTTGTGAACGACGAGGACCATGACTTCTTCCCTTGTGGACGATGAGGTCTATGACTTCTTCCCTTATGGACGAACATCGATCAATTTCGTCAATAGGGTCATCTTCATCCATGGAGGCAGGCCCCTGTTAGAGACTCTGAAGAAGACGGAAATTCTCAGAGCAATTGCTCTCGAAAGAAAACAGTCTAATTATGGACTGTTAAAGGGAGAGCGTGAGCCCTATTTATAGGCAGCCCATAATAACCATAATTAATGGTTCATTAATCAGAATCGTCGGCATTAATGGTCTCCAACCGCCAGCGCCGGTTTGGCATTAAAAGACATTAACGCCTAAACCCAATGAAGAACCGACGGGTGGACAACCGCTTCGGGAAACAACGAATGGTGCGGGGTTCGTCAACATAGACTTGACGTTAAAAGATCTCATAAAATTTTTATGACAGGTCGCGTCTCACGGACTGACTCAAGTCGCATCACACAACAGACAACTTTTCATTTTTCATTTAGATTCAAAAAATGACTTAATCCAAAAAATAACACTTAATAAAACAACACTTACTTAACGTACTGCGACCAAAGTCGCATTTCACCACTTAATAAAACAACACTGCGACCTTGGGCGCTATGCATGTTAATATAAAATAAACACCTACCTAACGTATTGCGACCTAAGTCGCAGTCCATGTAATGCAACCCTAGATTGCAGTTGCTGGCCATCTTCATCAATAACAACACTGCGACCTTGGTCGCATTTAACCATGTACACTGCGACAAAAGACTTTGGCTAAGGTCGCAGTTTAAATGTACAATGCGACCAAAGACTCTGACTACATTATATTCAAAAAAATAATTACTTAACGTACTGCGACCAAAGTCGCAGACCATGTAATGCAACCCTAGATTGCAGTTGCTGGCTATCTTTATCAATAACAACACTGCGACCTTGGTCGCATTTCACCATGTACACTGCGACCAAAGACTTTGACTAAGGTCGCAGTTTAAATGTACAATGCGACCAAAGACTCTGACTACATTATATACAAAAAAAATTAAACTATAAAGTAGAATTTTATCGCAGGCTGAAAACATTGATCTGAAAAGATTTTATATTTTCAAAAAAAAATTTATCACAGGCTGAAAAGGAGAAACTACATCTTTCAAAAAAGAGGTAAAGAAATAAGGCGAAAATTAATTTATATCCTATAAAGAGCGGCAAAATAAAAGGGGGGAAAAATAATAATAAACAATAAGGAAAAGTTATCATAAGGGGTATTTGGTAATTTAACTTCTCCATAAAAGCGGGCCGCAAGTCAGTGAGGTAACAAATCGAGCCACGTCACCGCAGGCTGAGAGAGTACTCTCAGCCCGCGGGCTGATATACATTTTTCTCATATATATATATATATATATATATATATATATATATATATTATATATATATATATAATATATATAAAGACGGATGCAAGCCACCTGGCTTCCATGTATTCGTATTGAATAGTTAGATCAACAATCTGGTTTCTATGTACCAAAAGGTTAGATCAAAAGTTTCTTTTCCCCTTAAAAAGGTCAGTCATTAGCATTCAGTTACATGTACTAGCACCTTGTGGCCAGATATAGAGTGAATGTGGTTTGGCTGGGTACTTCGGCATATATCATGCCACTTCAGAGAGGACACATAAGTCCCTCTAGAAGAAAATATCATATTTCCTCTTTGTCTAAAAATTTGTTTGATTTAAAGGACTTTTGGAGGATTGCTCCTTGGTAGTTCTCCTTGAGCAACCTGACTCTTGTGTCTTAATAGAAGCTATAATCTAGCCTTAGTTGATTCAACTAAGAAAGTAAGAATGTAACACCAAATAATGTAGAGTTGGAGTCATATTTGACAATCGCTTATAAGAATTTCACAAACGTAACCCTTATTATCTCTGGATTATGCTCCACTTTTCAGCAACATATGGTAATTAGGGGTATTATAAGACTGAAGATGGCTGACAAGTAGCAAGGCAGATTGACAGTATTTAATTCGGAAAAAGAAGGACACCCCAATATGACAGATTAGAAGTTTGTTTAATGAGACAAATTCTTAAAAGGAGAGAGCCATTAGACAAATACACATTATGAATCTGTCATAAGGGCCACAATATGAAAGAGAGAACAAGCATGCCATCAACTGTAAGAACAGAGCCTACTTTAAGAACAGAATTTGACATAAAACAGCACTTAGATTGGACATAGTATCTAAAAAGGATAAGAAATACATATGCACTTATACGGTCTTTGTTATAATAGGTGCATCATATGTGTTGATATGAAGATTGTTAGCTGAAATTTTTATACCGAAATTTGGAGGAAGACCAAACTTTTACCATATTCATTAGAAAGAAAATATGAAATATCAATCTGCAGCTGAAATAGACACTATAAAAGAGTCACATCTCTGTTGCAGTGTCTGACCTTTTCAAGATCACAGCCTAACAACATTTTTACATTGAGATGTGAGGGGCGGAGTTCATCATTACAATGTTTAGTCTGATGGCTGCTATAAAAAAATTGATATTTAAGCTTAATTCTTTAACGAATCGGATCTCAAACAACAAAACGACAACAATAATAAAAATCTCAAACCCTAACAGCTTCGTACATCAACAAATCAAGATCACAGTTTGAGCAATCTAGTGTTCGCTTCAACACGAATCAATCAACAAAAGAAGCAAACGAAGTAGTGATCAAGGAACTTAAAATCGTGATGAAAAAGAAGGGTAATTTATACTTACGGAAGAGGAGGAGGCCGCCGAGGGCTCCGGCGAGCGAAGAGTAGGCGACCCGGCGGATGCCGAGGTCGAGACACGCGTCCCATTTCGCATCCAGACCACCCAACTGCGGCTGCGGCTTCTTTTCTTCCGCCATTAGAGAGAGAGAGAGAGAGAGAGAGATGACGACGAGATCTGGGGTTTCGCCTTCTTTTCCCTGCTGATTATTCTTTGGTTGCTTTATTACTTCGAAAGAGAAAAAGAAAAGGGCATATTTTTTTCTTGAATAAATACAGTTTTTAAAAATAATTTCAAAAACCAACGAAAAATATTTTCAAAAAATAACATCTTACATGTCAGATGATAGGTCGATTTGTCCCGCCAGCAGAGACGGGCGGTTGCATTTTTGGTCTGGCAAAATATTTATTTATTTTTAGCTTTTTTTGTTTGTTCGAAATTGTCAGTTCTAAATAAAAAATTAAAATTTTTAATTTTTTTTCATCGGAGTTGCCAGCCTCGAATAAAAATATAGTGAAAAATAAGTTTGTATTTAAGTATGAATCAATCAATTGGACACTCTCCTTTTGTACCCTAGCGATTGATATTCCTCTTAAAATTTCATACAGGTGCATGTGCATCTGACTCCATGCATCTGACTCCATGATTTACATACATATGCTGTAATTTTGGTTCATGCATGATACAACACATGAGATGCAGCATGAATTAGGGTTCTCATCACTGAGACATCTTTGTCATCACTGAACATCTGTGGCGGCGGCGGGCACTCGATCTATGGAAGAACACAGCTGAGTTCGTCAACAACGAGGCTCTTTGATTGACGGAATAGGGATTACAAATTGTGGATTACAATCTTGTTTTGATTCAAGAAGTAATATAGGAAAGAAATCTCAGAATGAGGATTGCTGGCACTCGCACGCCTACGCCTTTTTATCCAGACTTCGCGACCATTAGGCCGTTATTAGCGAATATGGGTCCACAGCCGGTTACCCATATTCGAAACCTAACCCATGTTCATCAACTTAACACGGATGGCTCTCTTTGATTGCTTCTTGAATCAACGGCTCCAATCTTCTCCCCGCCTTTTACTGTAGCTCACCTATGATACTCTCATATGCCTGTGTATTCTGCTGTTAATGTTATTCTGTCAGTCGCTGGCCATCTTGCTGGGGATGGCATCAATTATCCCTCCCTAAAATCGACCTTGTCTCAAGGTCAAAATTGGGAAATCGATGAATCAAATCTTTATTGGATTCCCAAGTTGCTTCTTCCTTTGCTTACATCTGACGAACTTCAGCAGCAGCCTGATTCCCTTTCTTCACCATTCTGTGAGCCAAAATAGACTCAGGTTCAATTAGTTGCTTGGCTGACATTGATGGAGTCTGATGCTGAATTGATGTGGACATTCCGAGTTTCCTTTTGAGTTGTGATACATGAAAACCTGGATGTATCATTGATTCCGCTGGAAGTGCTAGCTTATAAGCAACTTTGCCAATTCTTTGTGTTATTTTGTAGGGTCCATAAAAAGAGGAGAGAGTTTATGAGGTTTGTATCCTGCCACTGAGGTCTGTCTACAAGGCTGGAGCCTTAAAAAAACCCAATATCCTTATTGAATTCTCTATCAGTTCTATGAGTATCAGCAAACTTCTTCATTATGTTCTTTGCCTTAACCAAATTGTCCTTTAGTAGCTGCAAGGCTATATCTCTGGAGATCAGTTCCTCTTCAACAGATTGAAGTTTAGATGTTTTAGATATGTAATCCAGTAAAGTAGGAGGGTGTCTCCCATATAAAACCCGATAAGGAGAAATCTTAGCAGCAAAATGCCATGGCATCCACTTAACCCAGTCATGAGGTTTGTGTGAACAAAAACTCCTCAAATAAGTCTCCAAGCACCTATTAACCATCTCACTCTGCCTATCAGTTTGTGGATGATAGGATGTGCTAAAACACAACTTGGATTCTTGTAATTTTCAGAATTCCTACCAAAAGTTACTCGGAAGAGGCTGTCCCAATCAGAAATTATAGTTTTTGGCAACCCATATAGCTTATAAATGTTATCAATAAATATTCTAGCTACGGTCTTTGAAGTATAAGGATGAGCCAAAGGAATAAAATGTGCAAATTTTGTGAGTCTATCCACCACCACAAAAACTGTTAACTTACCCAAGATCCTGGGTAGACAGTCAATGAAATCCATAGTGATTTCTTCCCAAACTTGCTCTGGAACAAGTGGTGGTTGTAGTAGTCCATAAGGACTGAGATTATCATGTTTAGACCTCTGACAAATATCACAATTCCTGATGTATTCTTTAACATTGCTTTTCAATTTCTTTCAATAAGCTACTTTTTTTAATTCTTTGCAGTGTCTTGGCATGCCCAGAGTGGCTTCCTTGAGGGGTATCATGATGCTCACTGATGAGAAACAGTACGAGGGGAAAATCAAAACTGATAAGGACTCTCCCTTTATAATATATCAACCCTGCTTTTTCCTGATATAATCTGGCATCAAGTTTTTCTGCTTCTAATTTGCTTTTGGCTTCATCAAAATAGCTATCTGATTGTACCATTTCTCTGGCTTTAGTCACCCAATCAGATTCCACTGCTACTATAGTTAACACAGATGGTGGATCTGTTTCATCCCTTCTAAAAAGATTGTCAACTGCCATATTCTCTTTTCCCCTTTTGCACTCCACTTTATATTTATAATGTAAAAGTTTCAATAAGCAAGCATGTTGTGCTTTAGCGTACAGTCTCTGTTCCAGCAGATGTTTTAAAGGTTTGTGATCGGTACGAATGACAAACTCCCTTCCCAAAAGATATTGCCTCCATTTCTTAGTTGCCAAAATAACTCCAAGCATTTCCCTCTCATATGCTGAGCTGTATTTCTAAGAATTCTTCAACTCCTGGCTGATAAAAGCAATAGGATGGCCTTTTTGCATCAACACTGACCCTATCCTAGTGGAGGAAGCATCACACTCAATAACAAAAGGTATATTAAAGTCTGGTAATGCCAACACTAGTGGAGAAGTGAGTGCTTTCTTCAAGTTTTCAAATGCATCATGTGTTTCCTTTGTCCAACAAAAGGAGTTCTTCTTGGTAAGGGCTGTTAATGGAGCAGCCAGAGTGCTATTGTTGGATTAGGTGTCTAAGTCATAACTATAATTGATAGCAGCATAGTCCTTTTGGGTTGCCCTCGAGATTCAAAAATAAGTATAACTAAAAGGAGAACAAAATTTCCTTTGGGAAATTAGTCCCACATTGGTGGGATAAGAAAACTGGAGGTTATCCAAGGCTATAAATAGGGCCTTAGGGATTCATTCTAATTCACTACCTCTTGGCTTGAGTATTAGCCTCCTTCTTTCTCCTCTTGGAAGAACTCTTTGATAGTTCATCCATACTTAGTTAAATTTTTGAATCGTTGGGTGTGATTCCATCAGAGGCACGACATTTGTGGTGCTTGCTTCCAAGAGATCTGAAGGGATAATTTTAGTTGTTTACTATAACAACTAAAAGAGGCACGACGTTTGTGGTGCTTGTTTCCAAGAGATCTGAAGGGATAATTTTAGTTGTTTACTATAACAACTAAAAGGTATGTAATTATATTTTTCTTCTGTAGTAATTTTAATTAATTACTGGGATATTAGGATTCTTTTATGTTCAAAGTTATAGGTTCAATTGTGAAAACATAGATCATGTTTTAGGTTGCATGCTCCCTTAAAAGTCTAAGTTTGTTTGTAATACCTAAAACCCATCAGTGGTATCAGAGCTTGGTTTGTTTTCAATTGAATTTGCTATAATTGTTGAATTGATAAGGTAACTGCCTATATAATGGTAGATGTATGGGTGTCCACTCTCACCCACCACTTCCTTGATTAGTGGAGGGTCATTAACTGAACGGGTTTGATAGGACTATATATATATTGATTCTCATTAAAAGTATAATGATAATAAAAGGTAACTAAATTTTATTTAAATCCCAATCTTAGTTACTTTAAGAAAAAATGTGAAATTGTATGCTAACCCATGAAATTGCACATTACACCTTATAAGTCATTAGTGGTGCGTGTGTGGTTAACCAGCACACTAATAGGGCTAATAAAGAGCAGTAATGGGTATCTTATAAATTGTTATTGTTGATGGAGTGTGTGTGGTTTACCAGCACATCAATTGAGATGATAAATGACATGAAGGTTACCAAGCACATTTGCATGGTTATTCACATCTTGTTTGTGATCCTCGGTATCCCAGTCACAAATGTAAGAGCATAATCTGAGATTAAACATGCCATTGAATAGTTTCAATGAGTCTCAAAAGACATACCTGTATGAAATTTGCAATTAGATTACGGCATCCCTTTTCTAAGTTGTGAATTTCATAGTTGGATCCTAGCCTCGATATTTCAATTTTGAGTTGTTATATTAAGGGTTATTTTTTCTTTTCTAACTCAAACTACCTTTCTTTTAGAAATGTCTGCCCCTAACGATGCTTCTGGTTCCTCCTCCTCCAATCACAACTTTTCTTTGTTGAACATCTGCTCAAAGGTGACATTAGATGGCACCAACTATAATGACTGGATGCGCAACATCAAAATGGCTCTTCGTTTCGAGGACAAGGAGTATGTCCTTGACAAAGAACTTGTTGAAATTGACGAAGAGAAGGCCACTCCTGAAGAATTAGCTGCTTATAAGAAGCACTACACGGATGCAACAAAAGTTGCTTGCATCATGGTTGCTACCATGACTCCTGAACTGCAAAAATTCTATGAGGATTACTGGCCGTACGAGATGAACAAAGACCTTATGGAAAAGTACCATAAGCGAGCTCGTCAAGAAAAGTACGAGATAGTAAAGTCCCTCATATCAAGCAAGATGAAGGACGGAGAGTCTGTCAGCGGCCACGTGCAAAGGATGCAGCGATACGTGGAACGCCTTGTGAGGCTAAATGTGCATATTGATGATGAGTTGGCTATTTACATAGTCTTGAACTCATTGCCAAGTTGTTATGATCAGTTCATCTTGACCTATCATTTGAACAACAATGAGACCACATTGGCTCAATTGCACAACCTCCTGAGAACAGCTGAAACTAGGATGAAGGGAAAGAGTGATCCCCCCACTCCTGCTAATACTGCCGTTCTGGCCATTGGGCAAGGAAAGGGGAAAAAGAGGAAAGGTCCTCACAAGCAAAACTGGAAGGGAAAGTCTCATGTAAAAACCAGTTCTGATATTACCCCTGTCTCTGATCCTAAAGAGGCCACTTGCTTCTATTGCAACGACAAAGGACATTGGAAACGAAGCTGCCCAAAGTATCTGCAAGATTTAAAAGATGGAAAGTAAAACCATCTACTGCAGGTATATACACTATTTCGTCTATTAACGCAACATCTTCTGATTCTTGGGTCCTTGATACAGGATGTGGGTTTCACATTTGCTCTGTATTGCAGGGACTAAGAAAAAGTGAGGATGTGGAGCATGGTAGAATGAACTTGATCATGGGGAATAGGCGATCTTCACCTGTCACCAAGATTGGAGTTTATAGTCTAGTGCTTAATAATGGTATTAATTTAGATTTATTGAATTGTTGCTACTCGTCAGAAATGACACGAAACATTATCTCTTTTCATGCATTGTTCAAACAAGGTTTTAGATATTCTTTTAATGATGAGAATGGTTCTATTTCTGCTTATAAAAATGGCATTTTTTATTTTGAAGCTTTACCTTGTGATGGTGTGTATGAAACTGTGATGTGTGTAGACAACTTAGGTAATAGTGTATTTCAAATTGATTCGTCTAATGGTGTAGACAAAGCGTGCTTGTGGCATTGCCGTCTTGGACACATTAACAAAAAACGCATGGCTCAACTCCAAAAGGATGGGGTGTTGGAATCATTTGACCTAAGGTCAGATACATGCGAATCTTGTCTTTTGGGTAAGATGACAAAATCACCTTTCACTGGATTTTGTGAAAGAGGTGAAGGTTTGTTGGATCTCATACACACAGACGTGTGTGGACCCTTCAGATCAGCCACAAGGGATGCTAATCGATTCTATGTGACTTTTACTGATGATTATAGCAGATATGGTTATATCTACTTAATAAAGCATAAGTCTGAAACCTTTGAAAAGTTCAAAGAGTTTAAACAAGAAGTCGAGAATCAATTAGGCAGGAAGATAAAGATGCTCCGATCAGATAGAGGCGGAGAGTATCTTAGTATCGAGTTCCATGACTATCTCAAGGAATGTGGAATAGTTTCACAATTGACACCTCCTAGGACACCACAACTTAATGGTGTGGCTGAGAGACGCAATCGAACCTTGTTAGACATGGTGCGTTCCATGATGAGTCGAGCTTCACTTCCAATATCATTCTGGGGGTATGCCTTAGAAACTGCCGCCCACATTCTTAATCTTATTCCAACAAAGAAGGTTGCCAAAACACCTCACGAAATGTGGACAGGAAAGGTTCCCTCGTTAGCACATATTAAGGTTTGGGGTTGTGAAGTTTTCGTTAGACGAGAAATTCACGACAAGCTTGAACCTCGTAGTGAGCGATGTGTTTTCATCGGCTATCCACAGAAGAAGTCATTTGGATATTTGTTCTACAGACCTAGTGAGAACGTGGTCTTTGTAGCACGGAGAGGAGTCTTTCGAGAGAGAGAGCTCATATGCAAAGAGGACAGTGGGAGCGCCGTTGACCTTGAAGAAATTCAAGAGCCAGCAGACGAAGGAACCTTTGAAACCACTATGGTTCAACCAGAGGAAGAGATTCCAGTTGAACCCATTGACACTTCATTACCTCTTAGGCGTTCTAGTAGAGTTGGCAAGCCAACTGAGTTCTATGGTTGCCATATAACTGCAAATGGAGACACGTTTATCAGTGACAATACACTGGTAAATTTGGATGAGCCGACGAACTACAAGGAAGCCATGGCAGGCCCTGAGGCAGCCAAATGGAAAGAGGCAATGGACAGCGAGATCAAGTCTATGTATGACAACCAAGTTTGGAACTTGGTTGATCAACAACCTGGTCGGAAGACAGTTGGTTGTAAATGGATCTTCAAGAAGAAGATCGACATGGATGGTAATGTAAGCACATTCAAAGCACGACTGGTGGCGAAAGGCTTTACTCAAACCCCAGGGATTGACTATGATGAGACCTTCTCACCAGTGGCTAAGATAAAATCTATTAGGATAATGCTAGCCATAGCTGCATTTCATGACTATGAAATTTGGCAGATGGATGTCAAAACTACCTTCCTAAACGGAAAGTTGGCTGAGGATGTTTACATGAGTCAGCCAGAAGGTTTTGTGGATGCAAAGTTTCCCAATGGAGTATGCAAGCTTGAGAAATCCATCTATGGATTAAAACAAGTGTCTCGCAGATGGAATCTTTGCTTCGATGAGAAAGTCAAAGAGTTTGGTTTCTCTAGAAGTGAGGATGAGTCGTGTGTATATGTCAATGCTAGTGGGAGCATAGTCACCTTCCTGGTATTGTATGTTGATGACATACTTCTTATAGGAAATGACATTCCAACCTTGCAAAATGTTAAGTCTTGGCTTGGAAAGTGTTTCGCTATGAAGGATCTAGGAGAGGCTGCCTACATTCTAGGAATAAGAATTTTAAGGGACAGGAGTAAAAGACTAATTGGACTTAATCAGAGTACCTACTTGGATAAAGTACTGAAAGTTTCTGTATGGAGAATTCCAAGAAAGGAGAACTGCCCATCCAGAGTAATACCAAAATGAGTAAGACTCAAAGTCCGAGTACAGATGAAGAGATAGTAGAAATGAGTAGAATTCCATATGCTTCTGCTGTTGGTTCTATCATGTATGCTATGACATGTACTCGTCCTGATGTGTCCTTTGCTTTGAGCATGGTCAGTCGTTATCAGGGAAATCCAGGTAAAGCTCATTGGGTAGCGGTTAAGAATATTCTCAAGTATCTGCGAAGGACTAAGGACTGGGTCCTAGTACTTGGTGGCTGTGATACATTGAGAGTAACTGGGTATAGTGACGCCAGCTTTCAAACAGATAGAGACAACTTCCGTTCCCAATCTGGCTGGGTCTTTACCTTAAACGGAGGAGCAGTTACTTGGAAAAGTTCCAAGCAAGACACAGTGGCTGATTCTACTTGTGAATCAGAGTACATAGCGGTAAGCGAAGCATCAAAGGAGGCAATTTGGTTGAAAAACTTCATCGAAGATCTTGGAGTTGTGCCAACCATCAAGGAGCCAATGGATATTTTCTGTGATAATGAAGGAGCGGTTGCATTAACAAAAGAACCAAGAGATCATGGGAGATCTAGACATATTAACAGAAAATACCATTTTATCAGACACAAGATAGAAGAAGGTCACGTTGTAGTGAGGAAGGTTTCATCTGAAGATAATCCTGCAGATCCACTCACAAAGGGTCTGAGTAGGGTTAAACACAATCAGCATGCTAGGAGCATTGGTCTGAGAGATAATGTTGGTTTTAGCAGTTAGATAGTTAGTTTGAAACTTATAACAAAGTAAATGTGATTGACTTTTGGTGATTAAATAATAGAGAATTATTTATGAGTTTGTTTACTACCTTTTGTCAATTGTTTATTATTGTGTTTCATTTTTGCATGTTTTACTTCCCGAATAATTTGATTATTCGAATTCCACAGTCGATCATACTTTTGGAAGTAAGTAGTGAATAAGACTGTCATGAATGGAGTTGTGGATTGTCTAAAGAGTTTTAGACATAGCAATGGTATTGCTGCAATGTTCGTGAGTACTTTGAAATGGAGATTTAAGTATTGGATTAACCCACGCTCAGAGAATTACTTCATGGAATTTATCACGAGTGATTCTGAGACGATAATATCTTATAATCTTTAAATGGAGATATATGAGTTGTGGTTTACAAGTCAGTTGTGCGTTGATAATGTGTAAACGCATCAGTAACTTGATGTTATAAAACGCATTGTTGTGCATGATTTGATGAGTAAATGGTGCAAGCATATAGGTCAAAGTTTATTCGTTCCTTTTGTCCTAACGGGAAAAGCGATATCTTTGGGCCCCTCGGTGATTTGAAGTTGACATATAGTGTCGGGCCCGATCAGGACTAAATTGATGTGTTCATTTAGTAGTTCTATGTCATTACAAATCAGAAATCGGGAAACAAAATACTGGACAAAGAGATTGATTATGTTCCATGTCTCATGTTCAAATGATATCTTGTAGAACGAAGGATTATATGATCTCTTATCTTAGGACACGAAACTGACTGGGTCAGAGTTCGACAATGGCTTTTGGAAGCTACAATTTGCTGATCAATTAGGAAGTTATTAGACTTATCCAAGTGGGAGACTGTTGGATTAGGTGTCTAAGTCATAACTATAATTGATAGCAGCATAGTCCTTTTGGGTTGCCCTCGAGATTCAAAAATAAGTATAACTAAAAGGAGAACAAAATTCCTTTGAGAAATTAGTCCCACATTGGTGGGATAAGAAAACTGGAGGTTATTCAAGGCTATAAATAGGGCCTTAGGGATTCATTCTAATTCACTACCTCTTGGCTTGAGTATTAGCCTCCTTCTTTCTCCTCTTGGAAGAACTCTTTGATAGTTCATCCATACTTAGTTAAATTTTTGAATCGTTGGGTGTGATTCCATCAGAGGCACGACATTTGTGGTGCTTGCTTCCAAGAGATCTGAAGGGATAATTTTAGTTGTTTACTATAACAACTAAAAGAGGCACGACGTTTGTGGTGCTTGTTTCCAAGAGATCTGAAGGGATAATTTTAGTTGTTTACTATAACAACTAAAAGGTATGTAATTATATTTTTCTTCTGTAGTAATTTTAATTAATTACTGGGATATTAGGATTCTTTTATATTCAAAGTTATAGGTTCAATTGTGAAAACATAGATCATGTTTTAGGTTGCATGCTCCCTTAAAAGTCTAAGTTTGTTTGTAATACCTAAAACCCATCAGCTA
>JAVJIF010032950.1:0-278904 GCA_038442645.1 Agave tequilana | reverse complement strand
TGTTGGATTAGGTGTCTAAGTCATAACTATAATTGATAGCAGCATAGTCCTTTTGGGTTGCCCTCGAGATTCAAAAATAAGTATAACTAAAAGGAGAACAAAATTTCCTTTGGGAAATTAGTCCCACATTGGTGGGATAAGAAAACTGGAGGTTATCCAAGACTATAAATAGGGCCTTAGGGATTCATTCTAATTCACAACCTCTTGGCTTGAGTATTAGCCTCCTTCTTTCTCCTCTTGGAAGAACTCTTTGATAGTTCATCCATACTTAGTTAAATTTTTGAATCGTTGGGTGTGATTCCATCAGAGGCACGACATTTGTGGTGCTTGCTTCCAAGAGATCTGAAGGGATAATTTTAGTTGTTTACTATAACAACTAAAAGAGGCACGACGTTTGTGGTGCTTGTTATTGTTTCCAGAGATCTGAAGGGATAATTTTAGTTGTTTACTATAACAACTAAAAGGTATGTAATTATATTTTTCTTCTGTAGTAATTTTAATTAATTACTGGGATATTAGGATTCTTTTATGTTCAAAGTTATAGGTTCAATTGTGAAAAATAAGATCATGTTTTAGGTTGCATGCTCCCTTAAAAGTCTAAGTTTGTTTGTAATACCTAAAACCCATCAGTGGTATCAGAGCTTGGTTTGTTTTCAATTGAATTTGCTATAATTGTTGAATTGATAAGGTAACTGCCTATATAATGGTAGATGTATGGGTGTCCACTCTCACCCACCACTTCCTTGATTAGTGGAGGGTCATTAACTGAACGGGTTTGATAGGACTATATATATATTGATTCTCATTAAAGTATAATGATAATAAAAGGTAACTAAATTTTATTTAAATCCCAATCTTAGTTACTTTAAGAAAAAAAATGTGAAATTGTATGCTACCCATGAAGTTGCACATTACACCTTATAAGTCATTAGTGGTGCGTGTGTGGTTAACCAGCACACTAATAGGGCTAATAAAGAGCAGTAATGGGTATCTTATAAATTGTTATTGTTGATGGAGTGTGTGTGGTTTACCAGCACATCAATTGAGATGATAAATGACATGAAGGTTACCAAGCACATTTGCATGGTTATTCACATCTTGTTTGTGATCCTCGGTATCCCAGTCACAAATGTAAGAGCATAATCTGAGATTAAACATGCCATTGAATAGTTTCAATGAGTCTCAAAAGACATACCTGTATGAAATTTGCAATTAGATTACGGCATCCCTTTTCTAAGTTGTGAATTTCATAGTTGGATCCTAGCCTCGATATTTCAATTTTGAGTTGTTATATTAAGGGTTATTTTTTCTTTTCTAACTCAAACTACCTTTCTTTTAGAAATGTCTGCCCCTAACGATGCTTCTGGTTCCTCCTCCTCCAATCACAACTTTTCTTTGTTGAACATCTGCTCAAAGGTGACATTAGATGGCACCAACTATAATGACTGGATGCGCAACATCAAATGGCTCTTCGTTTCGAGGACAAGGAGTATGTCCTTGACAAAGAACTTGTTGAAATTGACGAAGAGAAGGCCACTCCTGAAGAATTAGCTGCTTATAAGAAGCACTACACGGATGCAACAAAAGTTGCTTGCATCATGGTTGCTACCATGACTCCTGAACTGCAAAAATTCTATGAGGATTACTGGCCGTACGAGATGAACAAAGACCTTATGGAAAAGTACCATAAGCGAGCTCGTCAAGAAAAGTACGAGATAGTAAAGTCCCTCATATCAAGCAAGATGAAGGACGGAGAGTCTGTCAGCGGCCACGTGCAAAGGATGCAACGATACGTGGAACGCCTTGTGAGGCTAAATGTGCATATTGATGATGAGTTGGCTATTGACATAGTCTTGAACTCATTGCCAAGTTGTTATGATCAGTTCATCTTGACCTATCATTTGAACAACAATGAGACCACATTGGCTCAATTGCACAACCTCCTGAGAACAGCTGAAACTGGGATGAAGGGAAAGAGTGATCCCCCCACTCCTGCTAATACTACCGTTCTGGCCATTGGGCAAGGAAAGGGGAAAAAGAGGAAAGGTCCTCCCAAGCAAAACTGGAAGGGAAAGTCTCATGTAAAAACCAGTTCTGATATTACCCCTGTCTCTGATCCTAAAGAGGCCACTTGCTTCTATTGCAACGACAAAGGACATTGGAAACGAAGCTGCCCAAAGTATCTGCAAGATTTAAAAGATGGGAAAGTAAAACCATCTACTGCAGGTATATACACTATTTCGTCTATTAACGCAACATCTTCTGATTCTTGGGTCCTTGATACAGGATGTGGGTTTCACATTTGCTCTGTATTGCAGGGACTAAGAAAAAGTGAGGATGTGGAGCATGGTAGAATGAACTTGATCATGGGGAATAGGCGATCTTCACCTGTCACCAAGATTGGAGTTTATAGTCTAGTGCTTAATAATGGTGTTAATTTAGATTTATTGAATTGTTGCTACTCGTCAGAAATGACACGAAACATTATCTCTTTTCATGCATTATTCAAACAAGGTTTTAGATATTCTTTTAATGATGAGAATGGTTCTATTTCTGCTTATAAAAATGGCATTTTTTATTTTGAAGCTTTACCTTGTGATGGTGTGTATGAAACTGTGATGTGTGTAGACAACTTAGGTAATAGTGTATTTCAAATTGATTCGTCTAATGGTGTAGACAAAGCGTGCTTGTGGCATTGCCGTCTTGGACACATTAACAAAAAACGCATGGCTCAACTCCAAAAGGATGGGGTGTTGGAATCATTTGACCTAAGGTCAGATGATCATGCGAATCTTGTCTTTTGGGTAAGATGACAAAATCACCTTTCACTGGATTTTGTGAAAGAGGTGAAGGTTTGTTGGATCTCATACACACAGACGTGTGTGGACCCTTCAGATCAGCCACAAGGGATGCTAATCGATTCTATGTGACTTTTACTGATGATTATAGCAGATATGGTTATATCTACTTAATAAAGCATAAGTCTGAAACCTTTGAAAAGTTCAAAGAGTTTAAACAAGAAGTCGAGAATCAATTAGGCAGGAAGATAAAGATGCTCCGATCAGATAGAGGCGGAGAGTATCTTAGTATCGAGTTCCATGACTATCTCAAGGAATGTGGAATAGTTTCACAATTGACACCTCCTAGGACACCACAACTTAATGGTGTGGCTGAGAGACGCAATCGAACCTTGTTAGACACGGTGCGTTCCATGATGAGTCGAGCTTCACTTCCAATATCATTCTGGGGGTATGCCTTAGAAACTGCCGCCCACATTCTTAATCTTGTTCCAACAAAGAAGGTTGCCAAACACCTCACGAAATGTGGACAGGAAAGGTTCCCTCGTTAGCACATATTAAGGTTTGGGTTGTGAAGTTTTCGTTAGACGAGAAATTCACGACAAGCTTGAACCTCGTAGTGAGCGATGTGTTTTCATCGGCTATCCACAGAAGAAGTCATTTGGATATTTGTTCTACAGACCTAGTGAGAACGTGGTCTTTGTAGCACGGAGAGGAGTCTTTCGAGAGAGAGAGCTCATATGCAAAGAGGACAGTGGGAGCGCCGTTGACCTTGAAGAAATTCAAGAGCCAGCAGATGAAGGAACCTTTGAAACCACTATGGTTCAACCAGAGGAAGAGATTCCAGTTGAACCCATTGACACTTCATTACCTCTTAGGCGTTCTAGTAGAGTTGGCAAGCCAACTGAGTTCTATGGTTGCCATATAACTGCAAATGGAGACACGTTTATCAGTGACAATACACTGGTAAATTTGGATGAGCCGACGAACTACAAGGAAGCCATGGCAGGCCCTGAGGCAGCCAAATGAAAAGGCAATGGACAGCGAGATCAAGTCTATGTATGACAACCAAGTTTGGAACTTGGTTGATCAACAACCTGGTCGGAAGACAGTTGGTTGTAAATGGATCTTCAAGAAGAAGATCGACATGGATGGTAATGTAAGTACATTCAAAGCACGACTGGTGGCGAAAGGCTTTACTCAAACCCCAGGGATTGACTATGATGAGACCTTCTCACCAGTGGCTAAGATAAAATCTATTAGGATAATGCTAGCCATAGCTGCATTTCATGACTATGAAATTTGGCAGATGGATGTCAAAACTGCCTTCCTAAACGGAAAGTTGGCTGAGGATGTATACATGAGTCAGCCAGAAGGTTTTGTGGATGCAAAGTTTCCCAATGGAGTATGCAAGCTTGAGAAATCCATCTATGGATTAAAACAAGCGTCTCGCAGATGGAATCTTTGCTTCGATGAGAAAGTCAAAGAGTTTGGTTTCTCTAGAAGTGAGGATGAGTCGTGTGTATATGTCAATGCTAGTGGGAGCATAGTCACCTTCCTGGTATTGTATGTTGATGACATACTTCTTATAGGAAATGACATTCCAACCTTGCAAGATGTTAAGTCTTGGCTTGGAAAGTGTTTCGCTATGAAGGATCTAGGAGAGGCTGCCTACATTCTAGGAATAAGAATTTTAAGGGACAGGAGTAAAAGACTAATTGGACTTAATCAGAGTACCTACTTGGATAAAGTACTGAAACGTTTCTGTATGGAGAATTCCAAGAAAGGAGAACTGCCCATCCAGAGTAATACCAAAATGAGTAAGACTCAAAGTCCGAGTACAGATGAAGAGATAGCAGAAATGAGTAGAATTTCATATGCTTCTGCTGTTGGTTCTATCATGTATGCTATGACATGTACTCGTCCTGATGTGTCCTTTGCTTTGAGCATGGTCAGTCGTTATCAGGGAAATCCTGGTAAAGCTCATTGGGTAGCGGTTAAGAATATTCTCAAGTATCTGCGAAGGACTAAGGACTGGGTCCTAGTACTTGGTGGCTGTGATACATTGAGAGTAACTGGGTATAGTGACGCCAGCTTTCAAACAGATAGAGACAACTTCCGTTCCCAATCTGGCTGGGTCTTTACCTTAAACGGAGGAGCAATTACTTGGAAAAGTTCCAAGCAAGACACAGTGGCTGATTCTACTTGTGAATCAGAGTACATAGCGGTAAGCGAAGCATCAAAGGAGGCAATTTGGTTGAAAAACTTCATCGAAGATCTTGGAGTTGTGCCAACCATCAAGGAGCCAATGGATATTTTCTGTGATAATGAAGGAGCGGTTGCATTAACAAAAGAACCAAGAGATCATGGCAGATCTAGACATATTGACAGAAAATACCATTTTATCAGACGCAAGATAGAAGAAGGTCACGTTGTAGTAAGGAAGGTTTCATCTGAAGATAATCCTGCAGATCCACTCACAAAGGGTCTGAGTAGGGTTAAACACAATCAGCATGCTAGGAGCATTGGTCTGAGAGATGATGTTGGTTTTAGCAGTTAGATAGTTAGTTTGAACTTATAACAAAGTAAATGTGATTGACTTTTGGTGATTAAATAATAGAGAATTATTTATGAGTTTATTTACTACCTTTTGTCAATTGTTTTTATTGTGTTTCATTTTGCATGTTTTACTTCCCGAATAATTTGATTATTCGAATTCCACAGTCGATCATACTTTTGGAAGTAAGTAGTGAATAAAGACTGTCATGAATGGAGTTGTGGATTGTCTAAAGAGTTTTAGACATAGCAATGGTATTGCTGCAATGTTCGTGAGTACTTTGAAATGGAGATTTAAGTATTGGATTAACCCACGCTCAGAGAATTACTTCATGGAATTTATCACGAGTAATTCTGAGACGATAATATCTTATAAT
The DNA here is from genome assembly GCA_038442645.1 of Agave tequilana. Classification (NCBI taxonomy): domain Eukaryota; kingdom Viridiplantae; phylum Streptophyta; class Magnoliopsida; order Asparagales; family Asparagaceae; genus Agave; species Agave tequilana. The sequence goes on along the minus strand of JAVJIF010032950.1, from coordinate 273,173 downwards.
CTTTAAATGGAGATATATGAGTTGTGGTTTACAAGTCAGTTGTGCGTTGATAATGTGTAAACGCATCAGTAACTTGATGTTATAAAACGCATTGTTGTGCATGATTTGATGAGTAAATGGTGCAAGCATATAGGTCAAAGTTTATTCGTTCCTTTTGTCCTAACGGGAAAAGCGATATCTTTGGGCCCCTCGGTGATTTGAAGTTGACATATAGTGTCGGGCCCGACCAGGACTAAATTGATGTGTTCATTTAGTAGTTCTATGTCATTACAAATCAGAAATCGGGAAACAAAATACTGGACAAAGAGATTGATTATGTTCCATGTCTCATGTTCAAATGATATCTTGTAGAACGAAGGATTATATGATCTCTTATCTTAGGACACGAAACTGACTAGGTCAGAGTTCGACAATGGCTTTTGGAAGCTACAATTTGCTGATCAATTAGGAAGTTATTAGACTTATCCAAGTGGGAGACTGTTGGATTAGGTGTCTAAGTCATAACTATAATTGATAGCAGCATAGTCCTTTTGGGTTGCCCTCGAGATTCAAAAATAAGTATAACTAAAAGGAGAACAAAATTTCCTTTGGGAAATTAGTCCCACATTGGTGGGATAAGAAAACTGGAGGTTATCCAAGGCTATAAATAGGGCCTTAGGGATTCATTCTAATTCACAACCTCTTGGCTTGAGTATTAGCCTCCTTCTTTCTCCTCTTGGAAGAACTCTTTGATAGTTCATCCATACTTAGTTAAATTTTTGAATCGTTGGGTGTGATTCCATCAGAGGCACGACATTTGTGGTGCTTGCTTCCAAGAGATCTGAAGGGATAATTTTAGTTGTTTACTATAACAACTAAAAGAGGCACGACGTTTGTGGTGCTTGTTATTGTTTCCAAGAGATCTGAAGGGATAATTTTAGTTGTTTACTATAACAACTAAAAGGTATGTAATTATATTTTTCTTCTGTAGTAATTTTAATTAATTACTGGGATATTAGGATTCTTTTATGTTCAAAGTTATATGTTCAATTGTGAAAACATAGATCATGTTTTAGGTTGCATGCTCCCTTAAAAGTCTAAGTTTGTTTGTAATACCTAAAACCCATCACCTACACCATCACAAACTTCTTCTAGTAGTCTAGGTAAAAGATTATCTAATTTTAAAAGTATACTTTCCTCTAATACTAGAAAGAAACACTCTTCAGGAGCAGGTTCATTTGATGAACTTAATTTATATTTGAACACAATGCCTGCTGAAATAAATGAAAATGATGATGAACCATGGGAAACATTTGATGTTTTGTCGTGGTGGAAAGAACAGAGAAAACAATTTCCTGTTCTTTCTACCATGGCCGAGATATACTAACACCTCCGGCCTCTACAGTAACGTCCGAGAGCGCGTTTTCTGCAGGTGGTAGAGTTTTGACACCCTGGAGGAGCAGGCTGACGCCGAAACACTTAGATATGGCGGTTTGCTTAAAGGATTGGTTCGATGCAGAAAGACGCACACAAGGAAAAGCTATTCTGGATGAAGAATTTGAACAAGACGAGGATGACGAATAGAGAACCACCAGAGTTTTTTATATACATTGTATGAGATGAGCACCAGAGTTTTGTTATGTATACGAGATGGGTTTTATGTACATTGTATATGTGATGAGCAATGTATATGATTTTTTCATATTAATAAAATAATTTGCCTTACAAAAAAACTTGTAATTAGTGAAAATCAATTCTATTTTTTTTTTATAATTTTAGAAAATTTTTAAAATTTTTTCCTCTTTTTCCCTATTTTTTCCTATTTTCTTTTTAACTTTAATTTTAAATTTATAAATTATCGAATTAAAAAAAAAAAAATAGGCGAGACGGGTCCAACCCGTCTCGCCGAATCCGGTAGGAGACCCGATTCGTTACCCGGGATTTCAACCCGTCCCGTTTAACCCGTGACGAGACGGGTCCAACCCGTCTCGTCCGGGATTCGTTTGCCAGACGGGACGAATCAACCCGATTCGTCCCGTTGGCCACCCCTAAGACAGTCATCATCATTGCCCGTAACCACAATAAAAATAAATAAAATATTTTACTAAAAAGAAAATAAAATAAAATAAAATAACAACCAAACTAAAACAAATCCAAGTGTTGATGATGTAACATTTGTTTGCTGGAGATAGTCGAGAGAGAGAGAGAGAGAGAGAACGAAAGGAGCGAATTTGAGGGGATCCTCACTCGAATAACAAGGCGAGTAGTGAGCTTCTCACTGAAGGAATCCCATCTTTTTCTCTCTTTCTTCAACTAATTTGCTGCTGCCGTCGCCGCCATTTTTCTGGGGTTTCTGTTGAGCTGCATTTTTCTGAAATTTTTCGGAATTTTGGGTTGTTTGCAGATGCCGAAGATGTTCGGATTCTCTCGTCGGAGGACGAAATTGGGAAGGTATTTTGGTGGAATTTTCTCAAATTTAGCCTATCAGGTTTTCTTTTCAAGCTGCATTGCTTAAAAATGCCTCCTTTTTGGGGTTTTATTGGTCACTATTCTTTTCTACTGTTTTCCTTTTTTTAATGAGATTTTCCATTTAAGCTTATTTTTGTAAAAACCTAAGTTAAGAATACTTCCAATTAATTTAAGCTGTTCTTCTTTTGTAAAGATAATTTCTTTCCATTTTCCATTGTTGTTCTTATTAAGGGGAAAAAAATTGCACTATTGACCTTGTTAATGGAAACACCCTGTGTAACAATTGTTTCTTTTAATGGTTCTGGTCAAATATTTTCTTTGTGAGATTTTTGATCAAACCCAAACTTGAGCCCCAAATTTTATTTAAAAACCCATTTTTCTGGAGCATCATTAAAAGTTTGATTCTATTGATAGGGAATGTTTCTTTTGGGATTGCATAAATGCATCCCCTTTTTTTTTTTTCTCACATGACACTTAAATGTAAAATCAAATGTTCTTAAGAGCTGTGTTCTTCTTTGATATTATTTGAAGCTAACAAGCCCTTGTTTTTCTTTGGAACTTACTTTGTTTCCCAACCTTTTAATAGTTACTGTATAATTTTTTTTTTTTTTTTAGTGTAAATTCATTTTGCCAAGATTTCAATCAAACAAGTCATTGCACCACTATATTTCTTATTGAAGAATTATTTCTTTTTTGACTGTAGTAAAATTCTACACAAAGGATGTTTGTTAGAGATTATCTCTTCAAACCTTAAGATTCTATGCTATTGGCATTGGTTAGGTTGATGAGTCTTCTTGGAGATCCATCTCAAGGGGAAAAAGTCCCATGCGACCCACTAAACGCCTCAGCCATTCCATTGTAAGGCTTGTTTGTCAGTGAGTAAAACTTTTAATTAGGGGTCTGTCAATTTGTAGGATTGTGCAAAGGAAGAAAATGTTGTAATGGCTTCAGCAAGCAGTCAATCCGAGGATTTCAACTGTCAATGCACGCCTGATGGACCCGATCTTAACAAGTGCATTGTTGGGAATTTTGATAAATGGATGATGTTATCAACCAGCGGAGATAAGCCCACTCCATGCTTTCATGTAATTGATAATCTATTTTTTTTCCTCGACTGTTCTTGCTTTTATTAAGTTCTCATTCAAGAAAAGAGAATTTGATATGTTTGTCCAATAGCATGCAGCAGCCGTTGTTGGGTGCAAAATGGTGGTCGTGGGCGGTGAATCTAGTCATGGAATGTTAGATGACACAATGGTAATGCAGAGAAATCTTTTTTTTTTTTTTAGTATTAAGTTTTCTGGTACTCAACTTGTACTGTATTTTTCATAGTCTGTTGATATACATGTTAGTGTATAACTTTGTGTTAGTGAAACTTATGAATACTTAAAGTGGCCTGAACTCTATGCCACAAAAATTTTGTTTAAAAGCTTACTGTCTTTGCAGTATGTATAAGGTAATTTGAAATTTATAAATTTATTGCAGTATTACCACTGCATATCTGCAACATCTGCATGCTATACAGGACTTTGTGAAGTTCTAATCACAGACTAAATTAAGTTTCTAAATTGTCTTAGTCATGGTATGCCATAGCTTTCATGACAAAACTCCATGGTGTCACCATTCTGTGATCAATAGAGTTCCCATTCAAGTCTAGAATTCTGTCAAGTAAGGTCTTCACTGAACGTTACTATTCTAACATATAACTTCCATACATTTAAACACATGAATGCCCTATGTCGATCTTTCATTGTTTTATGTTTTGCTTCTATTAGACACCTGTGGTCCAAAAGTTTATCTCTAACTTTTCCGAGTATGATAACACTTTAAATTTAAGCGCTGCAGTACAACGATAAACTTTATCTTTGAGATAGATTATACTTTTCTGAGTATTTTATTTTTGCATGTAATGAGTCTTTGAATGACTTTCAGATTCTTAACTTGGGCAAGCTAACCTGGGCTGCTGCTGCTCCAAAGATCTACCTGTCAGCAGCCGGGCTACCGCTGAAAATTCCTGCCTGCGAAGGTCATTGCCTGGTATTGATCGTATAACTTATCACTTTTTCCATAATTTTTTTTGTCAAAATTTGCACTAGGGTCTTGGCAATACATATTTTCTTTCTTTTCTCGTTCTTTTAGCAGCATGGTGATCAGTGGTATGAATTTTGTGTGGCACATGTATTTCTCTTATTTGTTTAAGTTTTAGCATACATAAAGGAAATACTTTGAACAACCTAATCTTGTACCTTTTTCAAGTTTGACTTTAACTTCTTCAGTGTTAATTGAGCTTAGAACGTGATTAAATCGGGCTGTTTAAGGCCTGGTCAAGCTTCTCTGATTAATCAATTTCCACACACGGGAGCTTGGCTTGCTTATAAACAAGCTGAGGTTTATTGAGCTTGTTGAGCCTAAAATTTTAAGATAAATATAGTGGAAACACTGTCTTGAAAATTTTGAAGCCTGTTAAGATTTGCATAGTGTATAGATAATCAAAGCTTCCTCGATACGTTTTGTGGTATTCTAAATACAATGTGATGATAATTTGTTCACAAGCTGCAAGCTCAAGTTTTAAAATTACATGTATATGTATAAGAATTGAAAAATTAAGCTAAAAACCTCTCATGACAGCCCAAATTTACATATCTAAATGTGAGTGTTTAGGATTTGAGGAGCCTGGCTCTAGTCTGTGGGGTCTATGCACGCTTCTAAGTAGGTCAAAATATCGGCCGTTCCGGTTCCGACTCGGCTGAGTCAGAGCCGACCCGAGTCGAAACCGGATCGGCCTTGTCCTGTTCGATACTGGGCAACGAGTCCCCATTTTGACTGACTTTCTCGAGGTTGACTTGGCCAAAACTCAGGCGTCTCGGCGAGTCAGAGTTGGACTCGGTCTGACTCAGTCAAGATGCCTGAGTTGGGGCCGAGTCAATTGAGTCAGACAAAAAAAATGAAAAACCATCGACTTACCTTGTCGCCGTCGTTCGCGGGCCTTTAGGCCTAGCCCTTTCGCCTGCTTCCAGGCCGCCGCGGTCATTCGTCAGATCTTTCTCTCTGATCTCTCTCTCCCTCTCTCTCTCCCTCTGCTTTCTGAGAGAGATCAGAGGGAGGAGGGAGAAAGATGAGGGGGAGGGAGAGAGGGAGAGATCAAGGGGGAAGGGGGAGAGGGTTCAGAGGGGGAGGGGAAGAGAGAGGGATCAGAGGGGGAGGGGGGAGAGATCCGATCAGATCCCCCCCCTCTTGTATTTTTTTTTTTTGGGGTTTTCTCATTTCGCCCCTCAAATCTTTCATATTTATAAATTTAGCCTCAAATTACCTTATTTTTTAAATTTACTCCTCCGAATCATCATATTTCTCAATTTACCTCTCAAAACAAACTTATTTTGGACATGTGATAAATAAAATTAAACTCTACAATTTTAAAGGTTTATCGTGATTTTTTCAGAATTTTTTGAGCTTTATTTGTAGCGTTTTACGCGTATCGCCCGTGTCTGTCCGCGATGCCGAGTCATCTTTGGAACGATGCCCGCCGAGCCGGCGACCGAGACCACGACTTTTAACCATGCTTCTAAGTAACCTAGACGCTGAGATAAATGTTCCTGCCTCTATGATAAAGAACAAATAATTAAGTCTGGTTTTGTTATGTATGCACAACACTCAATAAGCTTAAGAAAGGTCAACTACTATAGATTGAAATTGCTTTTCAAATTTTGGGCATGAAATTAAGATTCCATTTTTATATACTGAACTTAGAAACCGGTAATTGCAAATGTCACTGAAGTGTTTAGTTGTTCCTAGGTCTTCAGTCTATAGATGGCAGCTCCTCTAGGTTCCATGTGTGCCATCTTAGTATAGTTGTGCCAATGTATAAGCTTCATGCGTCAACCAATGCTGCCAGGATCAGTGGCACACTGGTTAGTCCTATATTTGTTATGCATACTGCATGCAAGGTGCTCTGGCCTACTGGTTTGGTCATTCATTCTTTGTTCTTCACTTATTGCAATTCTTTTCTAATACTTGTGCCCCAAATATAACAACATATTTTCATGCAGATTTCGTGGGGGAAAGAGTACTGTTAGTTGGAGGGAAAACTGATCCTTCAAATGACAAAGTATCAGGTTTGTGTTGATTATTCCTTTCAACAGATTTTCACTAGCCATTCTCAGATTATAGTTTTTTTATATTTTCTAACAGAATTGTTATTTTATACTCTGCTTTCTTTCTTTCTTTCTTCAGTGTGGTCATTCGATACAGTGACAGAATGCTGGTCGAATGTAGATACAAAGGGCGACATACCGGTACCTACTCCAGTTACAAGTCCATTATAGAATAAATTCTTAGTTTATCATGTGCTTTTTATCTATATAATCTATTGGAAAATTGAACTTGATTTTGTGCTTTTCTTCGTTATTTACTTTTTCCATGTTACAATTCCGTTGTGGAATACATTCAGTTACCCGCAGTTACAAATCCATTATAGAATGATTTCTTTTAGTTTGTCATGTGTTTTATCTTTCTTTTATATCATGTGCTTTATCTATTTGATTTATTGGAGAAAAAATGCATTTGGTTTTATTCTTTTCCTTTTATATACTTTTTCATGTTTATTTAGTGAGCCAACAAATGTTCTTTTATGTTGACGTACATTTACCTGTGGTTTTCTTGCATATTAATTTTGAAAAACATGGAATATTTCCTTTTTATGTGCACGTGCTTATGCTTTGCTGCTGTTGTCTTACATCATTGCTTGATATCCTTAATTTTGTACTTATTAAGTGAAAATACAATCCTTTTGTTATCTCTTTTGTGCTTGAGTCCAACTGTTATCCCTAATGGTTTTAGGAGGCACTAGCAAAATATTTAACATTAATGGAGCTATGAGGTTATGGTGTTGATTTATCAACATTTAACATTCTAATGAATTTCTGGCTGCTCGCAGTGGCCATACAGTGATCAGGGCAGGTCCTGTTTTGATTCTTTTTGGAGGTGAAGATGCTAAAGGGAAAAAACTGAATGATCTTCATATGTTTGATCTGAAGTCTTTAACATGGCTTCCGCTGCGTTACACGCGAGCAAGCATTACACTTTAAACTCTGTTTGCAATTATTGGCTCCTTAGTCTTGTTACTTTTGAGAAACAAATAGGAAAAAAGATATTACTCTTGATCATACTCACTCGAAAACTTCTCCATCCCAGTTACAAAGGGTTACATGCCTACTATATATACTGTTCCAACTTTTTTCATCCTGCAACTCGAATTGTAATCTATTAAATTCAGAGGCATGAACATGGTCATAGTCGTATTTTATGTTTTCAGCCTTATCGCGTTACTAATAATATGCAAATTCAGAGGAACAGGGCCATCACCAAGATCAAACCATGTAGCTGCTCTCTATGGTGATAAAGTTGTTCTTGTTTTCGGAGGACAAGGAAAAATCTAGGTTCCTAAATGACCTCTATTCACTTGACTTTGAAACAGTACGTGAGATTCTGCCTCATTTTTCTTACAAAATTTTACTTGCTTTTTTACGTTGAATGATGCCAAGACTTCTTTGGAAATAATCATCTATTATTTATTCTCTGGTAGATGGTATGGACAAGAATGAAGACAAGGGGCCATCATCCATCGCCTAGAGCAGGTTGCTCTGGAGCTTGCTATGGAACCAAATGGTATATTATAGGAGGTGGAAGCAAGAAAAAAACGTAAGCATCAAATGCTAAATAGAGTATGATAAGTAAAATTTATTTGTTTCTGTTATGGTTATGAGATCTTAGTTGGGCCTTCACCTTCCATTCAAACTTAGAATGCTGCGTGGCTTGTGTTTGGTGTAGTTCTTCAAATTTTTATTCTCTTTTTCTTTCTGACCTGGACTTCATTGTTTATGATGAGTGAGGAAAAGCAAGAAACTCTGCAACTAAGATTGTTGATTGAGTTCCTTTTTTAGAAGCACCAATACTTCAAAAGAAGTGGCAGCTACAAGTTGGATGCATCTGTTGGTGACTCTTAAAATTTAATGGAGGCATATCTGGTATTTGTCCTAGATGTATTGCAAATATTGGAGACTACAAAGTTAAGTGGATGCTTAAATGATGGGATTTATATAGTCTTCCTTCGCCATTAAGTTAAGTAGGAATATGTGAGGTTATGATTTATTTCACTTGTAAATTTATTACACATAATATCCAACTCATGTGTGCTTTATTTTACCCATCTGGTGTTATTCACAAGTTTCTGTGATAAAATCACTCCTTTTTTCTTTTTAGCTTGAATCTATGTGGCATCATGACTTCATGAGCAAGGTTTTGTCAGCTGATAATTGGTCAATTAAAGTGAGTCTAATACGCCATCAATGAAGAGGTGAATATATTGTGGCAATCTGGGTGCCACAAAAAAGCCTTAAGAACCATGTTGGAGTTTGTGCACTCAAGAAAAAATTATCTTGAATCAGTCGATCCACTATAATTTGTACAATTGGCTCAATTCTTGACTGGTACTTGCTATCTAATAGATCAGGTGCAAGGGTTCTATGGTTTTTTTCTTGAGTAAATTTGACATGGAAAAGAAAATAAACTAAAGTTGGGAGCTTGACATGCATTCCTGAGCAAATTGACTGATTAATACGAATGTAATCTTCAATAATGCATTTACCTTATTTTGGTCACTGCAGTTTGAATAGTTAATCTATATTAATTTGTTGATGTCCCATCTCACTTCATCCATGAAGATTAGGGAAGAAGGATAGGAATTTTACCCTAGATTTTACAAATAGCGATTGGATTCGTTGGAATGAATTATTGTTTTTATTTTCTTGTCCCCATGTATTCATATGAGCATGTGGTAATGCTTTCATTTCTTTAGTACACTTAAATAGGCCTACTTGGTCGTGGCTTCTACTGTAGTGCAAGTCACTACTTTTTTTTATTGGTAAATACTGTAAAAATTAATCAACATCTTTAACGGGCATTAACATCATATGCATATGTATAGTGTTTCTTTTTAATTGTTATTTTTTTACGAGCATTAAGATGTACTTGGTGAGTCGAGGGGTGGTGCTCCACCATGTAAGGATACATCTTGGTGAAATGAAGAGGTAAAAGTTGTCATTAAGATCAAACGGGACTCTTACAGAGATTTGAAGAGAAACAGTGATGGAGTGAGTTTTGAGAGGTATAAGTTAGCCAAGAAGAAGGCTAAGAGAACTGTTTAGAATGTAAGAGCTAAAATGTATAAGAAAGTGGACGAAAAGTTGGACATCAAAGAGGTTAAAAATGATATATATATATATATATATATATATATATATATATATATATATATATAATTGCTCGAATAAGGAAGAGAAAGACTAGAGACTTATGTACTGTGAAGTGTGTCAAAGATGAAGATCAGAATGTTTTAGTTCGAGATGAAGAAATCAAGAAAAGATGGACAAAGTATTTTGACAGATTATTCAATGGTATTTCTACTCAAGATTTGGGTAACCTTACCATTTAGTGCCATGATATGGACCGTAAATTTATGCGTAGAATTATCGAATCCGAAACTAAAGAGGCCTTGAAGATGATGAAATCAAGGAAAGTTGTTGGCTCGTGTGGAATTCCTATTGAGGTATGGAGATACCTGGGAGAGATAGGTGTGAGATAGTTGACAAACCTCTTTAACAAGATCTGGCTAACTAAAAAGATGCCAAATGAGGAAGAAAGAGTACCCTAATACCTCTCTATAAGAACAAGGGTGGTATTCATAGTTCTTCAAACTATCATGGAATAAAACTCAATGTGCCACACCATGAAGCTTTGGGAAAGGGTAATTGAATATAGGTTAAGGAAGAATGTTAAAATATCAGAGAATCAGTTTGGGTTCATGTCGGAGAGATCAACGACAGAGGCTATTCATTTTCTTCGTCAACTTATAGAGCAATTTCAAGAGAAAAGAAAAAATTTGCTTGTGGTCTTTATTGATTTAAAAAAAGCTTAAGATAAGGTGTCAAGAGAGGTATTATGGTGGGCATTGATGAAGAAGGGAGTTCCCATCAAATATGTTGAAATAATCAAGGACATGTAAGATGAAGCAGTGACAAATGTCAGAACTTGTGGAAGCCTAATAAGTGATTTTTCAATCACAATTGGATTGTATCAAGGATCTGTATTGAGTCCATTTTTATTTGTCATAGTGATGGATGCGCTTTCTAGAGTTATTCAGGATGAGATACTGCACTTTATATTATTTGCTGATGATATTGTCCTAGTCGATGAGATGAAGTTGGGGTAAATACTAAATTGGAGTTATGGAGGCAAACTCTAGAATTTCGAGGTATAAGATTAAGTGGGTTCAAAACGGAATATATGGAGTGCAAATTCAGTAATCAGAGGATCCGAGATTATAGTATTGTGACACTAGACGAGAAAGAGATACCAATGAGTAGTCAGTTTAGGTTCTTAGGTTCTATTATCCAAAAGGATGGGGAGATCAATAGTGATGTCAACCATAGGATTCAAGCTGATTGGTTGAAATGGAGGAGCGCAACAGGAGTGTTATGCGAGCGTAATATCTCGTTATGGCTGAAGGAAAAGTTTTATCGAACTGCTATTATACCAGCTTTGTAATATGACACAAAATGTTGGGCTATAAAGAGATTATGCCCAGAAGACAAGTGTAGCAGAGATGTGCATGCTTCGTGGATGTGTGATAAAACGAGGAGAGATAAGGTGAGAAATGAAAATATTCTTATGAAGATAGGCGTAACCCCCATAGAATAGAAGATGAGAGAAAATCACCTACGATGATTTGGTCATATGCGACGTATACCTACAGATGCGCCAGTCCGGCGAGTAGAGCCGATCAACTTAGGGCAAGTTAAAAGAGCGAAGGAGAGACCGAAGAAAACATGAATGAAGGTGATATGACAAGATATAGAGGCTAAAGATCTTAATGAAGGCATATTGCTCGATAGGAATGAGTGGAGAAAGCTGATCCATGTGCCCGACGCGGCATAATTCTCTTTTGGTTCATGTAGCCTACCCCAAATACCTGGGATAATGGCTTAGTTGTTATTTTTTATTATAACACCTCATACATGCTTATGTTTGGGCAGATCGCCGTAAAGAATGAATGATGAGCTATCCTTCCTCTCCTTGTATAACTAGATTCATCATCACTTTAGCAGAGATTTTATCCTAATCCGCATGATTCTTCAATAATGTCTTTCATACAATGGATCTCAAATCATGCTAGTGTCATTTATGTGTTCTCGCAATTGCTTGGCTAATTATGTGCCTGTGGTTGTTATGGTCATGCTTGTTTTTGCTGGTCTTGGGCTTGTGATTTTCACTTGGGTAATGTCAGTCACCACCACTCATCCTGAATCTATTGTTCCTGCTACTATGTCCTTGTATTCCACTTCGCTTTAATCAAGTTATCACATTTACTTTTATAATTGCAGTTGCAATACGCTGTAGCTGTGTAGCCTCAATGCAGGCATGGTCGTGCTATCAAGGCGTTGATCTTTTAAGCCTTACTTTCTTACTGCTATGATCTTGTATTTTATTATGACTCGCCTACTTTTATAATAATTGCAGTTGCAATACGCCATAGCTGTATAGAATCACTGCAGACATGGTGGCCACACTGTTGGGACCTGCCGGAGGAGGTCTACGTGTAAACACTAGAGTATTGCCGAAGACAGTCACAAATTAGTAAGAACAAAACAGAGAGAAAGAAAGCGAGAAAGCACAGATTTAACGAGGTCCGATAATTGCCTACGTCCTCAGGGCAGAAGGGGAGAGATCTTATTAATCATTCAATTCAAGTTACAAATACTGAGGACAATGCCTTCCTTTATATAGCCAGAAAATTCACGAAGAAAAAGAAACTAAAAGATTTGAATTCGGATCAGAAACGAATGCAAAATTCAAATAGAAAACTGCCCGGTCGACCGCTCTCTGTGCGGGCTCAAGTCTGCGTGGCCGGTCAACCGTTAGTTGTGTAGAGCCAAAAACCACGTTCTGGACGGTCGACCGACTGTCTTTTGTTGCGCTGCTCCCTTTGGGCGGTCGACCGCTACAACACTTATCTCCCAATGTGCATGTTTGTGCACGGCTGTTCGACTGGGCCTCTGTCTTCAACCATGCTTCGTTTTCTTGGGCATGCCGTTGAACTCCCAACTCGGGCTATCTTCTCCAATGAGTTTAAAAAACTCTACCAACAAGATTTTACACTCCACCCCCCCCCCCCCCCCGCCCCCCGCCGCCGCCCCCCCACATGATCGAGGTGCTGATCTTCAAATTGCTCTTATATCGCCTGTATTTACTCCCCCCACATTGCTGACTAAGTAGGCTATTGCTGTGTTCACAATTGCCATTACTTCTAGCTGTGTTACTGTACTTGTTAAGTTTTACTTACAATCACTTGTTCCTGCTTCTGTCTCCTTGCACTGTTCCATTATCTCCTTGATATTTCTGTCTTGTATTTTCAGTTACAATGCGCTGAGCTGTATGTTTCAGGCTTTGCTATTCTAGGGGCATGTTCATTCCTGGTTAATCTGGGGCCACAAAGTTAACCTGTTTGGTCATGTACTCAACATGTTTAGCTAAGCTGCAAACAATATGGCATGAAGAGTCCATTACCATGAATCATTTAGTTCAGTAGTGGAGAGTTCTTGTCGTTTTTCTTCATCTCTTCTCTTCTCTTTCACTAAATGTCACATACATCAGTTCATTCCACTTTGCCTGAAATCTGTGATTTGTGCTTCGTTATGCATCTCTCCTGGATTGTTGGGCACTGACCCATTCATATTCTCTTCTCATCCTATGTTGCACTTGGCTCAACTTTCAGGAGATTGAGTTAGCTGGTGCAACTGTTGACTCTCTTCGGCCTTTGGTGTTTATCGTGTCTTCAAATGGGGTTTTCATCTTAAGGTATTTTGTACCTAGTTGTGCCTCTACTCACCCTCTGGTACTTGTTGTCTCTAATGGGAAGTCCATTATGCAGCTGATTTGGTTTATTTTCTGGGGTACTTGTGTGCTAATAATCTAATCAAACATGCTGGTGATAGTTCCATTATGAATATTGCCAGTTTCTTCTGTCAATTTCTTTCAGATCTTGCCTGCTCGAACTTTTGATAAAAGAAATCAAACTCTTTTATCCTTCATTACTGTAGTTGTACTTACAAATGTGTACCTTCAGAGTTGGATGACCTAGTTTTGAGTGAAAGAACTCGGCTGATTTGAGGATTATAATTTGTAGTCATCTCGTGGCTTATGTTCTTCTGGGGATAGAAGTGGAAACCCATGATGTTTCCATATATGGGATTCGTCAGCATGGTGCTTCTGCTATTATTGCTTAATAGACGGATCTAGAAAATCTGTAACATATAGGATTTTTAACATGCTCTGTCTCAATGTAATTGGGTTCATGCTCTTATCTCATGTTTTGATCCTTCACACAACAAAGTTTTCCAACATTTTATGCTTATTTGTCGTATACATAGCAAGTTTAAAACAACGAACTATTATATAGAGACCATACAAACCTAAATCTTACACAACTATAACTAGTAATACTATTAAGACTCTATAACACTCTAAATACTATTGGCATTCTATAACTAAATAACTCTCCTAATTAACTAATTACGTATTATATCTAATATCCCCTCAAACTCATGTGGGTATGACATTGATGGTTTGCCTAATAAAAACTGAAAACAAATGCAGAAGCTATAGAATCGCTGAATACAAATACTGAATTTGTTACATTGATGCCAAATTGCAGATTGTTGATGCCGAACTACTGATGGTTGATGCAGATGCTGAATTTCTGATGCGGATGCCGAACTATTGGAATACGAACCAAACAAAAGTAAGTAGAAGTTGCTAATCAAACAACTGAATCTGAACTGAATAAAAAACTGAACTTTCAAAAACTAAATCAGGGGTGAACAAGAAACTAAACTGAAAATCTGAACTGAACTCGACAGAGAATCCCTCTGATCCTTTCTTAGGATCTTAAATAACTCAAAGGACAACCTCTTTTATCCTCCCTTAGGATTTCAAACCAAAATACTTGACCATCCCTTTAATCTTCCCTTGGGATCTTAAATAAATGACAATCTCTCCAATCCTCCTTTATGATCTCAAACTACAATATTTGATAATCCCTTTGATCCTACCTTGGGACTTAACGCACCTTCAATTCTCCACTAGGATCTACTCACATTAACTCCGCAAAATCCTTCCTTGGGATCTAATAAAACTAACATCCAAGCCAAAGACTAATTTTAAAAAAAAAAAAAATCAAGATTGCGTTCTTTTTCCCCCTTGATAATCAGAACAGAATCTCAGATCATGTAAAGTCTAATCTCATTAGATCCAAGAAGAAACGAGAAGATGATGGTAGCAGCACTATAGCAGAGCACTGTTGCAATGCGATGATCTGTTGAATTGGTAATTTGGAACTGTAGCACTAGAAAAAGGCGAAGAAGATGATGTTGGAACTTGGAAGGCTATAAAATTATGGTGATTTGGATAAAAAAAAAGTCTACAACTCTAATACCATAGTAAACTATGAGTGATTATCAAAAGAATATAAGATACAATTATACATAACCACAAGCAATCTCCATATATGAACCCTATACAAAATCAAATCCCACTCAAATTATGACTCGTGACACTGCTAAAACTCTATAAGATTCTAAATACTATTAGGACTTTATAATCAAACAACTCTATTAATTAACTACCTACCTATTATACACATGTATGTATTGTTGGTAGATAAGGTATTGTTCAATTTTTCCATATGGTGGTTTGTGAGTACCTACATCTTTGTTTAAACCATGACTTTTGAGTGCATTCACTCTTTGCTTTGAGACCTTCCACATATATCATATTTGAATCACTTGTTAATTCATACATATATGGGCTCGAGAACATGAGTAATTATTATTAGTTTCAGTACAATTTATCTTGTGTTACACTTAATACAATTTATCTTGTGTTAATGTTAGTTTACTCTTTGTTAGTCTTTGCTGCCTAACATGAGCTTTCTTTTCAGGATATTCAGAAACCTTGATCTTTGATATCTCAAATTATGAGTGGTCTGTTTGTGCTACATCACACAATGCTTCAATTCCAACCAATAAAGTGAGTAATTTAAAATATTTGTATTTGTTTTAATTTGGAGAAATCACTTACACACCCCCTGACTGACAAAGAATTATTTTTTTAAACCCACGCAGTTTCATAAATATGAGAAACCCAATGTTCCCATCCACAATTTTACTTAAAATCCAAACGTCTGGGCAAGACGAATTGACTATTCCATAAAATCTTGTTTCCATATTGACAATTCTACCCTCACCTTGAACCTTTACCAATCCAAAATCAAAATTTCTACACCAAATCTCTCTCTCTCTCTCTCTCTCTCTCTCTCTCTCTCTCTCTCTCTCTCTCACTCATGCATGCTTGCCATCTCGTGCTTCCATTGCCGCCCTCCCCTCCCTTCCCTCTTCTCGTCTCATCAACTCTTATTTCTCTTCCCCTCCAATGTCTTCGTTGACGATGACAATAACCCCAAAGCTTCATCGACAAACCCGAAACTCCTTGCTTATGAGACATTTCTAATTCTATGTCTTTTAGATCCTAAAAATTTTCCTAGGCATTTCTAATGTGGAAAATATCCCTTCTTTATTCTTATCAACCAATATATCATTATCGGCAAAAATAAAATACACCACGGAACCTCATCTGAATATGCCTTGTCAGTTCATCCGTAAGTTGTGTAAAAGGGGTGAGGATTTAATATTTATGACCTGATATTGACACTATAGTAAGTTTATGATTCTAGGGACTAGCCGTTCTCTCACACATGTTTGTTTATCACTAAATAGATGGTAGACACTTGTTTCTTTTCTAAACCCTGATTCCACAATACACGTTTTGTAAATCAATGAAAACCACATAACTCTTTTCTTCTAAATTTCACCAGCAATTATCTTGGTAAGTAAATAATTTGCATGTCTGGTTTTGCTTTACAATATTGGAAACAAATAGTAACAAGTAGAGTCGCCATATCCTCAGCATGCTGGAGCTTTTTCTGCCCGTTTTTTCCTCTTGATATTGTCAGAAAAATTACTCTAACTTCGCCCAGAGTAATACAAAGAGCTCGGTTATCCAAGCAGCTTTTGAAACTACGAGGTGAAAGTCTGCGTAGACTTTGTATGGTAGATCTGCATTGTGTATTTGTTTGAGTGCTTGGGTTGGGGTATGCTCGGGTCTTATTTTATTTTACTTACAAGTTTTGACATATATATTTCTTAAATGTCCGTGATTTGACAGGTGCTGTAAACAGACACAACTAGCATCAAGTGATAATATTCAATAGTTGGAATATGCCCATGCAAGTTTATTGCTTCACAAGAAAGCCAATATATGATTAATAAAAGGAAGCATAATATGAAATTTGCAAGATGTGATCTACATTGATGTGACCATTGACCTCTTGTGGAAATAGGAGTTACATTCGACATTAGCATTATCAAACATGAGATGCTATTATGACCATTGCGTAAATACTTCCCCTATCCACCGACATCTTTATTTGAGAGAGGACTTTAATTTCCCATTAGCATGATTAAACATGATATGCTATTATAAAATTTGCATACCTAAATCCCTCTTGATCACTCTTTCCTATTTTATTCCTTACAATATTTGTCTGAGGCAGCATGAGTTGTCAGAAATTTTAAAAATTTGGCTCTGAAGTTCATTAGATATCAGGATTTTCCATTTTTAGTATTTATCTCGCTTGTAACTAATTTTGTGAAGTAAATAAGCAGTTCACATACAATAATCTCCAGTACAATATTTCAGTAACATTTGGGCCAAGTTGCTGGGAACAATATTTTTTATTTCTTATTAATGAAAGAAATTTCTGAATAACCTGTTGCAATACAGGGTTTCAGCTTGGTTACCATGCATCACAAGGACAAGATGTTTCTTGTTGCTTTTGGAGGAAACAAGAAGGAACCATCAAATCAGGTTGAAAAAGCATATTTGGGCTATGACTGTTGACATTGTTATTTGTTTGTTCTCTGCAGTTCTGTAGCTTCTGTCCATTAACATGCCTGAACTTTGTTACAGCTTGAGATATTGGTAATGATCAAGAATGAGCATGCCACCAGCTGGAGATCTGCTCCAGATGCAGATCCATTACCTTATGGAGATTACCTTTCAAGCACAAAAGAACTTTCTTCTCATCTTTCTTGTCATCCCCCACATTCTGTAGATTCTACTGCGAGGAATGGTATAATATCTGCATTGGAGCATCATGTTTCTGGAAGGAAATCTCTTTCAGATTCGTCTTCTGGCCCAAATCCTCTATCTGGTAGTTCTTCACTTAGCAAGCAATTCCATAACGAGGGAGAATACAATTTGGTTCTAAAGATGCAGAAGTCTATAGAGGATGGCAAATTTAAGGAAAGCAATGATCTCCCAGTGCCAAGTAATTCTTCATCACAGGTATATGTTCTAAGCATCCTTATATATGGTAATCAGCAGTGTTCTTTTTATGAATCTGGCAGCAATTAGAGTATCTTGATTAAGGTTTTTGGGGACCATATTTGTCTCTTGTCATGATATTTTCTTGACTTGCATAACCATATCCAGGAGAGCGTCTGCATCTAGATATACTGATTGGCATCTGTACAAGATGAAAAATATTAGCACTTTAAACCTTTTAAGCGAACTTGCGGATAAACCTCTTGTTGAGAGATACGGAGATCCCCACCGACGACTTCAAGTGTGCCATGAGATCGATTACCTCGAGCACACAAGCTGAATATTAAAAAAATACAAGGACGACACAATTTAACGTGGTTCGGCCCAAACTTGGCCTACGTCCACGAGGAGAGAACTTGAGAGAGCTTTATTGATTTGATACAAAGAGATCTAACCTTCCTCTTGATCCCACAAGAGTATTCGCTTTCTCCTTGAATTTATGTCTAGATTACAAGAATATACTTTCTCTTTATACACCTTCACCTGGGCCTTCTTTGTTTTTTAGGATCTTACATTGTTATTCACCACAATTTTCTTCTGCTCTTCTCTTTCTTGGCTTTTTAGGGCCTTCTTTATATTGTTATTCATTACAACTTTTTCCTGCTCCACTTAAATCCTAGGTTATGTTTTTTATTTATAGTATTTTACAATACAACTCCTATTTGGACTATAAGATGATCTTGACCATTGAAGATTTGAAGAATCTTGATCAATCATATTAGGAGTTGATCTTCTTGATTTAGAAGGATTCTAGACCCTTTAATCTTTAGAAACAAACCCTTCATTGAATAGAATCTGCATCCTATTCGAACTCCACCAAAAGAGGAAACCGGGGCCTGAAAAGGAAACTGATTCTGTTTCAAAAAATGCCCTGTATAGTCGACTAGTCCTGAAGGCTAGTCGATTAGTCCCTCCAATTAGTCGACTAATAGGTTTATTAGTCGACTAGTGTAAACTGCTTCCTCTCTGTATCCCGCTTCTGTACCTGTCCTAGTCGACTAATACTCCTGTATAGTCGACTAGTAATCTTGTAGTCGACTATACAGTCAACTAACTTTTCTTGATCTGTTTCTCTTCTTCTGCTTCAAGTCATCTTCTTTTCCAACTCGATTGGATCTTCTTGGACCATCATCTCCTCTTGAAAATAAGGCAAAATCCTAAAACCTCTTTCAGCAAACTTCCTGGCAAATTGATTCATCTTCACAAGTCGACCCAATGACTATAAGTAAAACATAGTAATCTGCTAAAATTAGTACAATCATGTCAGCAAACTTCTGGTGATTCATGTACAGTGCACACCAGAAAGTTTGCACTAGAACTGACGGAGGGAGATAGGAAGTTGGAACTTCATTATTCTTTTCCCCTCTAGGTATTTAAGGCTTCCGAAACTTAGTAGACATGTCCTTGATTGCAGTACCACCTTCCAATTAGTATCAACTATTCAATATGCATTTTTCAACCTCAGGATTTGCAGCGTCTTTGTGTCAGCAATCTTGCACTTCATGTTGAAACTGGCTCTGAGTAATGAGCTCTCCTGATGACGAATAAGAGAACGACTCGAATAAGAGAACGACAAACAATCACAAACAAGAATATTTACGTGGCTCGCGTCCATAGTGAGAGGGGAGGAGTTTTATTAACTTGAAGAAGGGGATTGCAAGAATTATTCTTTTCTCTTGGAGATCTCTCTCTCTTAAGAGTACATGTTTTTCCTCAAGAAATTGGCTTCTCTTTTGATGATTTCGGGGTGAATTCAGTACTCTCTAGGGGTGTATATACAGACTTTTCACCTCCTAGTCCTTACAGGAATACAAAGTCTGGATCACAATCTGAATCTGGATCTAAATGCGAGCCATACATCACCTTTGATTTTGCCTGATCACATTTGATGTATTTTTCCACATCACATGTAGCTGACTCTGAACTCTAAATACCGCACAACCTCTCACTTCCAAATTGCTTTTGATTCTTTATTTGTCCCACTTGAAATCCAACTCGAAGCCAAACTTGCATGGTAATCCTAATTCAAATCATCAAGCTTGTGTATTCAGGTCCTATCTTTGATTGGATTTCTTCAATGGGACCATCTCATACTCTGATTATGATTGGTCCAATCACCAAACTAAGATGACTTGGTTTTGGTCTGCGCATAGTATAGTGCTGCCAAATCCATCAGTGCATGTTTCTTCATAATTTTGACTGCACAAAATTATCCTATAGGCAACTTGTAACCATAATTTAGTAACAGAGCACTTTCATGGCTAATATGCAACCATGTGTCAATACCTTAATCACCTTGTAGAAACACTTCCTGTCATGTGCTTTAATCATGCATAATTGTTCCTTAATCCCTCTTAATTCTTTGAATATGATCCATATTTCTAACAAACTCCACATCGGTTTTTATTCAAACAAGCTCGCCTCGAAGTTAAACCTTCATGGCTCACATTTCCTTAAGTGTCTCGCTCCCCTCTCTCCACCTACGCGACCTTCACCTGTGGCTGTTGGGATTTGGGTTGAAGAAATAGTCCCACATCTGCTAGACGTGGGGATGATATTGGGTATATAAGGATTTGGGTAACTCCACTTACAAGGCTAGTCTTTTGGATGGTGTCCCGTCCTTTAATTGGTATTAGAGCCATGCCCCAAACTTAGTCGTGTTTGTGGGTGATGTTCGACGACGTAGATCCCCAATGGCGCAAAGGCACAATGGACCTGATCATCCCAATGGCGCAAAAAGGCGCAACAGGCCCCTGTGAAGCTAATGTTAGGCTCTTAACAAATTTGGCAATGGTGCTCATTTGCAATGGGTGTGCCGCCTCTCACGCGATGTAGAGGAGTGACTGACTGTAGTTGGTACTTCACATAAGGCGTGTCGTCTTCTCACGCAATGAAGAGTTGGATCTCGATGGAGCATTTGATCTTCCAGTGTGAAGATAGTTGAGCTTGCAGGGAGACTCTTTGTTCGAGGGGGGATTGTTGGGATTTGGGTTGAATAAATAGTCCCACATCGGCTAGACGTGGGGATGATCTTGAGTATATAAGAATTTGAGCAACTCCACTTAGAAGGCTAGTCTTTTGGGATGGTGCCCCAAGTCCTTCAGAGGCCACTTTTGATTCTTGAGTACTTGAATGAAGCTCAAAGATTCTTTGAACTTCTTATGAACTGATTTCTTCAAAACACTATTTGGATTCTTTACCGTATCAATCGAAGACCACCGATCATCGTGCCACTGATCATCTTGTACAAGTTACCTGTATGCCGCAATCCTTTGATGGCAACTATAGCTCCCTATATCACCTTGATAGTTGTACCATCTCATGAAAACTTCCATCCTGCAGCTCCCAATACTTCTAGAGAAATCATGTTCTTCAGATCCGGAGCGTGCTTTACTTTTGTCATGGTTCGCACCTACCCGTCAAACATTTTCAACTTGATATTGCAAAGTCCAATAGTCTTGCATGTCGTATTGTTTTCCAGTAGGATTGTTCCTTATAATCTTTATAGGTGCAAGATCAACTATTGTTCGGACACATGTGATGAGAGCAACCAGAGTCAAGGAATCAATCATTGGAGTGTGTACCTTTTGTGGAGGTTATAGCACATCACATGATCCATTTGTCTTATGCTATACTGGCTTGACCTGCATGCTCTTCCTGTTGCTTCTGCTTTTCTCCAATCATGCTTTGTAATTTCCACAATCTTTTTTTTATGTGCACTGGCTTCTTGCAGAAGTAGCATCCATCGCCACCGTCGCTTTGATCAGAAGATGAGGATTTAGATTCAATCTTGATTTCTTTCCTCGATTTGTGAGCTCCCTCTTTCCTTAGCAACCAACGATGTATCCTCCTCTAGATAGGTCTCTTCATAATCTCATTACTTAAAATAGTAGCTTTGACTTCTTCTATCTCAAGTGTTTTGTCTTCCATACAATATTGTGCCCACTACCTTAGCCCACTGCCTTAACATCCATATCTTCTCAATCTGCATCGATCATGCCATGGGGTTTGTTTTCTTTGTCGTGCACTACTTTGAACAATCTTTATTTTGCTAGAAGCCCCTTTATCCTTCTTTGCCACAAGGAAAATTTCCTTTACTGTTAAACTTCTTCACCTCGAACCTTGTCTTCGTCGTCTTATTCGCCATAATTTGAAAACTCCAAACTTCTATCGTGTAAATCTATGATCTCCTTGTATGCGTAAAAGAACCCTGAATTTGAACCGTCGCTTTGATGCCAATAGTTAGAACTCGCTCAAGGTAATGGGCTCTCCTGATGACGAATAAGAGAGCGACAGACAATTACAAATAAGAATACTTATGTGGTTCGGCAATTTGCCTATGTGCACGGGAAGCGGAGAGGAGTTTTATTAAGTTGAAAAAAGGATTATAAGAATTATTCTTTTCTCTTGGAGATCCCTCTCTTAAGAGTACAAGTCTTGTCTTGAGGAATTAGCTTCTCTTTGGATGATTTTGGGATGAGTCCAGTACTCTCTCTAGGGGTGTATGTATAGACCTTTCACCTCCTAGACCTTTGATGCAGGAGGCTGGGTCGCAGATCAAGACCCATCAAAGGCCCAGGTAGAAGCCTTGGTCGACCGGGTAATTCGGGCAAACAACACAGAAAGGAACACCCAGTTGTTCGGTCGACAACTCAGTCGACCGACCCAAGGAAGACAAACTAGAGCCTGTCTTTCGGTCAATCGCCTGGTCAATCGAATAAGAAGCTGACTGCAAACAGAGCGTGCACCAGTCGACCGGCACAAACAGAGACTCAAGGACTACAGTCGTCCGACCGCCCGGCCGACCGACCTGAGCGTATCAGCAGTATCTGAACATGCTTAGGATTTTATTTAGCTTCTAATTAATCATTTGTTTCTTTATTTTGAACTTTCTTTATTTTGAATTTAGTTTTCATAGTTAGAATAGGACTTATTGTAAGCCTATAAATAGGCAGTTTGTATTCTCTATTTTGACAATGAATATTGATTAATAAAATTGAGATATTTCTCCAAATTGCTCGTGGATTCGAGTTCTCTTTGGCTCGTGGATTCGAGTGATTATCCCTACCTGAAGATTCTCTTCAGGACTCGTCAGCGCTAAAATGAGATTTAGCCCACGTCGCTCGTCTTCTTCGCTTTCCCATCTGCGTCAAGTGGTATCAGAGCTTCAGCAAACGCTCCGATGATGGCCGAAAATGACGACGAGCAACTAAATCTGTCCACAATGATGGATACTTTTGAAGGGAGGCTTAACACTCTTGAATCCACCAGGGACATTGTGGTCCAGAAACTCAAGAAGATATCTCTCCGCCTTGATGATTGCTACTTGGCCGATGGTACACACCGAAGCGGGTGGATCGTCCAAAAAATAACCCTTCGCCACTACCTCTACCTTCATCAGGTAACTCTCTTCTACTACCTCCACCTCTTTCAGAAAACTCTCGCCCACAACCTCCACCATTAAACCAACCACCTCCAATTCAATCTCCGCCAGTTCAACCACCTCCGCTACTGTCACCCTCATATCAACCACCATCATATCCACCTTACCCAAATCAACCTCCCACATACCACCCATATCAATACCCAACGCCACCAAACTACCCTCTACGATATTCTCAAACTGACAACTTCTTCGACGAGTTCAACAGCCCTGCTTATCAGTATGACGATTTTGGAGATGATAGCCCTGCCTATGAAAGGCGTGGGAGGTTCGCTAATCCTAATTCAAATAGGAGAGGCAGATTTCCTATTCCTAACAGGGAGGCTAGAGTTTGGAAGGAGGATACCTAAATCATCAAAAGATGAAGATCGACATCCCCTCTTTCAGCGACATCTAGATATTGAATCTTTTCTAAATTGGATCTACGAGGTGGATAAATTCTTTGATATGACTTATGTTCCTATGAAGAAACAAGTCAAATTTGTGACGTATAAGCTTAAGGGAGGAGCAGCCGCATGGGGGACCAACTGCAAGTCTCACGAAGGCGTTAAGGAATGCAACCTATGATGACATGGAGGCGCATGAAACAACTCTTACAGGGTAGATACCTTCCATCTGATTATCAACAGATCCTTTACAACCAATTTGAGCAATGCAGGTAAGGTACTAGGACTGTGTCGGCATACACAAAGGAGTTCTATCGTCCCGTATTGTTTTGTGATTTATCTCTGATCGAGGAGCAGCAGACTGCAAAGTATATCTACGGGTTAAACTATCCCATCCAGGAATGTGTGGTCATTCAAGACGTATTCTCTGTTGATAAAGCCCAAAACAAGGCCATGAAAATAGAGAGGTTACAAAGTAAAGCTCCACCTTTCAGGCTTCCTTTATCAATCGAAGAGCCCGTAGGAGACGACAGAGTCTCGTCGAACTCCACAACGGCAGGTCAACCAATGGTACAACTAATGGTCAAAGCCTCTACATCGGCGCCAACAACCCCCGCGATCGCAAAGAGGAAAGACAATCCTTATACCAAGCTCGGGGTTGGCAAGTGTTACAGGTGTGGTGAACCTGGACACAAATCCAATGAGTGCCAAAGAGAAGGCCTGTCAATACGATAGACTATGAAGGAGAAGATGATGTACTAATTGAGACAAAGCCGAAAGATTCTGACTTCGTCAAAGAACATGGAGAGCCCGTCGCTTGTGTCGTTCAGAAAGTATTCTGCAATCAGAAGGTCCCCGATACCACACAACGACACCAAATTTTCTATTTAAGGTGTTCAATCAAGAATAAGGTATGCAATCTTATCATCGACAATGGGAGTTGTAAGAATTTCGTGTCAAAGGCGCTCGTAGATTATTTGAGACAAGCCACATCCTCATCCCTACGACATTGGTTGTATCAAGAAAGACTCGTGCATCAAGATAACAGATAGATATCATGTTCCTATTTCTATTGGAAAGTTCTTTCGAGATCCTGTTACTTGTAATGTTGTGGATATAGACAAGTGTCATATTCTTTTGAGAAGGCCGTGGCAGCATGATGTTGATGCTACCCACAAGGGAAGAGATAACATATATGTGTTTACTTGGATGGGCAAGAAAGTTGCTATGAAGTCGATACCACCGCCTCCAGAGTCTACGAAGAAGAAAGTGTCCTCGCTTATATCCCTATGCCATCAGGTTGATAGAAACTCGAAGGCGAGTTCTTTTGAAGAGGGAGAGACTGATGCAAGAGAGCTGAGATGCAGATCAAGACTCGGTCGACTGCCTGGGCCGCGGTCGATCGGGCAATTCAGGCAAACAACACAGACAGGAACACCGAGTTGTCTGGTTGATAGCTCGGTCGACCGACCCAAGGAAGACAAGCTAGAGCTTGTTCTCCGGTCGACCGCCTGGTCGATCGGATAAGAAGGTGACTGCAAACAGAGGGCGCACCGGTCGACCTCCATGTTGACCAACACAAACAAAGACTCGAGGACTTACAGTCGGCCGATCGCCCGGTCGACCGACCTAAAGCGTATCAGCAGTATCTGAACATGTTTAGGATTCTATTTAGTTTCTAATTAATTTTCTGTTTCTTTATTTTTGAACTTTCTTTATTTTGAATTAGTTTTCATAGGTAGAATATGACTAATTGTAAGCCTATAAATAGGCCTTTTGTATTCTCTATTTTGATATCGAATATTGAATAATAAAATTGAGATTTTTCTCCTAATTACTCATGGATTCGATTTGTTCTCTTTGGCACGTGAATTCGGGTCCTCTCGCTCGTGGATTCAAGTGGTTATCCCTATCTGAAGATTCTCTTCAAGGTTCGTTAGCGCTAGAACGAGATTTAGCCTGGGTCACTCGTCTTCTTCGCTTCCCCGTCTGCGTCATCCTTACAGGAATACAACTCCTAGCCCGCATCACAATCTGACTTCGGATCTGAATGCAAGCCATAGGTCACCGTTGATTTTGCCTGACCACCTTTAATGTATTTTGCCACATCACTTTGCAGTTGAGTCTGACTCGAAATAGTGCAAAGCCTCTCCCATCCAAATTACTTTTGATTCTCTGTTTGTCCAACTCGAAATCCAAGTCGAAACCAAACTTGCAGAGTAAGCCTAATTCAATTAATCAAGCTTGTGTTTTCAAGTCCTATCTCTGATTGGATTTCTTCAATGGGACCATCACATACTCTGATTATGATTGGTCCAATCACCAAAGCAAGATTGACTTGGTTTTGGTATGCACATAGTGTAGTGGTGCCGAATCCATCAATGCATGTTTCTTCATAATTTTGATTGCACAAAAATATCCTATAGGCACCATGTAACCATAGTTTAATAATAGAGCACTTTCATGGCTAATATACAACCATGTGTCAATACCGTAATCACCTTGTAGAAACACTTCCTGTCATGTGCTTTAATCATGTATAATTGATCCTTAATCCCTCTTCTTAATTCTTCGACTACAAGCCATATTTCTAACACTTCAGAACTTGTCTTTATACGCATCTCAACTTATATATACTCTGTATGTGATTTGATATTTTTTTTTTTTGTTTCTGAAACCTCATCCAAGGTTTATTTACACACTTTATTCTTAATTAAACTTGTTCCTTAGGTAATGGAGCAGAGGGGCAACAAGCAAGAAACAACAGTTCATATGGATATTGCGGGAATTCTAGCTAGCACTGAAGAGAATATCCTTACAGTGGACTCGGAAAGCCCAAAATTACCTCAAAAGCAAGGGAGTGTTGCCCTTGCATCAGAAGTTGATCATATTGTAGCTCTAGATACTGAAGGCAGACCAGAAACTCTAACAAACCCGTCAAATATCCCTCAGTTGTATGAAACAAGATAGCTACCTTAATGACGAAAAATTCCTTGCTAGAAGGAAAATTGACATCTGCATTGGCTACTCAAGAAGCTGCTGAGAAGAATTTGCCTTGATTATTAAAAGCAAGCAGGATATAGAGATGAAACTTAGTGACACCGTGAAGGAGGTGGAGCTTCTGAAAGTGAAGCTGGCCAGTTTGGAGTTGGTGCAAGAAGAGGCCAACAGTCTTTCAAATATTGTTCATTCTGACAATGTACGCCTCGAGCATGATGTGGCATTCCTAAAAGCAGTTCTGGATGACACCCAAAAGGTTATTGTTTATTTTTCCTGCCTAGCTGCATACGTTCATAATCTTCTCTATTAATTTATAGTTAACGAAAACACCGATGTTCGCATACGGCAGGAGTTGCATTCTACCAGGGGTATACTTGCAGGGGAAAGGGCAAGAGCGTTCCAGCTTCAGGTATAGATTTCTTGTTCGAGTCCTTCTTTAGCTCTTTTTTGTTGGCTTTTCAATGCCATGAGATATGCTAGCACACACGAGAAATGTGTCCCCCGAAGTTGGCCTGCCGGTCAGGCCTTGGGTTTGCTCCCCAGAGGTCACTGGTCTCAATCCCCTCGGGTGGACATTTGTGAAGAGTGTGTGTGTGTGTGTGTGTGTGTGTGTGTGTGTTAGGCTTGAAGGTAACCTCAACACGAGGGAAATTTCCTTTTATGTAGGCACGCATTTTTATTCATGTTCATGTGACTGCAGGTTGAAGTCTTCCATCTCAAGCAAAGATTGCAAGCCTTGGAGAGCAGGGCACCAACCCACGAAAACCTTACCATATGTAAAAGATTAAGCTTCCATTTAACATGACACAATGCCGTGTGAATATAAAGATATCGTCAATAAGTATTCAGTTATGGTAAGACGTTAAGTTTAGCTGATCTGCTTCATGGGCATTATCACCCTACTCATCATTTCTGGCATTCTGGAAACACAAAGTTGTTTCGTGATTTTTGAGGAAGAATGGTGCAATTTTATGAAAAGAATTTCCTGGTTCTTGCCATACTCATTTCAACAAGATACCGGTTACAGGTATGATGGAGCACATAGTTTCCATTTTGTTTAGTGCGTAAAGCTGAGCACTTTCGTTTTAATGGGAATGGAGATGGAATTGTGACCGTCACCGATACCAATTCGTGATAGTGAGATCCTAATTCGAAGGATGGAGTACATAATTCGAAGGACGAAGGAGTACATAATTCGAAGGATGAATTACAAAAGCTTATGTGTACAACCCAGCACTGATCATTCATTCCTGAAGTATGTTTTTAGTTCAGCATCCTTGAGTTAAACAGTGTGTGTCTAGTATCAACTCTTTTTTGCCTTTTCTAACCCTAATGCAAATGTTGATGTTGACATGTTTAGGATGAATGTAAAGCTCATTCATTACATGCTTGAGAGTTGGCCAAGGCTAAGAAGATAGTGCCAAGTGAATGCAGCCATAACCAACTTTCAGGCTTCAGAGTTCCAATATTCTCATATCTACCCATTCTCAAGATAGTTGGACCTGGATGCTTTCATCTGAATCTCAAATTGAATTACATTACAACTGTGCTATATTTCCATGGAAAAAGTATTTTCAATGGTACATCAATAAATTCACAAATTGCATTCAATTGCAACCGCGCTATATTTCCATGATACTTCAAGAAATCACAGGTTGTCTGAAGCAAATTGTACATCTGCCCCTTTGTTTCTTGCCTGGCAGAAATCAGCTGGGAGAGGGAGGTAACAATTCGTCACATTTGCAGCCTACAGCAGCTCGGCGTCCTCTTGGTCACCACCAGCATCTTCAACATCATTCTCTTCAACATATTTAGCAGTTGTTGTTTTGATGCCCAGAACTATTTCCTGTGTAAAGTATGTGTCAATAAAGTTACATCTACTCTCGATTTCATATTTAGCAGATACTGAATGATGACAGGGTGCCCCTTCGAGGATTCAAGCACCTCTGGTGACTTAGGGCATGTCTGTTTGAACGAAACCTCCTAGAAAAATCTACTGCAGCAGCAGTTTTGTGTCAGATTTCAACTTTTTAGTATGGTTTGTAGGGCCCAGTAAAAACTGATATGAGCTCTCACCCGGTTTCGTCGCGCAGGAGGCCGGAAACCATCCAGAAACCTGACAACTTGTCAGGTTCGCGTGGATTACCAGGCGACAAGACAGACGCTCAGCAACCCGAAAATTTCTCTGAGGGCCAAACACGCCCTTAATGTAATGCTGGAATTTCAGAAACAACTGAACTTCAGCATGACCAATGTTACCTCATTCATATGCAAAGTGAGGACTCATCTAGTATACACCATAGTGCAGCTTGATAGTGTGATGAAGCCTCTGCCATCACATTTGTTGCTGCAAACACTTTGAGCCAATTTGATGTGGAGAGAGTCATCAGCTCAATCTTTCAGATCTCTCTCGTGAAGAGAGACATCATCTTTATTTCTCCCATCTTTTAGCCTCAACTATTGTTTACTGTTAATACTTTTTTTTTGCAATAAGTTTTTCTGCTAAACATATCCAGTCAAATTTAAAATTTAAAACTGAGAATGAAATAAACACAAAGATATGTTTCGATTTATTGAGAAGAATTTATTTAAAGAGTGTCTGTTAACAGTAATATTAAAGATAAATACCTTTTGTTTGTTTATATATTACAATAGTATGTAACTCGAAGGGGGGGTGAACCAAGCACATGAATTATTTTCATATTTCTGTTGACAATATACACACAAGTTTGTCATTAGCTATGTTTGTTAAGTAAATAAATGTTTATCATAGAAAATGGGTGTATATCTAACATTTGCTGAGTTCTCTTTTGACATTGGATTGTGTTGACGCAATTTATTCGCACCTGTTTTCTTCAAACTTCCTTCTTTAGCCGTGTCCTACATCCACCCCACCCCACCCTACAAAAGAAAAAAGAAAAAAAAAATTGTCGTATTAACTGCAAATACTTACCAGTCCATTAATTTGCCACATGATGTTAGCTACCTATGGTTTGTTTTGACTGATTATTTAATTTATTTTCATTTTTGAAAGTATTAACCCCCTCCTCTGTCCTCTTCCACGGCGAGCCCTCCTCCCCCCGCCTCCGGCGGAGCCGGGGGGAGGAGGGCTCGCCGTGGAAGAGGACGGAAGAGCAAGAGGAGAGAGAGGAGGAAGGAGCAAGAAGAAAGACATTTTGGACTTTTCTCCAAGGATAAAAAATATCAAAAAAAAAAAAAATGGCACACTTGTAATTACTTGTGGGGTGTCTATCTCATTTTTTTGGTGGCAATATCTGCTCTCCCAATTTTGATAAAAGCACCCAAAAAAATTCAAAAATGGCCAAAATACCCTCCTCTCCTCCTCTCCCTCTCATGTCGGCAACCACTCGACCGACGAATCCCCGTCGGACTTCGGCGAACCCCTCCTCCCGTCCTCCTCCCCGGTGAATCCCTTCCCTCCCCGGCCTCCCCCTCTTCGACGAATACCCTCCCCCTCCTATCCCTCCCATGTGGTGACCACTCGACCAGCGAACCCCCGACAGACTTCGGAGAACCCCTCCTCCCGGCCTCCCCCTCCTGGGCGAATCCCTTCCCTCCCTAGCCTCCCCTTCCCAGCGAACACCCTCCTCCTCTGGCAACCCCCCCTCCAACCTGCCTCCCCGCTCCACCCACCCTCCCTCCTCCTCCCCCCTGCTCTGCCTACCCTCCACCCTCCCCTCCCCTCCCCCTTCTCCCTAGCTGTTCGGCCAGACTTTAGTCGAACAAATGAAGTTTGTTTGGCCGAATTCGTCCTGACAAACATATGTCTATCCGACCGAATAGCTTAGAAGAAGGGGAGTGACGGGCTAGGAGAGGGGCGGTGGGGAGGGTGGAGGGCGGGCGGAGCAGGGAAGG
This sequence comes from Agave tequilana, assembly GCA_038442645.1. Classification (NCBI taxonomy): domain Eukaryota; kingdom Viridiplantae; phylum Streptophyta; class Magnoliopsida; order Asparagales; family Asparagaceae; genus Agave; species Agave tequilana. The sequence goes on along the minus strand of JAVJIF010032950.1, from coordinate 242,468 downwards.
GAGGTCAGGGGGGAGGGTGGAGGCGCCGAAGAAGGGAGGGAAGGTGGGGGGAGGGTGGAGGTGCCGAAGAGGGGAGGGGAGGTTGGGGGGAGGGGGTGGAGGCGCCGGGGGGGAGACTGGCTTTGCCGGAGAAGAAAGGGCGGGTGGAGGAAAGAGAAGGGAAGGAGAAGGGCATTTTGGATATCTCATCAAGGATAAAATTGTTAAAAAAAATAATGGCACGCTTATAAATATTTATAGGGTGCCTTTCTCATTTTTTGGGATGGCAATATTCATTCCCATACTCTTTGCATCAATTCTTAAATTCTGTATCGAATCCCAAAATTACCCCTCATTTCTTTAAACATTTCAATCTCTCTCTCCCCCTCTCTATCTCCCTCTCATACCTATCTTGATCCCTCTCTCTCACAACTATATTTCTTCCCCTCTTTCTTTCCCTCTCTTTAATTTATGATTTTTCTTAAATTTATTGTAGATTTGTTTGATTTCGTTGTTCTTCGTAGATTGTATCTAGGTTTAGATGATTATTAAATTGTAGTAAAAACTCAAAAAATTAAATTTATATCGATCAAAATCGAAATTTTAAGTAATTTTGACGAGTTTAGATCGACAGATGTTCGACCAGTGTTTGCCGAACATTTTATATCTGTTCGGCCAAATCTGGCTGAATAAATACTGAATGCTTGGCCAACAGTGCCAAACAAAAAATATCGTTCGTCCTGTTATAGTCGAATAGTACAATTAAATTCTCTCTCTGGGGGTTCAATTTTTTTTGAAGATGGTTTGTAAAGTTGATGAAAATTTGTAAGTGGGAAGTAAAAATGTGCTGCTTCAAGCTCTTACTTTCATGTGAGCGTAAGTATGAGTGCTTTCAGACTTCTGAGGAGAAGTCAGTGAAAGGATGACCCGCAACTTTGAGCCTTATCTAGTGTTTTTTTTTTGTTTTTGTTATAATCTTGTGATGATTTTTTATAGTTTTGTAGTATAGATGTATAGAATGTCCATAGATTTCAAAAGAACATGGTCTTTTAGAATTCCCATTTGATGTTTTTTCCTACTTTTTCAAAAAAGTTCTATAACAAAATTTGAATCATGAATAATACCCTCTCTAATTGAAATTTCAAGCAACATCTTTGGAAAATAAGCAGGGTTTATGATACAGAATGTTATCTCAAAAAATGAGGTGTACACGAATGATTATTCGGCCTAATTAGGCTGACAATTTTTTTTTTGTTCGGCCTATTAAGGTCGAACAAAAGCATAATATATGAATTACATTTACCGAATAAAACCCGAACCAGCAGCGATTAGTTTTAAAAAAATGATTTTACACAACAAAAATTAAAAAAAATTACTTCTTTATTGTTATAATCCTTCCAAGTAGTTATTCACTTACCCGTGTATTTGAATTTTAAGGGTTGGATGATCTGAAATTTTTTTTAGGGCTTGGATTAAAGTGATTAATAAGAGAGATTATTGTGTTAGAGATTGTTAGGTTTATATATTAATCAATGGGTGCGTATTAATCAATAAGTGTATTAATCAATGAGTGTGAGCATTAATTAATATGAAAGGCAAAATTTTGTAATTTTATGTTAATAGAAGGTTATTTTAGTCTTTAATGAAAAGTTATAATAGTCTACTAAATTATTTCAAATTTTTATGTGTACCTTAATCAATTCTCTTTAGCACGTGTGCTACATGTGTTATTGTGCGTGTGTGTACTTGTATACTTACGGGCCGGGCTAGTGTCTAGCCCATCAAACATCCAAACCCGAACCCAAAACTCAATCTGCCAGCCCCCCCCCCCCCCCCCCCCCCCCCCCCCCCCCCCCCCCCCCCCCCCTCAATTCATTTCCTTTTTTTTTTTCATTTTCTTTTTACTGTAACGAAAGTTTGTTATTTGATTCGAGTAACCTTTTTGTTGTCTGTGTTCACGAGAGGGGGATGCTCGATCTAGTTGGTCACATCGAAGGTGTTTGAATGGAGATCAAATCAAACTTGACGAAGATGCAAATCTCATATTAAAAGTGAAAAGCAAAAGGGAAATTGTAGCAAACTCTTTGCATTTGTAGTTCAGTTCATGTGCGTGAACCAGGGTCAATCCCGCGTTGACATCGTATTGATCCTTTTATAATATGTTATGTGTGTGGACCTCACACACATAACATAAGAGATTATAAGAGGTCTAATCCACGTGTCAACGCGAGATTGGTCTCTTATTGTATGTGTGTGGCTCACACACATGAACCGGACCCGCATTTATATGCAAAAAAGTTCTGTCATTTCTGAATTCTCGCCAAAAACAAGCTTATTGCTATCATCATTGTGGCATCCAATAAAACAAGAACAAAACTTTTGCATTCTATGATGCTCTTTAACTTGCATCCAGTAAACAAAAAATACAACTTGGGATAGCATCAGAAAGACAAATAACATGCATTCCCACAACAAAAATTTACATTGCTTTATCACTTGCCAGAGTGACGAGAACTGTTACAGATTGCAGAGGGAATTTTTGGGAGTCGCTTTTGATTCATGCGCAAGTTCCACAGTATTTGATCATCACTGTAAGTATTCGAGCATGCTGCAGTCCATCGATGAAATTCAACCTTTTGAAGTGAAATCTAACCTGATAGCTCGCATCTTTGGCCTAGGAACTCATCAATCATCATCGAAACCTCTGCTTCTATCCCTGAACCTGTCAATTCTTTCTTGCCGGAATCCATCATCCCCTCTCCATCCGCCATACCCATTCCCATGCGATCCTCTCTCATCCCTCCTCGAACCTCTTGACCTCTGATTGAATTGATTAGGTCTTTCCCGTTTCCTATTCCCATCATCTATTCTATCAAAATGCTGGAACCTGTCATTTTCGCTCCTCCCACCATAGCCATTTCTCCGATTCCCATCAACTCGCCCATCAAAACGCTGGAATCTGTCATTTTCCTCCCCCCACCGTAGCCACGTCTCCTATTCCCATCATCTGGCCTATCAAAACGATGGAATCTGTCGTTCTCTCTCCTCCCACCATAGCCGTCTTGACGAGAACCTCTAGAGGAGAAATCATCATTATGGTTGCTGAAAGAATTCCTTCGCTTGCTCTTCCTATCATCTGATCTAAATTCTCCTCGTCTTGCATTACCAGAATCACTGGATCTTCGGAAACTGCTGGATTCTCTGCCCGACTGACCTTTGTTTCCTCTCATTTTATTTCGGCCAGAGTATAAGTTGCCATCATCACCATCAGAGTCTGAATCGAGGAGCAGCCCATCATCATCTGAATCAGAGTCTCTTCCCCGTCTACTAATACCTTTTCTAGCTGAACTCTGTTGACGGTTCTCTCTGTGTCTGGATCCAAAACCTTCATCCATATCTTCATAATCAGAACCTAATTCAAAATCATCATCAGAAACAAGAGATTTCCCACCTCTTCTTCCAGACTTGTGCCAAGATTCAGCAACATGACTAGATTTTAATTGAGGACGATCAGAAATGTCGTCATCATCTTCTGAGCCAGATATGTAATCTTTAGCACCCTGGTTAAAGTTAGCATGGCGATCAAAGTCATCAAAATCTTCTGAATCAGATGTGTTCTCGACCTCAGAAAAGCTCCTCACCGAAACTTCACGTGTCTGACTGTTGTTTGACCCGTCTAGCTCATAACTGTCCACATTGTCATCATCCTCTTCATCATCAAAATCATCAAACCCTGCTCTGTCTGAATGTAATCTGGAGTTTCTGTCATTGCCATCTGAGAAGTGTCTGTCTCTTTCACGGGCTCTTGGAATCTTGCCGATATTCCTCATATCATCTTCAAAACTCTCAGAAGTTCTTCCATGAGGTAGGTCATCCAGATCAGATGCGTTGCCTGCTTTTTTTGAATCCGCAAACTCAAATGCTGCAACATCAGCGCCATCTGCCTCATTGTCATCAAAATCAAAGTTCCACGCATTTGAAACATCTTGTACTCTAGCAGCCCTATCCAACCCCATCCGTGGACCGGGTTGCTTTGCCTGAAATTGGTTGTCTGTGAACTCATCTGGCGGACGCTTGGCATCACAGTGAAAGCATGCCATATTCCTCCTATAGTTCAAGAAGTTGCACCTAATACAAGATATATGCTTGTTAGGCACTTGAGAATTCACTTATGCAATGAAACTTTGCTACAACAAAGAGAGACAAAATAAGGGGGGAAACAACTTCAAAGATGGCGTGAAATATAATTCCAAATGGGCAAAGAACCTACTGTGGACACTCCCATTCCCCTGGGAGAAGTTGCCTCTTCGGGCGTTTGGCATCACATTGCAAACAAACAGTGTTTTTCGCAAAGTTCATAAAGTCACACCTGAGAACAACATTTCAGGTTAAAAATATGTAAACTGGAATTTGAGAAGAGAGAGAGAAGAAAAGAGAAGAAATAGGAAAACAGTACTTGGGGCAGAGCCAGTCTCCTTTCTTCATTTCCACATCATCACGCCCTAGTCTTTTCTTGGGTGGGGGAGGTGGTTGCTTTACTTTAGGAGGCGGCTTCTTGATCACAGGTGGCGGAAGGTTGGGATCTATTGGGACAGCACTCAACTTGACAATCTCATGTAGCAACTTGCGGACAACAGTTTTTACAGATTTCATTTGCATGAGCGGCTTGTTATCAACCGCTCCATTCACATGATCGAAGCCATATGTCAACAAGACACGCATTACATCAAGGGTTCGGGCTTCATCCTCTTTAAGCGTGAGTATATACCCTCTGCTACAGGAATTTCTTAGGCTGCAAGAACTGCATACCTGAAAGTAGCATAGTATCACCAGATGATTCAATCAAACTTTCATCAAGGAAAAGAAATAATTGCTTTATTCAACATACCCCTCACAAATTACCTAAAATATTATATACTATAAGCAGCTAGAAATGGCGCTTTCTTTCTCAAGCAAGGATGCAATAGTCACAGGTAAAATTTGTGCAACATGCATGTGAGAATCTAAAGAACTCTTCGATTCAAGGAAACAATGATGCAGCCCAGGTTACTAGGTTATCTCTCACATGATTGATATCAACCAAATGCATTAAAATAATTATATGAAGCGTTCACATAACTCGCACTTCAGATTGAGTGGTTCAAGTATTACTGCGAGTAGTAGAAAGCCATCGAAAGTTGATGGAAACTTTTGCCCCTATCTAAAGGCATTCTTCTGTGAGGATTATAGAAAACAAAATCTGCTGCTGTGCAATATGCATATAACCAATGAGCATGATCCCGTTCATGATGTTACATATTTTAGATGCATGTGACACAAGGGATTTTGACCACCACAAGGACAATAAGATTTAAAGAATTCAGTTCACTTACAAGCGAGAATAATAAAGAATTCTACTTCCCTATGAAGAGAGAAAGCAAGAGCAAAAGTGAAAATAAAGAACACTTAAGGGAGTGAAGACATCAGGAAAGAAATTTGGAGGAGCTTCCTAGGTAAAAACTCAAAAACCATTAGTGAATGATGTAGACGTGTAAGTAAAGTATTGTAAAACAGAGTAACCAGTCGAAATCTGTGCTTAGGGTTCAGGCAGCGTATAAAAAAAAAATGAAAACTATTCTAGACACTTTGCCCCCAACCACATGTTGCTTTTTCAATTTAGACGCCAAAGGATTCACAACCTTAACAACAACAATAATAAATAAGTACATTTTAGCTACTTCAACCCCCATTCCACACATTTCTGTTTCAATCAGATGCCTAATGGCATTAAAAAAAATGCATGGAAAATGACTTAAGAATCAACTATTCCAATCATCTGACTTAAGGCTACCAAGACTCTTCCTTTCGATAAATTTTGAGAGACTAGTTTTCTCTAAATTCTTCTTCTAAGCCCTAAAATTTCCTAACCATTTCTCATCTTTGAGAAATTTGAAAACCTCAACTTTCCATCCCAGTCAATAGATATAGAGAAAATAATGATCTGTTTGTTAAGTTTAGCTGTTGCATACCAACCTAAAGATGTGCCCCAAATATAATACCATTGCATTAAGAAGTGATATGGTTAGTTGTTTTCTCCCCTCATAATGTAAGCCTATTGACCTTTCTCATGAAAATAAGGCTGATGAGATTATTACTATAGATGCATTCAAATTGACTACTTCCTCACTATTTAGAATATGAAGAGCATGGTTTCAAATTTCGGCTGACTTCAAAATATATCGGCAACATCGAATCAGGTTTTGAGGTAACCGATACGATATTAACTTTATAATATTGGCTGGTATCAGGGTCCAAATTGCCAATATTGACGACCAATATGAACGATATTGATACTAAAATAACATTAGCCCATACCGATACCGAGATTTGAAACCATCATGGAGAGAGTGAAGAAGGAAATATCATGATTCATGGAAGCATCAAAATAATTCATAACGGCAAAAACTCCTATATATGTAAAGCTCTCATATCAATAGAATCCAACACTTCTAGTTACTTGCACGTTTTGGATTTTTTAAAGTATCTTCCACTCCACCAAAAGTCTGAAGTTGTAAGAAGATTGAGGATAATATTTTATATTCTAACTGATGGAGATCGCTCTATTTTTAGTTTCTCCAGTTCTTTATTTGTGTTATTTGTTCTAGTAGTGTTTTTAGTCCCACATTAGTTGTGGTAGGAGAGTACTCTTTATATGGGCTTATTTAAGGCCAAGTGTTAGTTGTTTAGGTAAACTATGATGAATTGAATTTAAACCTCTTTTTTTTATCATGGTGATTTGCTATCCAAACTTGAATCTTTGCATAATGATATGCAGAGTGGGAGAGAGGTCTCCTGGTTGTTGAAGCCCAAATCCTATCTTTATTCTCTAAACTCTAATTTTCTATCTCCTCTTTCTCTTCCCCATTCTCATTCTACATTAGTTTGGTATCATAGTTAAAATCTTGTTCTTCCCTTTTCCCTACAAAAATTCACAAAATCTCCAAAACCCTAGATATACATTTCTCCTACCTCCAAATCTTTTGCTTTAGTTTTCAAAAAAAAAGAGAGAAAAGAGAGAAAATAAAATAAAATAAAGAAAACACCACTGGTGAACTGTTCATCTTCCCCGATCTCTCAGCCAAGATCCCATCGCCCTTGCCTTATCTCTCAATCGACATCGTCGCCGACAATCTCCACCGCCCTTCTCGTTAGGACCTCCGCCGCCGACATCCAAATCCTCGTCGATGAATCTAACGACCCTAGGGTTCCCACCGTCGCCGTGCCATTGCCGCCACCATCACCTGCGCATCCTCGTCAATGTTGCACCCCTCCAAAGCCTTCGTCGAGCTCCACCAACTTCAACGCCATGGGATCCGCCTCGAGATCCCATCGACGCCACCAGATCTAGCTGCCGACCTCCACTGACTTCGTCGCCGCCTTCCCACACCAACGACGACATTGTAGTGCCCTCACGAATCCAGATCCACCCTCGCAGCCACCTCCTCTGACTTCAGTAGCCTTATCCAACCTGTTGCCACCAGATCTACTGTTGACGCCCTCGTCGACCTCCATCGGATATATCCTCATTGTCGTACAATCACCGAACAGTCAACGTCGTCGCCTGAACCCTGCCACCACCATCAGGTTACTCACCTAAGCTCTACCGCCCGATCCAATCGTGGCGGGTCCAGTTGAGGTCGTATCAGGTTCTAAATAGGATGCAATTCGATTGAATCTTCACCTGATTTTTAAAGTTGGGTCAGATCGGGTCAGAGTCAAGTAAACCCAACCCGAAACCGATCCGTTTCAACTGTGTGAACCTAAGTTGGGTCTGGGTCGGCTTGACCCGACTCGGTTCAACTGAACCAGACCAGTCTACAGTCCATCCAAAGTACAGATTATTCTTTAGTTATTTCTCTCAGACAAGTGAGAAAAAATACAATTATGCCAGACTTAAATTGGATGGAGAAGCTTATTATTGGTGGAGAGAACCATAAATTATGTCGATATTAGTTTATTTTGTAAGGCCTTCTTCGTACTCGGTATACCCCACCTGTTTATTCATCTAAGTTAGATTGCAGAGAGGCCAATGTTGAGCAAAAGCCCGGATCTAAGATCCAACCAATCACTGATTTCACTGCAAAGGTTGAGGCAGATCCAGAGCCTTTAGTCATTGGCGAACATGATGTTTTTGATGAGCCAGCGTCAGATGTTGTTGAGTTAGTGCCATTGTAAGAAGAAACTCTTTCTCGGCCCAGTAGAAAAGCCTCTAATTGATGTTTTTGTCAGTCTCCTAGCGGAGCCTACCGTGGAGCTATTACCATCTTAGCCAACAATGGGATTTTCAATGTCCCTGAGATCGACTGACACATATGACCCCCTGTAAATTTTTTTAAAGCACATAGCGTCACAGAAGATCAAGCTTCTCATGGTGCAGAGTACAAATGTACAATCGGTTCAATCTTCAGCGGAAAAAACTTGCCTCCACATGTTGCATGTATTTTACTCGAGCTACCATTGACTGCAACCGGTTTGTCACGGAAATTAGTTTCACCTCCACCATCGTGATTCAGATACGATACACTGATGTTCGTTACAGACCTCTATCATGGCCTGATTAATGTGAGATGTGGTTCAATTCTACCGATCGTACCTGCTATATGTTACCACTGCATTCACCGGAGATGAATGCTTTTACGCCAGGGAGAATGATGGGGATCACTCTAGTTTTAGTTTATTTAGTTCTTTATTTGTGTTATTTGTTTTAGTAGTGTTTTTAGTCTCACATTGCTTGTGGTGAGAAAGCTGTCATTGTATGGGCCTATTTAAGGCCAATTGTTGTAATTGTTTAGGTAGACTACGATGACTTGAATTTAAACCCTTTTGTTGAACCATGCTGATTTGCTTTCAATTTTGATCTCTTGCATGGTGATGTGCAGAATGGGAGAGAGATCTCATGGGTGCTGAAGTCCGAATTCATCTTTATTCCCTCAAAACTCTAATTTCTTCCCTTTTCCTTCTTTCTCCCTTCTCGTTCTACATCACTAACACGCCCCCCCCCCCCCCCCCCCAACACACACACACACACACGGGGCGAGTGCCATTTTATAGGTTGAAAGTTGGACTTCTATGCAACAATATTTTTAAATTCTTTATTTTTTAAATGGGTGCATGATGAGAATTGAACCTAAATTGCTCTAATACAATTTTAACGTTTTAAATTCTTTTTATCAGATCATCCTCAGGCCAAAAAAAACAAACAAGCACATACATGTTTGTCCTTTAAATGAGAAAGAAAACATATCTTGCAACATGGAACAAGAGTTATTTAATATGCACCTAACTAGAATACAAATCTTTGCAATAAGAAGATCTAGTTCTAGATATAGAAAAAGTCTTTCTAACATCCAGAAAGAAACACACATACAAAAGAAAGAATCTGTTAATAATTAAACAATGTAAAAATACACTTAATTCAGAATAGAAGGGTGTGATACATACATTTCCCTCATCAAGATGGGTGTACTTTCTTAACAGCTTTGCTGAGAAAACAACCTTCGGATCCATGCTAGGGCACCCATGGCCAACTAGTATCTGAATATCCTTTTTGATAATGACCTGAATTTTAGCACCAATTCAGGTTGAATGACATAATATGTCTGAAATTTTAATAACAAAATCTACAATTGTAAGGGCATACTCACTCCAACATGAAATTGAGAAGAATTCTTAATTTGATATCAGACCACATCAGTATTAAAATTTTAAAAAATGTTAAGATTTAAATGTTTACCAATCAACATCTCTAATATGGGAGCTTATGCAATTGTAAACATATACTAATATAGCACACCAAATAAATAAATTTAATATGAATTGGACAGCATATAAGAAATAAAAACAGATAGTTGTATTTTCAGATATCGATTATGGCAAAAACTAACTTTAGTAACATTTTATTTTATTTACATGATATGCCATATAGTTTAAACAACACCACTCCCAACTGACTAAAAGGATTGACTGCTTTGGGCCATCAAAATCAACCACAATTCTTCTGGGTTTTTTCCTCTTTCTCTACTTGGTGTAACCAAGAACTAAAGGGGGGTACAATTTTTGAGTCACTCTCCTTTCCCCCGCTTTCCCAGGAACAAAACACAAGTTATAGTTTAGAACTTTAGTATCACTTTTCGCGCGGGAGGGGGGGGGGGCATCTTTCGCATTTTGTAATATCTCTAAGGAAATAACGTTGTATTTCTATTTTTAAGTATTTATTTTTTTTGTAATTAATTATTATTATTGTTGTTGTTGATGTTATCAATATTTAATTATTTTATTTTGTTTGCATTGTCTATCTTTCCCTTGGCCCAATCCTTTAAGCCCTAAATCAAGCCCACTGTATTTCATGTTTTTCTAATTCTTAGCCAAATCAAGCCCATAGCTCATTCACAACCCATTTACCTGTACCTTGAATCCTATCCATTGCCTTGCCCATTAAGCTAATCCAACCCAAACCCACTCAAATTCTAGTTTAATCCAAATCCTACTACTAAATCAAATCTCAACCAAATCATATATCCTAATCTTAACCACTAAATCCCAATCCTAACTAATCCCCTTAAATCACAAATCTCATCCTAACAAAATCTTATCTAATCCCAACTAAACCTCAACCTCTTTAATTACCTCCTAACCTTTTAGCTTAACCTTAATAATAATACTCATGATTCTCTCCTTCTCTTTCATCCAGCCGACAACACAGCCCCTCCCTGCGCCTTTCTCCACCCCCGCGTGCCACTATACACCCCACCATACACCATCACGCGAGCACCCGGGGCGCCCAAACAACTCTCCGGCGAGACCCCGAGTAACCCCCACTTGCTGCCTTCTTTCCTTGCCGGAGAAGCTGCACACGCCTCCACACCTTCCCTTGCCAACAGCCCCTCCGAGTCACCTCTTCACCTTCATGAACAGTTGTAAGCTTCTCCCCTTGGCCGGCACTCGCACAGGAGCACAACCCCCCACTTGGCTGTGGCACGCAACTCCCCTCCTCTCCTTGAGAACCTGCCGACCTCCCTTGGCCAGCGCAGCCTATCCAAGCCGCACCAAGCTCCACGACAGGTTCTTCCCATTTCATCCATGCTACACCATCTACTCCCCGGCGAGCCGTGAGTGCCTCGCTCCAGCCCATTCTCCTTCCGCGAACCTCCGCCGTCATTCGTTTTCTCCGCAGCCTCCGCCATCCCCTCCGGCGAACTCTGCCGCGGACAATCACGCCATCATGCTGCCGTGAGTTCCCTCCCTAAATTTATTTTCTCTCTCTAATATGTAATTGCATGTGTGTTTATTATTACCTATATGGGTGTTTCAATAAATGTGAATGCAGGCAATCTTGACAAAATCATGGAAGGAACAAAGATCAAGTTCACTGAGATCGGTTCCATTCGTTCTTGTGGAAGATGGTTATCTTTGGTAATGGGCACCCGGTTGCACTATTGGATGAAGAAAAATTCTTCCAGTGGAAAGGAGATCACTGCAATTGGCATTTGCAGAACACGTGAAGGAGCTCTTGAGATCAGATCATCTGCAGACCTTCCATGTTTTCTATCTGATAAGAAAAAGGACGAAATAGAAGTGGATCTTGCTATTGATTCTTGGGTTCTGTTTTGGAGTGGAATTGTACTTGGGACATTGTCCATTGGTATATTGGGCTATGCTGTTGTCAGGAACTGGTGGAGATGGAAAGAGTGGAGGCAAAGGCAAGCCAAGACACTTCATGAGATACCTTACTCCGAGCCGTTTTCCGGATCTCCGTGGGACACTGTGGATCACCGTCGACGAGTGTGAACGCACCCACGTCCTTCACGACGTGATGCTCCATCCAACGACATCCTTCACGGCCCCCGATGCCTCTGTTAGAGTCTCTGTCGGTGCGCCGTAATTCACCCCGTAGCGTGAGTTTCCCTTTCCCTCTCTTGTATATATTAATTTCAAGTGTATAAGTATGAACATATAATGTGCATATTTATTGGTTTGCCTTTTGGTGCATGGCCTTTGTTTGTGCTGTGCGTGAGTGTGAGTTCTGTTGTTGGAGTGCGTGAGTTAAATTTGATATATATATATATATATATATATATATATATTTATGTGTAGTGTTGTAATAATAAATGCATTAATATTTGGTGGGTACATATATATGTATAGATGTAGGTATGTATGTATATAAGTGTATATTAGTGTGTATTTATGTGTATTGTATATGTTCAGTTACATGCTACAGCATTTCAGATTTGTTCGGTGAGATTCTGACCGGTCCTGGAGACCCAGACCCGATCCGGATTCGTGCCGTTGTGGACCCGATACACAGGCAATTCGAAGACCGATCCATAGGACGATCTGAAGATCAGTACTGGTTCGTGCAGTGAAGACCAGACGGCGATTCGGTTCCGAAACCGCGTCATTCCATGTGAGTGTTTATCTATTGGTCTATTTTTAATTCAGACATTTTATCTTATCGTTTCATGTGAATATGTATCTGATTTCTGCATTATTTTACTCATGTCCAATAATTATTATACTGTGATGCCTTGGCACTATTTTATGTCATTTATACTGTTATAGAATTGGTCCAATATTTTAAGTATATGAGTATTAGGCATGACTTTTCTTATTGATAATGGTAGGTTGATAATTGAAATATAAATTGAGGATAAACTAAATGAGATGTTCTATTGATAAACTGGGTCTCCTATATTGGAACTGAGTACTAGGACCAAATAATGGAGATTGACTTAGAGTTTTACTATATTGGATATTTTGATGGATTAAATTGAAGTTGAGTTGACTTAGGGTTGGTAGTATACTAGATTAATTAGAATAGCATATTTTGACAGATACATAGTAAATTATTTGTTACAAATTATTATGATGTAAGATAGTTGGATTTTGATGATGATGAATTAGTGATATATTTGATGTTTAAGAATATTTAGATACTGTAATATTAGCAGTTTTCTCAATTCATATTTAGTCATTTTACTACTTTGATTCGGATCCTGATATAATGTATTTAAGCTGTAATCTGATTGAGACTGGATGATCATTAGTTGTGACCCTAGTTAGATAAGTGGATAGTTGTATGAGTTATTATCAGACTTGATTATTATCAAACTTGATTATTATCAGACTTGATTCTTTCATGTTGGAGATGAACTAGATGGAAGTTAATTTAATATCGATGGGTGGTTTATGAGAAATAGGCAATGATTGGGTTGACCTGACCTTTATAGAAATGAGAGTGTGTGATAATCTTATTATTTTGAAATATAAGAATTTGATTATGTGTATCAGGACATGTAGTATTTTAGTTATTGGGAATTGAATATATCGGTGACTCAGAGAAGATTTTTATCGATGACTTGAGGATCAGAGTAGATTGATATGACGAGAGAAGTGGTTATTGATTCATTAAACCTGTGGGTTATTGTACGGATTACTTTGACATGGATTGATATTTGACGGTCAGGATGACTATTGAGGCTAGGTTCATGATGACTATTGAGATCAGCTATTGTTATTTGCAGTGCAGGCATATGAGATATTGACCGGTTCTAGATTAGACTGTCTATTGAACAGTATCTGGATTCGTTATTGTATAAATCTATGTTATTTAAGTTACTGGGAAATGATTGTTTGACCGTAACCCCGGTACAGTTCTATTGTTAATCGTATACACGGTCACTGTTACTGATATTGTTCACCGTGTATACGATTAATGATTGACTGTTACTGTACTGTTATTGTTACTGTCACCATATCGTCCCAGTGTTCTAGATAATATGGACATTGACTGATTTAACTGAATTGAATGAATAATAATGTAAATGGACAACTTACACTGGGATTGGGAAAATTGATGGAGGAGACAGCGTCTATATTTTGGGTGAACCTAGGATACAGGTTGCGCAGCCGACTGAGGGTTCCACTGCAAGGTTCCTGGGGGATGACTGACATCCCATCTGTACTGTTCCACTGTTTTCACAGTGAGATTACTGTTACTGAGTACCTAGCGGTACGGCCTGATTCAGCGCCAGGAAACTGAGGCCGTGGTCCGGGTATGTACGGGACCCACCTAAAACATGGATAATGTCTCCAACCAATCAGTTTCAATAACTTAGGACCCTGATTGACACATGTAGTAGGCGTAGTATGGGATGCGTCTATTACAGGTGGCAATTGGTATTTGCTGACATAATAAATGTTAATAAATTGTTTATAGCATGTTGTGACTGACTATATCACCTGACTGTACATTTATATCACTGTGATAGACATATAACTATAACCATGACCGGATTGTATAACAACTAGTGACATGCTAGGTTACACACCATAACGTCAGTTGTTGTTTACAGTTATGTTAGCTGCCTTATTCTACATACATGTTGTTATTCGGTGTTTATCATATTATTTAGTGCTTTCAGTTATCTGTTATTATTATGTATGCACTGTTTCTCATGCACGAGCTGTTCCCTTTACACACACACTCACCACGGTCGCGTTCTGACGACCCTGAATTTGCACGTCTATATATTGGACGATTGTTTCTAATGTGCAGGTGTTCGATGAGACGGTACGCTTTGCGAGGAGCTTGAGTCCTCTCCCTTTGATTCTGGTACTCTCGCATTTTCTTTTCCTGCTATTATTCCTTGATTCTTGTACATCACATTTAGCCTGTTATTCTATTCCTCATTCATTTCAGATCATGTGTAGTCTTATATGTATTATTGCAGTAATCGATGATTATTATAGTTCTAATTTATAGCTTGTTCAGGTTAATTTAGGCTTAGCGTATATACGTGAGGTATTTTCCTTGCGTATATACGTCGCTGACTCTCGTCGCGACTCCGTTTCTGCGTATTTTGGGAAGCGGGGCGTGACAGGGTTTTCTTGGTATCAGAGCCAGGTTTTCGACATAAATCGGACTTGATTCTTACCGATAACTTGAACGAGCTATAATTACACTGCAATATACATATACTATCCATTATGATATTCAGTCCATTTGGAATTGATTGTCCTCCCTTTGAAAATCTATCTCTTTGATCTTTCGACCTCTCTGATTGCATCTCTTCTTTTAAAGTGATCTTGGTCCTATCTTGATTCTTATCGTTTCTCCCGTTTCTATTTTCTCTGCTTTTATCCCCCGAGTTTGATCGCTCCAAGTTGAGCTGGTAGCAGAGATCAGAGCGCGCAGTGGAATCGTAGTGTCCCAACGAGGCGACGTGGAAGCTTGTTGTGTTCTCTCTTGATTTTGGATTCTTTTATCATTCCCTGCTTTATTTGAATTTCGAGGACGAAATTTTTATAAGGTGGGTAGAATGTAATATCTCTAAGTAAATAACGTTGTATTTCTATTTTTAAGTATTTATTTTTTTTGTAATTAATTATTATTATTGTTGTTGTTGTTATCAATATTTAATTATTTTATTTTGTTTGCATTGTCTATCTTTCCCTTGGCCCAATCCTTTAAGCCCTAAATCAAGCCCACTGTATTTCATGTTTTTCTAATTCTTAGCCAAACTAAGCCCATAGCTCATTCACAACCCATTTACATGTACCTTGAATCCTATCCATTGCCCATTAAGCTAATCCAACCCAAACCCACTCAAATTCTAGTTTAATCCAAATCCTACTACTAAATCAAATCTCAACCAAATCATATATCCTAATCTTAACCACTAAATCCCAATCCTAACTAATCCCCTTAAATCACAAATCTCATCCTAACAAAATCTTATCTAATCCCAACTAAACCTCAACCTCCTTAATTACCTCCTAACCTTTTAGCTTAGCCTTAATAATAATACTCATGATTCTCTCCTTCTCTTTCATCCAGCCGACAACACAGCCCCTCCCTGCGCCTTTCTCCACCCCCGCGCGCCACTATACACCCCACCGTACACCATCACGCGAGCACCCGGGGCGCCCAAACAACTCTCCGGCGAGACCCCGAGTAACCCCCACTTGCTGCCTTCTTTCCTTGCCGGAGAAGCTACCCACGCCTCCACACCTTCCCTTGCCAACAGCCCCTCCGAGTCACCTCTTCACCTTTATGAACAGCTGCAAGCTTCTCCCCTTGGCCTGCACTCGCACAGGAGCACAACCCCCCACTTGGCTGTGGCACGCAACTCCCCTCCTCTCCTTGAGAACCTGCCGACCTCCCTTGGCCAGCGCAGCCTATCCAAGCCGCACCAAGCTCCACGACAGGTTTTTCCCATTTCATCCATGCTACACCATCTACTCCCCGGCGAGCCGTGAGTGCCTCGCTCCAGCCCATTCTCCTTCCGCGAACCTCCGCCGTCATTCGTTTTCTCCGTCGGCCTCCGCCATCCCCTCCGGCGAACTCTGACACGGACAATCACGCCATCATGCTGCCGTGAGTTCCCTCCCTAAATTTATTTTCTCTCTCTAATATGTAATTGCATGTGTGTTTATTATTACCGATATGGGTGTTTCAATAAATGTGAATGCAGGCAATCTTGACAAAATCATGGAAGGAACAAAGATCAAGTTCACTGAGATCGGTTCCATTCGTTCTTGTGGAAGATGGTTATCTTTGGTAATGGGCACCCGGTTGCACTATTGGATGAAGAAAAATTCTTCCAGGTGGAAAGGAGATCACTGCAATTGGCATTTGCAGAACACGTGAAGGAGCTCTTGAGATCAGATCATCTGCAGACCTTCCATGTTTTCTATCTGATAAGAAAAGGACGAAATAGAAGTGGATCTTGCTATTGATTCTTGGGTTCTGTTTTGGAGTGGAATTGTACTTGGGACATTGTCCATTGGTATAATGGGCTATGCTGTTGTCAGGAACTGGTGGAGATGGAAAGAGTGGAGGCAAAGGCAAGCCAAGACACTTCATGAGATACCTTACTCCGAGCCGTTTTCCGGATCTCCGTGGGACACTGTGGATCACCGTCGACGAGTGCGAACGCATCCACGTCCTTCACGGCGTGATGCTCTATCCAACGACATCCTTCACGGCCCCCGATGCCTCTGTTAGAGTCTCTGTCGGTGCGCCGTAATTCACCCCGTAGCGTGAGTTTCCCTTTCCCTCTCTTGTATATATTAATTTCATGTGTATAAGTATGAACATATAATGTGCATATTTATTGGTTTGCCTTTTGGTGCATGGCCTTTGTTTGTGTTGTGCGTGAGTGTGAGTTCTGTTGTTGGGGTGCGTGAGTTAAATTTGAATATATATATATATATATATATATATATATATATATATATATATATATATATATATATATATATATATATATATATTTATGTGTAGTGTTGTAATAATAAATGCATTAATATTTGGTGGGTACATATATATGTATAGATGTAGGTATGTATGTATATAAGTGTATATTAGTGTGTATTTATGTGTATTGTATATGTTCAGTTACATGCTACAGCATTTCAGATTTATTCGGTGAGATTCTGACCGTTCCTGGAGACCCAGACCCGATCCGGATTCGTGCCATCGTGGACCCGATACACAGGCAATTCGAAGACCGATCCATAGGACGATCTAAAGATCAGTACTGGTTCGTGCAGTGAAGACCAGACGGCGATTCGGTTCCGAAACCGCGTCATTCCATGTGAGTGTTTATCTATTGGTCTATTTTTAATTCAGACATTTTATCTTATCGTTTCATGTGAATATGTATCTGATTTCTGCATTATTTTACTCATGTCCAATAATTATTATACTGTGATGCCTTGGCACTATTTTATGTCATTTATACTGTTATAGAATTGGTCCAATATTTTAAGTATATGAGTATTAGGCATGACTTTTCTTATTGATAATGATGGTTGATAATTGAAATATAAATTGAGGATAAACTAAATGAGATGTTCTATTGATAAACTGGGTCTCCTATACTGGAACTGGGTACTAGGACCAAATAATGGAGATTGACTTAGAGTTTTACTATATTGGATATTTTGATGGATTAAATTGAAGTTGAGTTGACTTAGGGTTGGTAGTATACTAGATTAATTAGAATAGCATATTTTGACAGATACATAGTAAATTATTTGTTACAAATTATTATGATGTAAGATAGTTGGATTTTGGTGATGATGAATTAGTGATATATTTGATGTTTAAGAATATTTAGATACTGTAATATTAGCAGTTTTCTCAATTCATATTTAGTCATTTTACTACTTTGATTCGGATCCTGATATAATGTATTTAAACTGTAATCTGATTGAGACTGGATGATCATTAGTTGTGACCCTAGTTAGATAAGTGGATAGTTGTATGAGTTATTATCAGACTTGATTATTATCAAACTTGATTATTATCAGACTTGATTCTTTCATGTTGGAGATGAACTAGATGGAAGTTAATTTAATATCGATGGGTGGTTTATGAGAAATAGGCAATGATTGGGTTGACCTGACCTTGATAGAAATGAGAGTGTGTGATAATCTTATTATTTTGAAATATAAGGATTTGATTATGTGTATCAGGACATGTAGTATTTTAGTTATTGGGAATTGAATATATCGATGACTCAGAGAAGATTTTTATCGATGACTTGAGGATCAGAGTAGATTGATATGACGAGAGAAGTGGTTATTGATTCATTAAACTTGTGGGTTATTGTACCGGATTACTTTGACATGGATTGATATTTGACGGTCAGGATGACTATTGAGGCTAGGTTCATGATGACTATTGAGATCAGCTATTGTTATTTGCAGTGCAGGCATATGAGATATTGACCGGTTCTAGATTAGACTATCTATTGAACAGTATCTGGATTCGTTATTGTATAAATCTATGTTATTTAAGTTACTGGGAAATGATTGTTTGACCGTAACCCCGGTACAGTTCTATTGTTCATCGTATACACGGTTACTGTTACTGTTCACTGTTACTGATATTGTTCACTGTGTATATGATTACTGATTGACTGTTACTGTACTGTTATTGTTACTGTCACCATATCGTCCCAGTGTTCTAGATAATATGGACATTGACTGATTTAACTGAATTGAATGAATAATAATGTAAATGGACAACTTACACTGGGATTGGGAAAATTGATGGAGGAGACAGCGTCTATATTTTGGGTGGACCTAGGATACAGGTTGCGCAGCCGACTGAGGGTTCCACTGCAGGGTTCCTGGGGAATGACTGACATCCCATCTGTACTGTTACTGTTCCACTATTTTCACAGTGAGATTACTGTTACTGAGTACCTAGCGGTACGGCCTGGTTTAGCACCAGGAAACTGAGGCCGTGGTCCCGGGTATGTACGGGACCCACCTAAAACATGGATAATGTCTCCAACCAATCAGTTTCAATAACTTAGGACCCTGATTGACACATGTAGTAGGCGTAGTATGGGATGCGTCTATTACAGGTGGCAATTGGTGTTCGCTGACATAATAAATGTTAATAAATTGTTTATAGCATGTTGTGACTGACTATATCACCTGACTGTACATTTATATCACTGTGATAGACATATAACTATAACCATGACCGGATTGTATAACAACTAGTGACATGCTAGGTTACATACCATAACGTCAGTTGTTATTTACAGTTATGTTAGCTGCCTTGTTCTACATACATGTTGTTATTCGGTGTTTATCATATTATTTAGTGCTTTCAGTTATCTATTATTATTATGTATGCACTGTTTCTCATGCACGAGCTGTTCCCTTTACACACACACTCACCACGGTCGCGTTCTGACGACCCTGGATTTGCACGTCCAGATATTGGACGATTGTTTCTAATGTGCAGGTGTTCGATGAGACGGTACGCTTTGCGAGGAGCTTAAGTCCTCTCCCTTTGATTCTGGTACTCTCGCATTTTCTTTTCCTGCTATTATTCCTTGATTCTTGTACATCACATTTAGCCTGTTATTCTATTCTTCATTCATTTCAGATCCTGTGTAGTCTTATATGTATTATTACAGTGATCGATGATTATTATAGTTCTGATTTATAGCTTGTTCAGGTTAATTTAGGCTTAGCGTATATACGTGAGGTATTTTCCTTGCGTATATACGTCGCCGACTCTCGTCGCGACTCCGTTTCCGCGTATTTTGGGAAGCGGGGCGTGACACATTTCAAAAAGAAAAGATCAAAAGACTAAAACAGAACAAGAAAAAATAGAGAATAGTACAAATAAAGTGGGGTCATATCTCATGGCATCAAAGTTGTCATGCAAAAATGAATGCCATACCACAGAAAATTTTTCCTTCACTTAGACATGTTAGCAGGTGATTCTCAACGTGGTTATCTCGTATCTAAGTTAGCAGGTGATTCTTAACGTGGTTATCTCGTATCTAAACAACAAGCTTCCAGTAGTAATCACTTCATTCTATTTCCAATTAACAGTAACCAACCAGATAAACCGTTTACTTAGAAAAGTAAAGTTCATAGAATTCCTACAGAAGACAATAGAAATAAAGTCAAATAATTTTTCTTTGCTGCAGAATAAATCACTTTGTTCCTTTACTTAAAATTAAAATAACAAAATAAACAATGAGTTGTATTCTGTCCTAGTATTTAAGTCCATCAATTCATTAGTTTTAGTTCAGTAGGTAATAGTTTGATTAGAACATACCAATGAAATCAAGAAAGTAATAGCAGAATGACTCCTTCAATAGCTTAAGATATTGAGCATACACACCGAGAATCAACGTTGACTGTCGTGTTTATAGCTATATTCATCCAAAATTAATTAATTTCTCCTTCAATGGCTATATCTAACAGAAATTGCATCCTTCTGAAGTTCTGATGCCATCTTGAATAAAATTAACATGAATGTTCATAATTATCAAAAAAAAAAAAATCTAGAATCTAAGTTTAAAAAAGGTACATTTACAATCCAAAACCAAAAAAACATAACAAAATCACACATCAAAATTTATCTGTTTGCACCTCAAGAAATGGAATGGATCCCACATAAATGCATTCAAACATTCCAAACGTTAGTCCAATCCGACTAAAACATTTTTACAGTTACATTAAGATCCAAAACTTAACTATTTTTCAGAATTTCAATCTCCAATAAATATGTACAATGGGAGTTCATAAACATACAAAGATACAACAAAGATGAAAGGCTCATATTAATGTGTATACAAGTTAAAAATTCAACTAGCCCTCAAATGCCAATATTCAATAAATTTCTTAGTCTTCATATGCCATCTTCCAAAAACTTATATATCCATTGTTCATAATTAGCTGGCAATCTTGGAAAAGAATCAAAAAGAAAAAGGGAAAAAAAAAGTTACCACCTTTGCTTCAAATAACATACAAAAAAGCACATCTTTAAACAAATCACACAAACAAAGTTGCCCCGTTCGCTCCAAATCAATCCAAAACCCAACAATTCAACAAAAATCTTCCACATACCTCAAGATATCGAACCGATCCTTCCCGAAATTCATGCAAGCGTTCCTCACAGTCATCCAATCCCTCGAGAAATCGAACCCCACATCCTCCCTCACCTCGCTCAAATCAATCCCCACGCTCTCCGCCACCTTATCCTCACTCACCCTCCGGTGATCGAAGTAGTTCTGCTGCCCCAATCTCTCCATCAGCTCGATCCACTCCGGCCACGGGTGCACCACCTCCACCTCCTTCCTCTTCACCAACAAATTCGCATCCAGGCCCTTCGATTTCTCCTCATTTTCCTCCGGGCCCTTCGAGTTCTCCGACTCCTCGCCCTGGTTCCTGGACTCGCGCCACTGGCGGATGCGCTGGAGGGCGTCGAACTTCTCGGAGGTGCGGTTGTCCATGGCGTCGATCTGATCGAAGACGAAGGAGAGGCGAGCGGAAAGGTTGGATTTTGGGTCGGAATTTTGAGGGAGTTTTGAGGGGAGAGTGGAGAGGGGGGCGGTGTTGATTTGGGAGAAGATATGGGGGGTTTTGAGAAAGAGGGGGCGGCGATGGCGGAGGAGGAGAGACATTGAGGGAGCTTAAACCCTATAGAGAGAGACAGAGATGAAGAAAATGGCTGTAATTCTAAAACCCTCTGATACGGATGAAGAAGAGGAGAAGTAAGCAAACAAGGACATGGATTGTTCAAAACTGCATAAATACCATTGCAGCAGCTAAAAAATGCGAGTAGAACGCAATTAAATTTTCTAGTGCAGGGGTGGAACCTAATTTTAAATCTGAAGGCGTGTATGATAAACTGAGTGGTAGAATGCAATATTAAATTTTGGAGAGTAAATATGCAAAAAAGAAAATCAATTTAGAGCAGGAGTGTGTAATTCAAAATTTAAAAGGGTAAAACATGCAAAAAAAAAATGTAATATAATCCAGCGCTAGAGGAAGGGATTGAACCTTCGACCTTGCGGTTAACAGCCGCACGCTCTAACCAGCTGAGCTACTCCAGCTTTGAGTAGAAAACGCATTTTAAAATTAAAACAATTTTTTATTTGTGATTTTAGTTCCGATATCTACAAGTGCAAAGACTAAAAAGTGCACATCCCAGGGGCCTGAGAATTTTAAAATTATATTTCTAATTTATGATATATATTGGTATCAATAATAAATAAGAAAATTAAAGGGGGAAATTGAGAAAACACATTATTTATTATATTTTATTTTATCTTATTATGATGCCAAGTATATATATAAATATATATATTCTTGAGGTTGTGATTTTAATTTGACATCTACATTAGATTTTAAAAATTCTCTATCCTTAGTCCTCTGCAAAAAGCACAAACTCAATCAATCTCAAATGCATTGTATTTTATTGGTCTGCTTTCTATAAGTATAGTTACCATCTCATCATATTGGGATTAATTGTCATTTGTCACAATTTTGTAAAGTTTTAGCATAACATGAATTGCTCTCAGCATTACCAGCTTTGATCATAAGTGGTCATCTGACGGTTGCAAACAACCCTTCGTGTATCAAGGATATTGTTGGTTCTCATGATCTAAGATTTAGGGTTTTAAAAAGACTTTTCTTACCTTTTATTTTTTTAAAAAGCCCTCTGTTGCTTGCATAGATTTTTATTTATTTCTTACACATAGCAAGTGATCAAAATTTTTGACTTTTTTTTTAATTTATTTAGTAGGTTTATGGGTATTTCTAGGTTTAAAAATTAGAGGTTTTGATCAAGGTTTCATGAGGGCTTGAACTTTGAAGTTTGAAGTATATTTGATGCGGACATCAAAGTCATGGCGCGTGTATCAGCGACGACGACGAAGACGAAGACATGACACTTCAATTTGGTTTGAGTAGTTCAAGAAGTTTTTATGATTTTTTTATTGTATATTTGATTTTTTTTAATTTTTTTATTTTAATATCACATCAGATGTAATTTGAAAATCAAGTTTTATAAAGCCTATAAAAACCCTCTTGTACTAGTAAAATGAATCAATGAATATTTGTCAAAATTCTTCAAATTTGAGTGTGAGATAGTTCTTCATCAAAACCTTTTAGGAATGTGAAACCTAGAGCAATCAGGTTAGGAGTGTGAAACCCTAATCCTGTCCATCCCGTCTTCTATCAAACCCTAACTCTTGTTTCCATATCTCCCTCTCTTCTCCCTCTTCCCATCGGCAACCCTCTCCAACTCCACCCACACTTGATCATGGCTTCCTTCGGTACGTTTCTAATCGCGTTTTTTTTTACTTTCAAGTCTGATAATCCATCTTTGAATTGTTATCGATATTGACTATTGTTCACTAAATATAAGTGAGATTGTGTGATTCTGCATCCCTGCACTTCAATAGCTTTTTTATTGATTGTGAACTTTGCATTCGTAAAATAAGTAGCATTATATAGTTATTCTTGCTTTGAAGTAGTTTATGCATGCTAATTGATAATTCATAAGCTAATATTGCTAGTTTTAATCTTTCTTACCAACGATCATATTTTGTTGGTGAATTGTTATTTAGTTATTTTATTGTTGATTTTCGCACAAATACACATTTCATGTCAATATTGATCGATCTATTTTAGATAGTTGAAAATAGCATGATCTTTTGTCAAAATTTTATTAAAGGACTCTTTTATGTTTCCTTCAGTATTTTCAAAAAGAAAAACATGAATTTTTCTTTATTTACTGGCAAAATAAGAAGTAACTTACAGACTTTGTAAATAAGGCTTTCTTGTAAAACTTTAACTCGGATTTAAATTTTTAATTACTTTTAAGGAATCAAAAGAGTATAGATAAAAGACAAAATATGATTTAATTAATACATATGAAGTATAACAATGTAATTAGGTTTTCATGACAAAACTAGAGTTCTAGTGAGTTAGACAATCAAGTTTCTATTGATTGAGTTCAATGAGTTATGATCATGTATTTTCATTAAATCTTATATGCATAGATTTTTCTTTATATTCTTTATAATGAAAATATTGGATCATTTTATTAAATCTAGAATGGAAAATAGAATGCTTAAGTGAAGAAAAAAAACTACATTTTTTTATTGCTAAACAGAGAATACTGTACATTTTGAGTATAATTCTTTATATTTTTACATTTTTCTTCTTTAGAATATTTTAAAACAATAATTTTGTATATTTGCATACTTTTCGCTTCAAAATATTTTTAAATTATAACAAAATTTTTTCCATTTATATTCTCGACAAGCGAAAAACAATAAATCTGGACAGAGAACAAGAAACTGTACAGCATCTTCATAATATTGGTAATATAATGAGTAAGTAAACAAGCAAATCTTTTTCTCACTAAATTTGGAGTTAAAATGCATTTTGAGAATTACTCTTTTTTTTTTTTTTGGCTAAACAATGAAATAAGATGGATTGGGCATAATCATTAGACTTTGAATTCATTACATGAGAGACATATTTTCTGCTTCAAAAAGTCTTCAAATTACAGTAGTTTAGTAAAATTCTTTGAAACTATTAAAATTTTGCTCAGAACTATGAGCAACCTTCTCTTGCTATCAACTATCAGCCTTCCCAAACGCCATGATGCTGCCAATGTTGGTCCCCAGGCCTGCACACTTCTGTCTTCGCAGTCGCGGCCGAGGTCTCTTCGGCCCTTCAGATCAGCTCGTTCCGGCCTCAAACAGGCATCGACGCCGAATGGAGGCGATCACCTACGACACTGCTCGGCCGGGGGGGCGTCCAGAGCGCAAGGTGCTGCACCTGCGAAGAAAGCAGACGATGCAACTGCGGACATGAGAACAAGATCCATGCTTTCGGCTCCAAGGACAACTGCTTGGCCTATGGCTTTGTGGAGAAGCAGCAGTGGATGGCAAAATGCACGGTCATGGGCGCCGATTCCGCCATTGTGGAGACAGTGGAGCTCCACCCAAGGAGTCGGGGAGGAGGTTCGGCGAGGAGAGGAGCTCCGGTCGCACCTCCTCCGGCCCCTGGAATTGTTATCTTGGACCTCGCGGTGAAATAGAGGGCGAGGCCGGAGATGGAATGGTGAAAGCAGCATGCTTTGAGCCTGCATTTTGGGATACAGATTCTTTAAGCAGTATAAAATAGAGCATGCACAGCTTTCTACAGATTCAGATTCATCAAACACAATCTCTGTACTGCAAACTAATGCTACAATTCTTGATACAGAACTGATGGGAACATAACTTGTAGTTTCACCAACATTTAAACGGAATGATTTCTTCAATTTTAACAGACACCAGGAGACTGTTGATGAAAATAATATTTGAACCATGACGTTTGATTCAATTTCATGGCCTCAATCATCAAACATTAAGATGTAAAGATGCAATTATATCCTAAATAATTCACAAAAGACTTATAACCATCACCAGATGCATGCAGTCAAAAAACGAGTACACGTATTTAAAACACGAGTGAAAATCGATTAACTTGTCAACATTCGGAAAGAACGAAGCACTGCCTGCAACGGCAAAAACTGGGGAATAACTCCTGAAGAGCATCAAATCTTAAGCCAAGAGGAAACCTCCTGTTTGCTTTTTACAGTTAGCCCTTGAAAGACTTTGTGAACTCGTACTTGTGCATTAACAATCAATACATGACCATGGAAATACGCACACATATCAGAGAGAGTACAGCATCAAGAAGCATTTCCAATATTTTCAGTTAAATTAAGCATCCATAATTTCTCATGGTACCAATGATATGTTCAGAAAAAGAAAGTTAAAAAAGAGGAAAACTTCGACGATGGATGACGAGAAAGAGAAGAAGAAAAAGGGAAAGAAACTGCTGGCATTATCACTTCGTTGTGCTGCAACCCAACAAAACCTGGGGGATGCAGGAGCAGCCCTGAGATACAAATAGTTCAGAGCATGGGCTTTGGCTTCCTATTTGGTTATTGGGCAGGGAAGTGGAAGACCCTGGATGTTTTTGCTACACCTTTTCTGTACTGTTGTAGCTTATTTCAATGAGGGGAAGAGGAGCAGAGGAAGATTGCATGAACATAAGGAGACTGGGAAGATTTTTGAGAAAACAGTCTGCCCGGAGTTGCTAAGAAATTTGTTTTGGTAGCAATTATATATGAAAGAAGGTTCCAGAAAAAAAATTGTTTCAGGCTGTATATCAACTTGAACTAGAAAACTCAGCACCTTGGCCCATGCTACTGCTGCCGCTCTCTATGGACATTTGGCCGGAGAATTGGATTGGAGAGCGGGTCGCAAAACCACTCTCTGAAAACATCGATCCAATTAAACCACTGGGCATGTTCTCAGTTGATGGGATTCTGGTGGAGAAAGAATCCTTGTTGGAGATGAAGTCAGGCCGTGGCTCTGAAGATGATGAAGATGGAGCCAAGGTGGCCACGGAAAAGCCTACAGGGTACGGAGCCACAAGCATGTCGGCAAGAGAAGAAGCAGATGGGTTGTAACTCAGTATTCCCAGTGGATGATCAAACTGGCACGTTGGTCCAAACTTGCATACTCCATGTTGCGCATAGAAGGCACACAGCCGAGCCCCCTGTTACCAAAATAGAATATTAGACAATGAGTAGGGACAAAGCAAGCTTTAGTGCAAATCTGTAGAAGCAGAAAGCAGAATTGTAGATAACTGAAAAGATACCCGGTCATGCAGATGTGAAGTATCAACAATTTGTTTTTTCTATATGAAGTAGCCTAATAATTTCTTTAATTAAAATGTAAGATTGACACAAGCACCAAAAGAATTAGTCTTCTAGGTTCTAGAGATTGAAATTTTATTCCTCTTGAATTTTACCATGGAGGCAGGTTGAAATCCACACCATATGTACTCAAGAAATACCACATCACATGCAAAGTACACAAAAGGCAAAAGACTAATAATATAGGCTACAAGAAAGGGAAAAAGAAAAAGGAATGAAACTTGTAAGAGATCAATAATAGCTTAAAGGAAGAAAGTGGAAGGTGTTGTGAAATTTGGAGGAATGAGACAGATAATAAACCAACAAGTTTACACACAATATAAGAGTTGAGAAAAAATCTTTCTTCCTTGTAGTTTATTCAATCATTTAGACACCTATTTATAGGTATACATGAGAGAGACATGAGAGGACATAAGTTACAAGCTCATACATGAGAGGGAGATAAAAGAACAACCTCTTAATCATGAGCATAGTGGGAGTAATGTTACATAGTGGGAGTAATTGTGAAAGTTACATGGTAAGAATCACGGTGAGAGTACTGATGAAGGTTCATGGTAGTAATAATATAATAGTGAGAGGTGTAGGGACATCTATTCTTGTCATTATTTACAACACTCCACCTTGAATGCCCCTTATGAGAATGTGCCTCGTTAAAACTTTACTATTAAAAAACCTTTGAGAAAAAACTAGCAAGGAAAAAGAATACAGTATTCTTAATCACAATGTTTGGCATGCCTCATTAAAACCTTGCCAGAAAAACCCAGTAGGAAAAAATCTTAGCTAAGGCAAAAGAGTACAATGCACAACAAAGTCCCCCTTGAAAAATATACTCCCTCTGATGAGATAAACTCTACTTTCAGCATGTAACATCTCTGATGTGGCACATTCTAATTTTATGTACCATCTTCTTAAATGTTGATGTTGGCAATGTTTTTGTGAATAAATCAGTCAGATTGTCACTTGACCGTATTTGCTGAATATCAACATCGCTTTTCTTCTAATGTGTGTAAAAGAACTTCAGTGATATGGGCTTGATCTTATTCCAGTGCCTCCGAGTTGGAGCAGAGATATATTTTGCTAATAAGTTGACTGAAAATGCAATGTCTGATCGTGTACAGTTGCAAGATATGTGAGAGCATCATTTGCACTAGGATATGAAACGTCAGGACTAAGAAACTCTTCACTCTCTTCAGGAGGACGGAAATGATCTTTTTTCACATCAAGTAATCGTACAATCATCGAAGATGTTAATGGATGAGTTTTATCCATATAAAAAGGCTTCAAGATTTTTTTGATGAACATTTTTATGAAGAAAAATTTCTTCTGCAAAATGCTCAATATTTAGGCCAAGGCAAAATTTTATTTTTCCAAGGTCTTTCATTTCAAACTTTTTTAACTCCGCCAGTGCACCGTTCACTGTCTGTCCCAAGTCCAGGATAAAGGAGGAGGGTTGTGGTAGGCCTATGACAGCCAACGTAAAATATTGTCACATACTATGATTTCATTTCAAACTTTTTTTCAAATAAGTGAGTCTTCGTGAGCTCTTCAGGAGCCCCTATAAGGTTCAAATCATCAGCATATATTGCAACTATGAAAAAAATCAATTTTTGATTTTCTTATGAATAAACATGGACAGATGGAATTATTCACATATCCCTCTTTAATAATTATTCACTAAGGCAATTGCATCACATGCGTCCTGATTGTCTTAATCCATACAAGAATCGTTGCAATTTAATTGAGTATAGATTACGGAATCTTGAACTATATTCTTCAGGAACTTTGAATCCTTCAGGATCTTCATATATATGTCAATATCTAATTACCCATATAAATATGTCGTAACTACATCCATACGACGCATGTTTAGTCTTTCTGAAACTAAAGTATCAAATAGCGAAGAGTAATAGCATCTATTACAGAAGAGTATATTTCTTCATAATCAATTTCAAGTCTCTGCGGGAGAGCTTTTACTACAAGTGGAGCTTTGTATCTCATTATTTTCATTTGCTTTCTGAAAAAATATCCACTCTACCCTACAGGCTTTATATTCTAAGGCGTTTGGATTACTGATCCAAATACTTTATGTTTTACTAAAGAATCAAATTTTGTATGTATTGCTTCTTTTCATTTTGGTCAATCATATCTACATTGACACTCTTCGATAGTATGTGGTCAAGATCCTCATTACTTCTAGTGATTTCAAGTGCTACTGTGAAAGCAAATATGTCATCAATAATAATATTATTTTTATCCCATATACCTCCAATTTATACATAATTCTGATATCTCCTTATTTTCGGGTACTTTTAACTCTTCAGAGACTTTTTTCTTTATCTATTAATTCTATTGCATGCTTTTTGTGGTAGAGATTTTCTGATACAATTGATTGGATAGTCAACCTCACACCACAAGCGAGAGGGTCTCTCAATTGTCAGGTGATAATTGAATATTTCAACACAGTAAACAGGTAGAGATAAAAAAAATTTACGTGAAAAACTCAAATTAGAAAAAACTACGGAGAGGAGGGAGAGAATTCACTATAGTACCAAGGTTACAATGAATTATGCCGAATATTATTGTGCTTACAACTTCTTGGATCCCCTTTCTCTATGGACCTCCAGGTGCATAAATACCTTGTGGTGTTGCAATTGATGGCGCGGATATCTCGAATCTCTATAACTGCATGATTTGCATTTTACGATTTCCTCTAATTATTCAGATTACAGTGTTTGATTGTTGGGATCGATATACAGAGGAATTCACTACTATCTATAACTGCTC
Organism: Agave tequilana; assembly: GCA_038442645.1. NCBI lineage: Eukaryota > Viridiplantae > Streptophyta > Magnoliopsida > Asparagales > Asparagaceae > Agave > Agave tequilana. The sequence continues at coordinate 212,608 of JAVJIF010032950.1, read as the reverse complement.
CCGCTGAAATAGGGGTGCTGAAACATTTAAAATGTGAGAATAATCTGACAGCGTAACTGACTTCGTGGATCAGGGAATCATGGCGCTGAGTTGTTTCTAGCGTGGAGACGAGAGTATTCGCGGAAGGCCTTTGTTGTGGGGGTCGGAGCCTCCCACTAGTGGAATGGTTCCGCCCGAGTTGAACATCCAGGTGAATAATCCTGGATAGATGTAGTCCTAGAGGTAGATCCCTAGCTAAGAAAGTCTGGAAAGAGAAGGGCTTGCCATAAATTCTAGAAATAAAGTTGGAAGCCTGTTTTCTCTAGTGCAGTTTAAGCTCATGCAACCAAGGATCCTAGACTACCAGAAGCAGGGAAAAATAGAAATCACGACATTGCTATAGGAACCTGCAATCAAGTCTAGGACACATGAACCCAAGAGCCACACAAAATGAATTCTGAATTCTTGGTGATTCTCCTAGATAGATTTTTTGTGTGAAAAACAATGGGGTCTTTGAATCCTTTTGACAACAAAAATTGACAGTAAAGAATGCAATAATCAGTAATCAGCATGTTATCAATGTTTTTAGAATTCCATAACAGAACTTAAAGGATGTGGTTAACTCGAACAATTATGAGAGATCTAAAGAGAAACTAGCAATATCGATCAGTAAGCTGAAGTACTTCAGATATAAATCTCAAGCTCCTATCGTTTTAGTGGAAATAGTACTTGGAGAAGCAACATACCGGACGAAGAGGGAGACCAACAGGGCTAAGGACACAGTCTATCCTCGGCATTCTCCATTCTGGTGGATGATGGTACTTGCATTTTGGACCAAACTTGCAATCGCCCGTCCTCATGAAGTAGTGGCAATCAGGTTGCCCAGGTCTCTGAGGAAAAGCTTGTTCTCTCTGGGTACTGCTTGAAGGACCAGCAGAAGATATGCTTGTGTAAGGCCCTGGGAAAGCTGGGGCTGAAGGAGATAGCTGGTTTGAGGAATCAAACAAGGATCCGGCTTGAACACTGTGCTGTCCTCCAGGAGACAATGCAGGGTTTACAGTTGGCTGCCTCAAAGGCAAACAGCATTGTTTTAAAAAACCACAAATTCTAAAGTTTCTTACACTACTTGAATTAGGGATTGTGCTAACCGCATAGAGACTCCAACCCGGAACTGAAACAACAGTTGGAGAAAGAACCATTGAATCATAAGGCGGTTGCATGTATGGAGCTGGTAACACTGCAGGCCTTGCGACTTGCCAGCTGGCCATGGTGGGAGCCTGGACTGTTGGGTAAAATGTAGGCGCTGGAGAAGGAACCAGAGCACCAGCGGGCTCCGGATGATGGAACTTGCAGGTTAAGCCAAACTTACACCGCCCCGTCCACAAATAATAAGAACATTCCTTTTCGCCCTTCATTTTAGTACCATTAGTAGAATTAGCAAACTTGAACAGGACTGTCATAAAGTAGTTAAGTTACATGCAAAACAAGTGATGATATAGAAGGAAGCCCAAACCAGACGAAGAGGATATCCATAATAGTTTAGCGAATGTGGTCCAGCAGATCCGCCTCCTTGCATTGGATGATCATACTTGCATGAGGCACCATATTTGCAAGTCCCAGTCTTGAGAAAGTACTGTATATGTCATAAAATAAAGATGATCACATTGAAAAGGAAAAACAAGATCAAAGGCACTCTCTAAAGTCCAAAAAACTTTATGGGATGAAAATAAAAAATGATTTTGTTATTTATTAATCCAAGAAGCAAAGACTGAACCACAACTTCAAAAAATACACAAGACATCAAGATAGCCATAAATAAAGTAAAAATGAGGACCGTCATCATTATTTTCGTTTTATACGTTGTCAAACCAAGTCCAGTTTTCAGAAGTACTGCAGAACATGGCTGGTTGCCAGAACATAGAATAGAACTAATGGACACAAATTAAATGGCCATAAGAGTTAAGTTCTGATCAAGGCATATCTATAGGAACGTTAGCAATGAAACAGGCTCTGAGGTTATAGAACTATAGCAGAACATCAAATAAGCGTAAGGAAAACAATACACGCACACACGCACACACACACATACACATACATACACATACATACATACATAAACAATACACGCGCGCGCGCGCACATAGACGCGCGCGCGCGCGTGCGTGTGTGCGTGAGTGCGCGCGCGCGTGCATATAACAGCAATCATGGGACCACTAGAGATCTAACTACTATCTCTTCCATAATATACTTTTCAGTATCTGTATGCCTTTAAGGATGCGAATAGCAAATGAAGAAAACTGCAGAACATTAGATACACATACAAGCAAAAAGAAAGTAGTGTCGTCTGCACCCACTAGATACTGCCTCTATCTCTTTATGGACCCACAGAGATAAACAGCAAGATGTTATTAGCATATTGCTTGACTTCAGGATGACTATTACCCCAATACATTAGGGTCTTGAATTGTAGTTAAAAAAATCCATGTTATGAACAAGTCCAAGTAGCAACTTGCAACATCAACTTTCAAAAGGCATTGCAGAATGCCAAAGAGCATAGAATCATGAAGAGACACTTAATAATCAAAACTACTATATCTGCAATATAATATCACATCTTCTGATGGCCTTTAAAAATCAAACAGAAATAGGACAAGGACTCCAAAAGTGTTGCTAAAGATTATAATGATCATAATAGAAAAGGAATTAGCATCATGACTGTTCATTAACCGTGTTGCATGTTGACCCTTAAGAATTCAATTAGCAACTGAGCAAGTTGTGTGTGCGTGTGTGCGTGCGGTGTGAGAGAGAGAGAGAGAGAGAGAGAGAGAGAGAGAGAGAGAGAGAGAGAGAACAAGGATACCATAAGACAGTCTGCATTATTGAGACTCGAGTATTTCTATATCCTAAGAAACTAAATAGAACAGACAAGTTCTAGACTCTGAATGGTGCCGAAAGACATTTAACCCCTATAAAGCTAGTACAATAATAACTCGTGGCATGCAGTAATGGCACCAACTAAACAATCTACATGCAGTAAGTTTCCACTCCTTGTTGGCCTCTATGATTCTAAACAGCAGGCGAGCAAGTCCTAAATCTATGAAATGCTAGTGAACATACAGTCATCATAAAAAAAAAAAGGAAATTGAATCAAGGGCACAACCAAACAATCTAATTAACTGCGTCAATTGCATCAAATAACAATTTTCTATCTCCAATCTTAAAGAGGCTAAATATTAACAGAACAAGCACCAATGCACAACAATACCTGACATGCAGGCTGGCCAGCACGCTCCGGATACTCCAGAACACCACTCCCCCACCTCCAGCTGCCTGCTGAAAAAATGAAACACACCCCCGCACCGTAAATTACATAAAAAACCAAGGACCAAATTGCAAAATCCCCCTAACAACCAAACGAACCTAACAAGATACCAACTTCAAAACTAGTTCACAAACTACACATCAAATCGACCTAAATTTTGAGGGCAAATTTGGGATTATACCGTGCGATAGCGAGGGTGATTGAACCGGCAGCGCTCGCCGAACCTGCACGTTCCAGTCCGCAGGTAATAGCCGCAGTCGGACTTGCCGGGCCGCTCCGGGTACGGCGAATCGCCAGGCTCCAACCGCAGCTTCCACAGCGATTCTGGAAAACAATGCAAACAATCAGCAGCTCTAAACCCTAGAAAAATTTCCCCAAAAAAAAAGAAGCGAGCTCAGCTTGAGAGGAGAAGAGTCGTCAGAGATAATCGTCACCTTCGTGTCCGGTGTCTGAATCCATGGCGAGAGGGGGAGAATTTGCAGGTCGAGAAGCTTCCAGAAGTCTCCCTTAGGGCGATCGATGCAGCAGTGTGAGAGTGAAGAAGAGTGCTTCGAGCTCGCTCGCTCTCTCTCGTCCTCCGATTTCAAAGGTTTGATCTTGATGTTTTTTTGGGGTCTTTCGTCGGGTCCTTTATATACCCGCCAAAGCGAAAGTGAAAAGGGTACGAATAAATTGGTAATGTTACATTTAAGTCCATGCATTATCTGTAAATTGCCACCGTAAATATTTTCTGCGGCAGGGGTTGTTGCATCACTTCTTTTCCCTGGGCGGTGGGACGAATATTTCGCTCTTTGCATATACACCCTTCTTAATTTATAAATTATTAGATTCCTTCTAAAATGACTATAAAACCCCTTCTTTTAACATAATTAAGCAATACTCGGTAAATAATTGTTGTCTGATTGTGGTGACTCTTGTATAATATGTTGTGTAAAAGTAAGTTTTCTAGTAAATAAAAGCTAAAATTAGTGAAAAAAAAGGTTATGTTTTAAACAGCAAAAAAAAAAAATGTACAAATGGGTTGTCTTTGTCGTTAAGATACAAATTGTTGCGCTCTCTCGCTTTTTGACTGACTGCTACAGAGACTCGTTGTCGTTTTGCTAGATGCATGCTCCCCTCGGCTTTAGTTGGCGCGAAGCTTCCATCCACCTCCTTCAGCTCCATGCAGTGCAACAGATGTTGAGCCAGATTTGGTTGTATCTGTACACGTTGCCAACGAGAGCGCAAGTTGTTTCAGCGGTTTCATATCGTGTGTTCAACTACGGTAAGAATCAAAAGTTACAAATAACTAATCCCTGAAAAGTAAAGTTACCCTAACTATTTCTGAATTACTTAATAATGAATAATAAATGCCTCAATTATAAGTCATTAGGATTGGCTGCAAGCATCTTTTCTTCATTGTCAGTTGTTTGTTTAATTGTTGTAATAATAATTATAACTATTATGTGATAAATGCAAACAATTATGCTATCATAACCTTGTTTATTTAAAATTGTTTTTTTTTATACATTTACAACCTACACACTTATCACCATAAGAGTAACACTCATAGTCTATAGATGCCCTATAAGTGGTATTCATTTTCTTAATAGTAGAGGCTTATATGTATAGTAGGACTCTAAAGGTAGAGGAAAAGCATTCCCTAGGTTATTTTTTTAATCTACAACTATTTCAATGTTTTATTATTCTTTAGATATTTTCCTTCACTATAATCTTACTCCTTTTCCTGATTGGCAAACTTATTAAACATGCTAAAAGTGGGAGGGTATACATGTAACATGTAACTTGACAAAATGTGCTAAATTGTATACATCTGGCTTGTTGATCTTTGATAAAGAAAATATGAGAGGAGAGGAATTTATAGAAGAAAAAAAAACAGTAATTTTATTTTATTGATTCTAATAACTTCTTTGATAATTTTTCCATACAAAATTGAGCCCTCTAATGCTCTATTTGTAGGAAAAAAAATTTTCAATCTCTTACTTCTATACAAACTCTAATAACTAAATACTACTATTATTAAAAGAAAACTCAAATAAATAGAAACTCCTACTGCAATCATAATTAGACTTTGACTCTTAAAAAAAAAATTCTTCTAAATAAATACTCCTATTTTAACTCAACTTTGACCAAACTCTTTAATAACATGATATGAAATTAAATTATATTTTTAACATCCTCTCTTATTCAATTCTTTTATTAAGCTCATCTCTAGTAATCTTCGTAGCTTCAATTTTCAAAGTGTCTTTAAATAACTTGACAAAGATGTTGGCTTGATTTCCTACTTTTAGGTACTATAATATGATCTCCTTGTTCTTCATTTGCTGGTTGTTCAAGTGTCGAGTCATTTGCAAATTTTGATAAAAACAACTTCATAATTACTGTAGCTGTAATGCGTTAACGGTTCTTTTTTATTTTTTTCCACTTAACTCCTACTAGCTTTCCACCTATTAAAGTAGGAACGCGCATTCTATTCAACTGAATAATCTTGCCTTCTACATTCATAATTTCTCTTTTGATTTTTCGTAAAATTTTTCTTTCTTATATTTATTTCAAATTTTTTTACTTTTATATCTTCTGTTGTAACAAGTGAAATTTCTCTTACCTCTCCTTACCTTTGGTCTTGAACTAGGAGCGGATATTGGCACCCATCAAATTAATAAAGACACTAATCAGAGTAAGGCACCCACCAAATCAATGAGGGCGCCCCACAAATTTTCAATTTTTTTGAAAATACCGCTCCCTCATTCTCCCGCTCCTTCCTCCTCCACCTCCTTCCACCGTCGCCCCCCGTCGTCCCCCTAGCTCCCACTACCCTCTCCACTCTCTCTCCCGGCTACCCTTCTTGTTGCCGCCAGGATCTGGCGTCAACGAGGAGGGATGGAGGGAACCCTCCCTCCTCCTAACAAACTCACAGAAAATTCACAACATTTACTAATCACCTGAAGAATATAATTGTCAACATCTCACTTCCATGCACTCAATTTCGACCGATATAATAACAAATCATCAAATCGTGTCACTTCAATTTGCACATTAATCACACCATGCATCGTAGCATCCAAGAGCATGCATGAACTTCTTCCAACTATCTTACTTTTGACTGGTACAAGCAAGAACAAGCAGTGATAGCATACAGAGTAAACTCAGACTATTTTCTTTAGTTGAGTTCAGCATAGAAACTCAGATTAGAGAACAGATTGATCTCACGTCAAGAACACTGATCAAACAAAGCATTGTATTTATCATCAGGGTGAGGGGGTAGGGTGGAGGGGAGAGGGGGGCGCGCGGGGGAGGGAATAAGGAAAAGACAATTTTAACTTTTGAGACTAATTCTATTCAAAAAAGTAATGACAATTTTGGAGTTTTGGGTGGATGCATTTATCAATTTGGTGAGTGCAAATATCCACTCCTTGAACCCCGTCTTGAACATTCTCTTTTTTAAAATTGTTGCCATCTTCTTCAATGTTGTAGTGTCTGAAATCTTTCTCACTTTGCACTTGACATGGACATGAATGAAGTGCTACATTTGGGTGCGATCTGTTTCAAAACGTTGAGCCAAATAATTCAAAATCTGTCATTTCTTATTTGTGGTTTCCATCATTCAGAATTTACTTCTATGTTTATCCATATCCAAAGATCCACTTCTTTTTATTTGAGGATATGATGCTTCTTTTTATAGTTTCCTCACGTGTGGATTTTATCTTTGTGCTTCAAACTTCATTTTTCTTTGTTGTGAGATATATTCTGAGTTCAGTGCAGAGAAGTCTTAAAAGTAGAGCAGTGAAAAAACTCATCTCTCACTTTTATTATTTGTTTTGAATCAAAAACAAATAAAATTTTTTTCTTTTCTTTTTTTCTTTTACATTACTGTCTTCTCACTTTCAGTGTGCTACAGTAAATTTTATGGCCATATAAATTTCATTTGTAACAAATTATAGCTCAAAATAGTTAATTTTGATGTCATGCGAATCTGACGCGTAGTCCAATTACAGTCCTAAAACATCACCTCAGAATTAATTTTTAATTTAATATTATTTTATTATCAATTTTTCACTTTCACTTCCGCATTACTAACTAAACACCGAAAAACGAAATATTTTTTTACTTACACTTTCACATTAAAACCAGATACTCAAAATGAGAATTGCACAAAATCTAATTTTTTATTATATTTTCATGTTTCTCATCTTTATTTTTCACTTATATTTTTCTTATCACTTCAATCAAACCAAACAGGCCGTAAGAGAAAGCAACATGCCAATGGCTATAATCAAAAATCCAAAAACATCAAAGTTGAACTCTATCCTCTAGATTCAGGCAATATCCTGCCAGAAGGTACTTCAGTCAATTTGCATCCCTTCACCATCTTTCAATAATGAAACAGTTTTCACTGGTAGGTACTTTGGGCACTGACCATTAGATCTTTTATCATAACTGGATGTTTGATTCTATCTTCAAAATCATAGCATGATGGAATTTTATTGGAACATTGGATGGAAATGTTCATGTCATCAATTTTGTCATACATTGCTTGAATGCTGGCATGCTATGGTTAGTAATGGCAAACATCTAGCTTATATGGTTACTGAGTCTCTTGAACTCCCTAGAGTCTATGTAGCATGTTTTCCTTCATGTTTCATGTTTATGTGCATGCTCATGTACAGTTTTCATTTTGCTTCACGTTCCCTTTTTAGAAGCTTTTGTGCTCTCGGGACGTGTTTGACTGGAAAAATTAATTGAGAAAACTGACAGTGGGACCCACTCCTCAAGCTTTCTTTGGAAAAATTAATTGGTGGGCCCTACGCTGTCTGGCGCTCTCTCTTTTTTTGTGTTTTGATTTTTTTTTTCCAAACAGACGGGATTTTGTAAATGTTGAAAAAACTGACAATAGAGCTCACCAAAACCCTACTTTTTCTCCAATTTTAGCCAAAGAAACTGGCCCTCGTGCATCGGTTCAGTTAATGTGTGTGTGCCACACACATATAATAAAAGGGTCAATCTAGCGTTGACACATGTATTGACCCTCTTATAACATAATGTGTGTGAGGTCCACACACATATTATAAGAGATTATAAGAGGATCAATACACGTGTTCACGCTAGATTGGCCTTTTTATTATATGTGTGTGTGACTCACACACATGAACCAAGTCGCTCATGCATTAACAACTTGGTTATGTCATGACATTGGGCCCACTAAAATTGACGTGGGATGACTAATAGTCTTAGAACTTGACCTGATTCAAGTCTTCACCTCAAATCCCTGGAAGGCATCACACTCACACAACACTTCCAGGTTGTCTGGTTCCCTAGCTCGATCATGTGTTCACCACAGAATCCATAGACAACCACACAAGCACACCAACATTTTTTTTTTCCTTCACGGATATCTTGTAACATTATGTATTCACAAACAAGGCTTCTTGCCTAGGTTCAAGTCGTTGCAAAGTGAATGGTTTCTCAACAATATAGCTACAGAGGTTTTGTGATACACAATTTAGAAGCCTGAAAACACATGTTTTTCATTTATAAAATCACGATAAATGAGTTGCCAGTTGTTTTTTTTTTGAGTGAAAGATAGGGGCTGTTTGGTTGCAAGGAAGTGGGCGAAGTAAGGAAATAGGAAGTATAATTGCTCACTTCGCTATCTATCCAAACACCGAAAAAGGAAAATAAGAAAACTCTTTTCCTTTTATCTTTTCTCTTTTACATAACCATTTCTTCACTTCAGAGTGCTACAGTTAATTTTGTGGTCATATAAATCTTATTTGTAATAAATTGTAGCACAAAACAGTTAATTTTTGACCATGTAAATCTCACTTGCATTCTAATTACAGTCTATTTTTTATTTTCTTAATTAATTTTTATTTAATATTATTTTACGATCAACTTTGTGGTCAACTTTTCGCTTTCACTTTCACATTACCATCCAATCACCGGAAAGACAAAACATTTTTCAAATCATTCCCAACAACATCCAAACACCGAAAAACTTACCAACAATCCCAAGTTCCAAAGGAATTATTACAACTTCCTCAATTCTTCACTTCCTTACTTCCACCTTTAACCAAACAGGCCCTAGAGAAGTCCACTCCGTTTCATTAATGAGAACATAATGAAACTACACGATCAGTAAGGAACATGTTCACAAACGTTACAATCGTCAGACCAACTAAAAATACAAAAACAGAAAGTATCCACACAGGAATACATGAAGACACAAACCCATGTCTCCAAAATAAAGTAGAAAAACCATCAAATGCATATCTCGACAATCATAAAAGACCAAACACTGAAAACATCATATTCATCCAAAAGAAATTCTTATTCATCCACGAAGAAAGAAAAATTGTATTACAGTTAGAAATGATCTATTTTTATTAAATTTATATTTTGATAACAAAATATTTTGTATATATATATATATATAAGCCGTTTTCTAAAAGAAAAAGAAAAAAAGAAAAAGAAACGGTTTCCGGTGGGGGTTTTCCCCAATAAATAAAAATATGTAAGGGGCTTATATGCAAAACGTAGAAATAGGTCAACACGAATAAGTCGGTTCCGGTCTTATCAAACGAACCCGATTCGAACGCGACCCGTTAAATCCCGATAAGTATCCCCAAATCTCCATTGAGAGCAGCACAAATCAAGAGAGAGAGGGGGGGAGAGAAACCATGGACAGAGATTGGGGATCGAAGCCGGGGGGCGGCGGCGCCGCCTCCGCCCAAAACGAGGCCATCGACCGCCGAGAGCGCCTCCGGAGACTCGCCCTCGAGACTATCGATCTCGCCAAGGACCCCTATTTCATGCGAAACCACCTTGGGAGGTACCAAAACCCTAACCCTAATCCTACAACCTTTCGCTTCTTTCACTTTGTTTCCTCTAATCTGTTCAATAAACTTTGCAGTTACGAGTGTAAACTTTGCTTGACGCTGCACAATAACGAGGGGAACTATTTGGCGCACACCCAGGGGAAGAGGCACCAGACTAATCTCGCGAAGCGAGCGGCGAGAGAGGCCAAGGAGGCACCACAGCAGCCGCAGCCTAACAAGCGGAAGGTCAATCTTCGAAAGAGTGGTAAGTTTCGAAGTATTATATAATTTTTATCTGTCATTTAGATCTCTTTTATTGTGTTTTTGAAAGTTGTTTATGAGCTGTATCTATTGTGATACATCAATGAAGAAATACCAATAAGAATATTGATGCAATGGAAAAACGTACCAAAATGAAGAAAGATTCAATATATTTTTTTTGTTTTGCATTGTACACAAAAATAATAGACAATGACAAGGATATTGACATGCCACAAAAAAGAGTGGTGTTTCAAGAGTCTTGACTGTTAGATCGGAATTTCAAGTGTCTTGACTGTTAGATCGGAAGTAACTAAGCTCATCCACCTGTACTTCCGGGAACTTCAGGGGAAGGAGAAAGAAAAATAGGGACAACAGTTATGTGAATCTGTGATAGTGTCATATTGTATTGACTCTTGTTGACTTCTCAAGTAAGTTCCTGAGTTATGCGATAAGAGAAGGGTTTGGATGTCATCATCTTGATTCATAGAGAAATCATTTGAGATGTACTCTAAGGATTAGGAAACTTGCGTGAACATATAAAGGAATATGGCTTTCGGTAATGGTCCACAGTGTAGTGTAGGCATTTGAGATTAAAGACTATGGGCAAATTGGTCTTCCTTATTTCTTTCTGGTGCCACTGTATCATCACTACCATCTTCCTCATTAGTAATTAGTTCTTCCATTTTAAAGTTTTATTGAATTTCCAGTGACAATGTGGCATAACTTTCTACAAGCCCAAGTTAATAGTCAGGGCCGGCCCGGAGATTTCTACGCCCTAGGCGAACTTTTCAAATGGAGCCCCTCACCAATCGATTATGAAAAAAAATACTAAAAATTCATTAATATTTTTTTTGCTTATTATTCAAAATATTTTTTATTTTATTAACAGTGTTGCACCCAACTTTATGGCCCCTTACATACCAAGGGGGGCTTACATACCAAGGGGGCTATACTTGACCCCAAGGATCAAACACAATGTAGTTCTCCTAAGCTACCCACCCTGACCAAAGGCCTATAAATCACACCTTCACACTCTCATTCCCAAAATAAGGTTAACAAAATAATTGCAACAAAATATCAGTTTAAGTAGGCTCTTGCATTTTAGATTCAAAATCATTAATTAAACTTGTATAATCCAGCTTTTCATCATATCTTTCTCAATGGATAACATAGCCATTTAGTCTTTCTTGTGACATAGTCGACTGTAGGTAAGATTCGATCAACTTCAACTTAGAAAAAACTTCTTTTCGCAAAGGCAGCAGTAACTGATATGGTCAATAATATTCTGTAAGCAATCCATGTATTTGAAAAAGCACCATACAATTTTTTCAAATAATTCAGCATATCAATTGTTTTTTTATTTCTTTTGACAAATATTATCTCAGAAGTTTCAACTCTGATAATAAATCACTCCCATCAATATCGAAAAGATTATCATGTTTTAGAGATTTTTCACAAGAAGCCTTCAAACTATCATCATCTGTAGAACTGAACTTCTTCAAATCAAATAAAAACCCAAATATTTTTCATAATTTTGAAATTGTTGAAACCTGCTCTTAAGCGAAGAAATAACTTTATCCATTATATATGGGAGTATTTAACTCTAAATAATTCTTCAGCTGATAATATTGCCTCTTCACTAGTACTCATCAAATTGTCACTTTTTACGAATAATACGCTTCTCACGAATACAGCTTTAATTTCCATTTCGGGTGCAATCGCTTTAGCTTCACTCATGGCTTGTTCAAACTATCTTCTCTATACTTTTCAAAAAATGAAATAAACCCCTTCAATTGGGTTTAGGTTCGGGTCAAAATATGACCCGTTACTTAACCCAAACCCACAGCTTAGGTTTAAGTTACGAGTTTGGTAATTGGGTTAACGGGACACACTCATATTTCGACCTGAAAGTTGTTTACCTTCCCCACCCTCTTCTAGTCTTCTTCTTCTTCCTCATCGTTCCAGCCTTCTAGGGTTCACACAGTGAACCCAACACAGAAGAAGAAAAAAGGCAAGGAAAATTAGGAGGGACAATCTGATGCCTCCACCCCCCCCCCCCCCCAAAAAAAAAAAAAAAAAAAAAGGGTACAAGGCAACTGCCTATGTCGCCTACCCCAAAGGCCGGCCCTGTTAATATTACGTAGATTTTTAGGAACTATCCTCTTATTGCTAGATTTTTTGTTTAAGCTTTTAAGAGAGTTAGCCAAAACAATGCTAAATTGTCAGCTACATCCTAAGATTGACTACTAAGGAACTCTCCTTCAAGCTATGATAGCACGAGATACATCTACTCCTGAAAAGATGCTCCTTGTGTTATGGCATTGCCTATGTGAAGGAGTGGTTGATAACTTCATACTTCTGAATACCGTAATGAAATGATCTTAGGTTGAGGGTACTATCACCTTTCCTCATAGCTTAAAAAAGTATTCTACATTTTCTTTCGAGGGTAAAAGCGGTAAATCTCACACCTCAACTTTAGGCAGAGGAAATTCTCTTTTCTCGTGTCTTGAACCTGTGACTTCTCCGTCATAGTCAAGCCTCTCATGACCCCTCTAATTGGCAAAGCCCCTGTTGGCTTCAAAAGTACTCCAGAATAGGCAATTATGTTCACTATCTAATGTAACCTTGGACTACAAGATTATAAAGGTGGAATTTGGGTCTTTTAGTCAAGAAAATTGGTTTTAGAAAGTGCTCAAGCTGCTGGTCAGATCTGAACAGTGAAAGGGAAAAACCGAAGATGAAGAATCCATGTCATGGAGAGGATACCAAGAAGACCTCTGACATAACTAGAACACACTTCATTCATCATCTTTTACTATTTTTCCATGAGATAAGTCTTTGTAGTATATTACATCATTAAAGCATGATTCTTTAGCTACTATAATTGACTATTTTAGCAGAAGTATGATACCTGAGCTATCATAACTGAACTAAACATCATTCTTACTGCTCTAGCAAAGATTGTAATTTAAAAAAAAAAAGTTAGCTTCCAAATAACTTAAGAAATAAGCATGCATCAGCTTCACTTCCATTGCCTCCTTGCCTTCTCGAGTCACTTGTTATATCTCCTCCTTGCTCCCTTGGTCGTCCTGAAGTTCATGTAGGGACAATTTTGTACACGTCAATTTTGGAAAGCAGCTTTAATTATAATGAAAAAGATGGGTAGGGACAAACTTGTTATGACTACCAGCAGTAGCTTAATTAAAGACTCTTAGATCTAAGTTAATCGTATAGCTAATAATTCCCAGGTTCTTTGGGTTGTTTCACTTTCTTAGTGAAGAATCTAAAGCACATAATTTGTATTAACATAGAAAAGGTGATACATCATAAAACCTTTAAGATAATGGACCCTGTTTTAAATATCAGCCGAGTCTCCCGAGATATCGGCCGATATCTCATTTTTGCCTGTTGTCGATACGATATGGGGACATCGTTCGCCGTATTGTTTGCAACAAAAAATGACCGATATTTGAAATATCGACCGATAAATCGCCCGATATTTGAAATATCGGTATATCGGGCAATAAATTGCCCGAGATATCGCCCGATATGAAATAACTCACTTATTGCATGACTGCGTGCAAATGTACATTGTTTTTTTTATCGTCTTTGCATGCATATTACATCATTTTTATTTGGTAGATGCTATTTATGACACTAAACCAACTTTTAGTTATCAATATTTTATTATATATACTATCCAATATGAACGCCCGATGTGCGCGCGTATCCCCGATATCTCCCCCGATATCCGATATCCGATATGATAAACCCCCATCCGATACGATCCAGATATCTGATATTTAGAACCTTGATAATGGCAAACAATCAACTCTTCTAAACCCACTAGACAATGAAAAACTAGAATCAATACTTCTCATTATTCCTTGTATACAAATGAACCATGAGAAGTATATGAGGATGGAGGATGTCATAAATAAGGTGACAACGCAAAAGGAGGAGCAGTTGCTTATAGTTTCAGCTGCCTTTACCATAAAATTGCAACCAACAATATCCATTGAAGTCTTAGATCGTACAAATGACCTGGCTCTCGCATGATGTGGCCATGTTTTAGGGGGGAAAAAAACTTATTACAGTCCTTTCGTGATTCAGATTGTAACCACTCCTTCAGACGTGATACAAGGTGCCTGTTTAGAGGTGGATCTCTGGTCTTGTAACACCTTCTATTAGATATTGATTAGCAGCCTGAAGATGATTTTGGCCTCTTAGTCTTGCAGGATGATACATTTGTTTCAATCAATTGCAGTTCAACCTAGCATTAACCATTTTGAGCAAGGCCTCATTTTAAAACCTTTAATGCCAGCTTGGTGTAGTGAAACCCCATATTTTCTAGAAGCTATGCAAGCAAGTGCACTATCTGGACTCCACTAGATTAGGAAATAGTCAAGATGACAAGGTGAAATGAGAAGGCTGCGGTTAGGCAGCACTATAACACAAGGAATATGCATAAAGCCAAAGAACAAAATGTAGCTGCATTCTGTGACATAACTTTAGTTTTAAGACTATATATGAGCCCTTGCTTTCCAAAATATAATAAAATCTAAAAAGACCTTTTCATTATTCAATTTCCTCCTGATTGAAACAACTGCTGAAACGTTATGATTGGTGTCTAATTATCTATTGACTGTAACCAATAGGGGATGACTAAAATTTGAATTCAAAACTTGTCTCATAACTTTTGTTTCTCTGCCATATTTGAATATGAGTAAGTTACGACTTTCCATAATATGTGTTTATCACTTCGTCCATTTATTAGAATTCACGCCTAGTTGGACTCTATGCATCTTCATTTTTTGTTCGGCTTAGGGACACTGCTTAGTTTTCTTAATAACCCAAAGTAAATCTTTGCACTTGAGAGCACCTGTCTAAAAATCAAACCACACTTTATATGTGGATTTCTAATGTGCTTCTATTTTAGTTGTAAATTGTAGGCGGAACAAACTGTAATATCTTCTCTCTACTTCTGAAAATGTTAATGGCTTAATGTGAACAATACATATATTTCATATATTAAAATATTTTAGATTCCATCTCTGAATACTTATGCTCCAGACATAATAAACAGGATCTAATAAACAGGATGTAATAAACATGAAGGTCTTAACGCGTAACAGCTGTCCTGGAAATTGACTACAAGCATAAGTTCCTGGTCTCCATACTCCTTAATGCTAATAGACGTGAAATACATGCATGTTCACTGGCTTATTGTTTTTATCAATTTTTTTTCTTTCCAAACAACTGAAACATCGATTAGGAACAAGATATAAAATTTATACGTATTATGTATTTTTTTTTCCCTTGTGGATGCTATATTTTCTGCTGTACTGCAGTTAAGATTGGCAGGCCTGGGTACAGAGTGACAAAGCAGTATGATCCGGATACGAAGCAGCGTTCTCTTTTGTTTCAGGTTCTCATCTGTTTACCTGATTGTTTATCAATGCTGTCGATGATATTTTGTTATTTCCCTCTCTTATGATTTTGCTTTATTTTCCTGTGAGTGAGACTGCTAAGAAAATGGGTGGGGATGGTTAGTTGATTGAGCAACAAGGACTAGGTAGACCTAAACAAACACAAAGTTAAGCCAGTAAGGACATAATAGCTCTTAATCTATTTGAAGATATGGCCCCTTATCAGAATTTGAATTGAGAAAAAGGATTTAACTTAGTGATGTGACCCCAAATGTTTGATGTAAACTGTAAAAGCTTTGTTGTTGTTGTTGTATGATTCTGCCTTTTTCTAGTAGCAAGATGGCCTGGTTTTGGCAAAACTATTTTCTTATTATAATTTTGACATACATATATGTGTATAAACTTTTTTATTATTACTGAAGCTATTTATTTAGGAGATATTGTTTGAACCTTGACACAAAATCAAACATTTTGAAATATACTGCACTGCTAGATCTGGATGTTGGGCCCAAGGACACCTACTACTGATTCAATTCTTTACATGTTGGCAGTAGACAATGATTATAAGGTTGTTGATGGTTTTTTTTTTTTAAATAAATGCAAACATAGTTGTTAGGCCTACAGGCCAAGGCAAAAAAAATTGTGTCATAAACGCCACTTTGCTTTTACTTAATGAAGACAATTTTTTAGACTTGCTCGCTCAATCTTGTAATGGGCCTACAGCTGAGAAGCAGGCAGCAAAATAATTATCATATTTTGTAGAAATCAAACTGTAGGGAGCAAGATTCCTAGTGGTCGTACCAATTATAGACATATAGGATGTTGATGAACCTAAGTGTAGAATTTCATCCTATTTTTATCTGGAACAACTTGTAACCTTACCTGAGGGCTTAAAGTTACAAAAGATCTCATACCCATCCTTTAGTAACTTTAACATTAACAGGCATGAAAGTAGGAGCAACTTGCCATTTCTCTTGTTACCTTTAACCATTTACCATCATCACATTTTCCGCAGGAAGCCTACTCAAATCATACCAGAGGTCATACTCAAGGATCACGCCATAGTGAACCTTCCTCTTCTCATCTCACATTACATTCACTCCTCTGGACCCCAAGCCCTGGAACTAGTGTTGGGCATGTGCTGGAATGTAGCGATGATGTATGGTTACCATGCCACTTTTGGCCCCATAAGGATGTGTTGACAATACTTGAAATGTGCATCAGTGAACATCATGCTGTCTAATTGCATGTATGTAGGCATTAAGTGTCAAGCAAATTATGTCGGTCTGTCTTCCTTGGCTTATATTGATGAACATTACCAATTTGGATTAAGTCCATTGAGCAAATTCTGTCAGTCCCAGATGTGTGCATGAGACATTTGATCCTCAACATTCCGAAGCATTGAGCTCAACAATATATTTGTTGAAGTGAAAAAAACAAATTCCTGATTGAAATATATGCTGGCAGCCTGGCAGCATTCTTTTCTTTAAACTCGTGACAGCCTCTGTCACATGCAAAATACTTTTACCACTCCTCCCCTACTCAATTCTCCAAAAAGAAAGAAAAAAGGGTACTGCTGACAGATGTTTTTAGACTACTTACAGCTCTTTGGAAGGATTGTCTTAGTTAAGGACCAATTGCTGATATATGCTATTGTGAATTCTTTTGTTTTGATTAGATTGCATATTAATTCTTCTGTTAGCTTGCTAATTTAACTTGCCATGATTTCAGATTGAATATCCCGAAATTGAAGATAATACAAAGCCTAGGCATCGGTTCATGTCATCCTATGAGCAGGTAAACATTACATATGTGATGTGTCTCATCTTTTGACTGCCGTTTTTTATATTGTAATGTGCTTGTTTTGACGCTCTGGTTTTGTTTCTGGCAGAGGAATCAACCATTCGATAAAAGGTACCAGTATCTGCTATTTGCTGCCGAGCCATATGAGATCATTGCTTTCAAGGTTTGTCATCTGTGTGACTGGTCAAAATTTGTTCTTATCCTTGAGCCTACTTAAATCATTCTCTCTCCGTTTCAGGTTCCTAGCACTGAGATTGACAAATCCACTCCCAAGTTCTTCTCTCATTGGGATCCTGATCTAAAAATGTTCACGGTTCGTGAATTTTCTTAAATTTACTTAGTTTACAACTTCAAGCAATTTTTTATTCTTTTTTTTATTTTCCTTCATGAGTGTTGAACTCACATGTGGTCAATTTTGGCAGTTGCAACTTTATTTCAAGGCTAAGCCACCAGAAGCGAACAAACCTCAGGGTGCAGTGCCTCCTTCAGCACCTCCATCAGCACCTCCACCTCCTCCGGCTGCTAATGGCACGATCAGTGCTCCTGGTGTTCCACCCAGGCCAATGCCTCCGCCACCTCAAGCACCACCACCGCCTCCACCTACTCTGGGTGTGAACCACCCAAGGGCCCCACCACCACCACCACCTGTCGGGGCTTCCCAGCCCCCGCCACCGCCTCCAATAGGGAATGGCCCTCCCCGACCGGCACCCCCACCGCCAGTGGGAGGTAGCGCAATGGCCAACTTCACTCCAGGTGCCCAGATCGGTCGACCTCCAATGCAAGGATTTCCCGGGCAGCAGCAGAATCAAGGCCAAGGCGCTCCCCCACCCCCACCACCTATGATGGGTGGTCAATAGACATCAAGGTCGTTCTTGCTGCAGCATAAAAATATAAACTTTGTCTGAGATTGTCCATTTTGATTGCCTTCTACGCCTTTGCAAGTGAATTTGTGAGGTTGTGCTTCACCCAAAAGCTGGCGAGGGAACTAGTCAGGTTATGTACAAGATATCGTATAGTTTTGGTGGTTTTTCCACCGCGTTCTTCTGTGCCTTATTTCGTATCATGATAATATAATTCCTCGTATGCATTTTGGGTAAAATCCTTCTTCTCTTGATGTTTTTGGAAGCACAATACAGTAAATGATATATTATGCATATGCATCCAAATGCCCCAGAGATCAGTGGACTGCTTTTAATGAGCTGTTCCGGGGAAATTGTCGTCAGCCTACAAAGATCGACTGAAAGAAGCGAGTCAGGTTCCTGGGAGGCTGTTGGTGAATGTGGCTCTGATCTGCAACTATGTTCTAATCTGAACAAGCTGTTGGTTGTAGCCTGTCTTTCAGGATACAGTCTGGTTCAAGTGGAATTGCTCGCAGAGATGTTTTTATCACTCTGTTAAGATGGCTTCTCTCTGTTCTTATTATCTGTTCCTTTATGTTAAATGTGATTTTCTATGGCAAAGTCTATCATCTTTCTCTCTGCCTGCTTCTTTTCTCTCCGGTTTGGGAATTCTAGACGATGCAAATTAGGGTTCCAGGACTGAGGCGAACCCTTTTCTTGTCCGTAATTATCCCTTCTTCCTCCTTTTGGCAAGACGTTTCTCACTGCTCACAATAAAGTTTAAAGGCAAGACTCGAGGAACTCAAAACCTTGCCAAATATGCTTCTGGGGTCTTGCATCATAGCTGATCTCATTTTAATGGGAAAAAAAGGGCTTAGATAATGATGTCAAAGACCGATAATTTTGTACAAGAAATCAGCATATCATACTGCTTTATTAGCCAAATATATTGTGTATACGTGAAAGGAAACCATAGCCACTTCGCACGAAGCTTATGCATATCTAATCAAATATATATTCACATTCACAAACAGCAGCAGAAGTCCAGATCATAATCAGCGCACGAGTATTCTTGCTGAGTGACACGCATTGCAAGCATGAATAAACAGCCACAGTAGTTTCATCAAGAACCTGATCTCTAAAGACATAGTTTCACTACACATATATTTAGCTTCAAAATAGCCAGAAAGGGATGCATCATCAATCATCACAAAGAATAGTCTCATTCCCAGTAATGTACAAGGTGCAAGCATCAGAAGCGATGAAGTCAAGTTCCATCAGAAACTAGAGAACACAAAAGCCATAGGTTTAATCTCACAGATTGCATTTCAAGAATTGCATCAAGGACCAGATCATTCACACGCATACACAACACACAAGTAATCAGTTTCCTGTCATATTAGATGCTTGACTGACATATACATATCTGAAGTTCATGATAACACATGCACAAAAAAAGATGGTCGCTGGAAGAAAATATAATTAAGTTTCGTCAGAACCATTAACCAAAAAGTTCAAACCCATATTTCACAAATTTGCATAATCAATCGCTGGAAAGAATAAAATAAATGAAAGAATTTGAGAAAAAAAAAAAGAAAAAGAAAATAATTTCTTTCTATGGACTTGACTATATTGAACCAAAACTCGAAACAATGGACAAGCAACTTAAATTTTATGTTTATGTCCCAATGAAGCTGAAGACTTGTCTTTCTGTGACATCTGCTGCAAATCCAGAAAAACCACTAGGGCTAGACATAGTATATCATACCCACTTCAATAAGACTAATGTGAGGGATGCTCAAGGCCACTGAAGGTCCCCTGCAGTTCTTCTGTAGTAAAGAGCAAGTCACATCAATGACAAGATTCTTCACAAATGACGAATTCTTCTTTGCTTTGATATAAGAATGCCCCATCACACATGCGACACCCGCCTGCTTAGCCAACACAGAAGTCTCCAATTGTTCCTTCACCTGTGGGTCGGTCCATATAACCCCCAGAATCAGCCAGCTCGAACCGGACTCGCCGCTTACGGCTGGCACCAGGTGATTCTTGCTCGTATAAAGCTTGCAAACTCTGAAGAGTTTACAACTTGCTGCTCCTGATCTGAGTTGGACCTTCCAACCCATTGCCATCTGTAAGGACTTGGGGCACCATCCCAGAAGCAATTTGGTGGGTTTTCCTATCTGTCGACTGGCCTTCTAGAGTTTATGGGAAGTTCCGATCGTCCATAGTTTTGCCAGCCAGGAGTTTGGCACCATTTAGACGGCTGAATCAAGTTGACATCCAGTAATAAATTTTGGTCACTGCTCCTTTGCGCCCTCTGCTCCATAGCAAATCCAATTTCTGTTAGAAAAGGCTTATAAGCTGATATTTGTTTTATGCTCTGAACCTCTTATTTGTTCCTTATAATCAAAGCTTCATCAAGAAAATATTAGTAATTTCAAGATGCCAGCATTTTGGACAATGGGAAAGATCCATTCTAAAATGTTAAAATAGCGGGGGAAAGAAGAGAGATGAAATACCATGGGGGAAATTCTGGGCATGAACTTGCAAACCAGAGATGGAGGAGAGAACTGCAAACAATCACAATAATGTTTAGGAAAAAAAAAATTTAAAGTCAATAATAAAGAAATCCAAAAATAAACGGAAGGCCCAAATCGAGTCACATTTGCAGAATCCTTGTCTTTAAGTGAACACAAGGAAACAAGAGCATTGGGCACGTAAAAGAAATTGCTGGTGTTCCAGAGAAGCACCAAAAAGAACAATAAGAAGTAAACAAGTTGTCGATTTTTATGCTTCTCAAGGAACCTTTTAAGTGGAGAGAAAACTTCACCACATGTCACATGTCCATGCTTGTGATATGTAGAGAGCTCCTCATCAGCTGCCTGTTGATTGGGAATCAAACTGAACTTTGCATGTCTAAAGCGGAGAGTATAAAGAGCAAATGTCCCTCCTATATACAGTCCCACAGAAATTAGTACAAGATCAAGAAAACCGATAGAATGGGCGAAAAGTATCTCAAGAGCTCACCTTCACCATTATCATCAGAACTCAAGACATCAGTACATGCTTTAGTAATGGAATGAGAGTGATAGTCCAAAATATCATAGAAAATGCCCCAAATATTGTCTGTTCATCATGATAGTTGTCTAGCCCCTCAGCAAATACACTTTTATACATAAAGAGGAGATGTGCTCAAGTCACCATATACAACACAGAAACTCTGATATACTAGAAGCAACGTGTTTATAGAAACTCCTCCAAGAAATTGAATTTGGAAAAAGATCAAGCACATCAGTTTGCGTGTGTTTCACTTGTTATTGAAAAGAAAATGTGGATAAGTGGTTGTAGAAACATGTCAGCAAAATAGGGACAGAGACAAATTATTTCATCTTGCAGGGGATACAGACATAATCAATCATATTGAAATATTGTTTTCAGTAATAATTTCAAGAGCGGATAACATTTTCTTTTATTTTTATATAAATACTGCAGAATTGAACCACCTAAAAGTGGAAACTTATATTTGTATTAATACATATATCAAAAAGTGAATGCTTCTGAATTGTATTCCTAGAAGGACCCATTCTGAATTGTATTCCTAGAAGGACCCATATCTAGGTTTACTAACAATTTTTACTGTTTGAGCTGGGGGCTTTTTAAATTTATTAGGAGTCACTGGCACTTTTAACTCTTAGTTAGGGAGATTTTGGCTAAGATTTAGATAAGTTTAAATGTATTAAACTTACAACCACTTGTCAATCAATTATAACTATCATACTTGAGGTGCCAACAATCTCAACTTCTAAGTGCTCAAGGTGCTGTAACGAAGGTAAGTTAAATAACATCAATATTGACTATATATAATGCATGTTCTAGGGGGCTTCAAATTTGATTGTTGGTTCTCATTTTGGCCTCATTGATACATGTCCTCGATTAGAGTTAGAAACAAATTTCACTTTGTTGCTACATGCTTCTATATCGAAAAGAAGAGAAAGAAACACTAGTCGCCTCCTCTTCTTATTATACTAGTATATCAGGCATGTACTACAAATGTTAAAAAAAGATAAAAAAAGAAATTATAGTGAAATATAATTATACACTTATGCTAATTAGTATTATCAAATAGATAATGAATAATCATAATTTTTTAGTATAAATGTTGTAATTTGTTTAAAAAAATTGTTATTTATCTACACCACAAGGTAGTAAGAAAATTGATGTTACATTAATGCTTATACAAATTTAAGCATTAGATAATATATACAAAAGATATAAAGATATTACATTGATAGTTATCATGTACTTATCCATATATACATATATACATATATACATATAATATATACAAAAGATATAAAGATATTACATTGATAGTTATCATGTACTTATCCACACACACACACACCACACACACACACACACACATATGGGGCGCACGCGCACACACACACACATATATATGGGGTTACTGTACCTCAGCCGACGGCTGAGAGAGTTTCTCAGCCGGCAGTAACGTGGCTGAATATATGCCACATATCGGTCGCAGAGTGTAGACGTCAAAAAATCAAAAAAAATCCCGACTAAAGAATCGTCAATCAAATTGACCAAAATACCCCTTTTTTACTTCTAAACTAGTAAAAACTCATCCACAACAAAATTTTACCCCTTTTTTACTTCTAAACTAGAAAAAAACTCATCCATAATAAAATTTTACCTAAAAAATTTATAATTTACAGAGAATTCTCTGTTGAATATATCTAGAGTTATAAAATTCCTAATTCTACTACATCGAAATTATAATGGAAAAAAATTGGATCAAGATAATGTGAAATAAACAGCAGCAATGAAAAGTAAATAACATGCTTGAAACATAAGAAAACTATTATTTTTTATATAATTTTTTATTATTTTATTTCGTGTTATTTTCAATTCATATAGGTTTAATAAAAGAAACTGAAATGAATAGAAAATGAAATTTAATGTGGGGCAACAGTATATTGATTTTTCTATTATAAATGTACAGTGTAAAAAAATAATAAAATACAATGGTTAATTATTTTGCAAATATTTTATAAAATCAGATATTCTCGTAACTGTAACAATATTTATTTATATCACGACTACGACCCGCATTCCTTATTCGCATAGAAATAACAGACGAAATATAATATCGATCAGCACTGCGACGACAGACGCTGTCTTTTTTCACATGCTTTATGTAACAGAATTTTGATCGTTTTACAAAGTCTGCGATCATAGTCGCAATCATAGTAAAATAAAACTTTGATCATTGCGACCATGGTCGCAGACTTAATATAATATAACTTTCGATTTTATATCACGACTGCCACCCTAGTCGCAGTCATAGTATAACAAAACTTTCGATCACTGCGACCATGATCGCAGACTTAATATAATATAACTTTCAATTTTATATCGCGACTGCGACCCTAGTCGCAGTCATAGTATAACAAAACTTTTGATCACTGCGACCATGGTCACAGACTTAATATAATATAACTTTCAATTTTATATCACGACTGCGACCCTAGTCGCATTCCTTATTCGCATAGAAATAACAGACGAAATATGCTATCGTTCAGCACTACGACCACAATCGCTGTCTTTTTTCGCATGCCTTATATAACAAATTTTTGATCATTTTACAAAGTAGATCAGCCCTGCGACCGTGAGATCAGTCCGCGTATATCACATCTTATAAAATACTATATTAATTACTCTGAATTAAATGAAGTACTTAATATTCTATCTACCGTGATACAACAACAGTCTCGAAAAAAGAGATGCACTGATATTAATCTCGATAAAGGAAAGATGTGCACCATACGTAATCTAAAGATATAGGAAAAATATTCTATAAAAGTTAATTTGTAGTTCACGTAATAAACCTCTGAAAAAAGGAACTCTTCGGATTCTCCTGCCATAACTGCTTCAATTAAATATTTAATTTCTTTTTACCACTTCTTTAAAGACTTAACCGTCACCTATAACAATTATTATTATTATTCATGTTCTTTCACATTATTGACCTTTTTATAGTACTTGTAACTAATATATTATCTCATATCTAAAAACGATATTTGTGCTCTTCCTTTTCAATTTAATTTCAAGACTTTCAGAAAATAATTCATTCTTGAATCATGTCTTCCCTATCTTCTTCCTCTGAACACTCAGATTTTACTTCAATCATTCTCCCACGGTCCTTCTTCAGGATATTCTAGTGAATCTGATACCAGTCTGGACTTCACTCCTTTTGACTATCTCACTACATCAAATAATATCTTATATGATCCTCCTCTTCATGAGGATGATGAAGTTTTCATGGGGCCTAGTGAGGAGGAACTTATTCCTCTGCCACTTTACAGAGACATGCTTGATGAAAACATGTCCTCTGATGCTGGAGGCTCGCTTTCTTTGAGCATATTTTTACAGGTTCTTCTCGACAAGGATCAGACGAAGAGCTTGATAGAGACGATCCATTTTAAAAGTTTATCGATGAACCAAAATACCCTCAAAAAGAGGAAGAAACTGAGGAGTACTGTGAGCTGGACGACGAGGAAGATGATGAGGAAATAAGTAATTAACAGGAAGAGGAGAATGAAGACGACGAATCTGCTTATGATGGTGATGACGACGAGGATTAGGATTCCTGATCTTCTGATATTCAACATTATTTTGTCTTCTTTTAAGAGCTTTTAATACTCTTTTTTAAGGTCTCTTTCTGACATATTATGTTATAAATAAAATTTACTTCTATCTGTAAAATAATCTTTCATATTTTTAAAATACATATAAAGTATACCGTATAGTTATTATTTCGGCATCTTATCTGCGATAATGGTTGCGGTATTCAGATAATAATTACATATGAAACTGCGACCATGGTCGATGTCCAGTCATAAATAGTTTGATCGTTTTGCATTCAATAAAGTTAAGAACAGCTACCATGGTCGCAGTCCAAAATTAAACTATAGAAACAGATAATATTGCGAACATGATTACAATCCTCTCAAATCAGTATATTTCACTGTATATCACAAATTAGAAAACTGCGACTGCTGTTCTTAAGCACTGCGACCATAGTCGCAGTTCTTATTCGCATGCAATATGTAAAAAAAATTCGTAGTTTATAGGCGGCTGAGACAACAGTTACAGTGAAGAGCAAATATATAAAATCATACGTAAACTGCGACTATAGTATCAGTCCTTAGTCATCGTTATTACATTTAACCTAGCAAAAAAAAGCATCCACAAAATGCTGTCATAAGCACTGCGACCATAGTCGCAGTCCTTGATCGCATGCAATATGTAAAAAAAATAATTTAATAGTTTATAGGCGGCTGAGACAACAGTCACAGTGAAGAACAAATATATAAAATAATACGTAAACTACGACTATAGTATAAGTTCTTAGTCACCGTTATTACATTTAACCTAGCAAAAAAACATCCACGACATGCACTCGTTAAGCACTGCGATCATAGTCGCAGTCCTTATTCGCATTCAATATGTAAAAAAAATAATAATTTATACATTACATGTGAAAAAAGTAAAATGCGACTATATTCGAAATCAGTAAAATTCTTACAGATCATATCATAAAAATCTACAAATTAAATAATTGTAGATTGCGATAAAAGGGCACTTTTAAAACTATTGAGAAATTATTTTATTGACCACTACGACCTTAGGCGCATTCCTAAAATATATAATATCCGCGTAAAAGAAATTAAAATTATTGAGAAATTATTTTATTGACAACTACGAACTTAGGCGCATTCCTAAAATATATAATATCTGTGTAAAAAAAAGTTTAATAAAGAAGTATTCAAATTTGTTTCGTGATTTGATGAAGTTGGTCACAGTTTGGTTGCAGTTATAAAAGATAATTGTGACAATATTGACTAAAGTCAGAAATATAAAAAAATAATAAACTATACAGATCACTATCTTTTACCGCAGAGGCATTTAGTAATTTCAACTGTTTCAATAGGCGGGTCGTCCTTCCTAGTGTGGCTAATAATGTGCCACGTCACCGCAGGCTGAGAGGGTCTCTCAGCCGTCAGCTGATATATATATTTCTGTGTGTGTGTATATATATATATATAGAGACCAGTCTACTATTGATAGTATTTGAGATGCAAATGCTATCGTCCCAAATTTAAAGATGTACATCCGTTAAATATTATCTAATACCCATGAACTACATACAAACAATATTTCAAAAAAAGCGACGTGCTCTACCCATGCATTTAGTGTCAAAAATGTTGATTTTGAAATATTGATTTTGTCAACACTTAATCTGTGGCTAAAACACCTCTAAATTCTAGAAATTTGGTTTGTATGTAATTTATAGGTACTAGATCACATCTAAAGGAACAGATTTTCCTTAGGGTTACCCATCTTTAAATTTAGGGTGGTACTATTTGAATCTTAAATCCTATCGATAGTAGCATAGTCTCTCTATATATATAGGAGAGATAATTGATAAAATTATAATTTTGAGATGATTTTTCAAAATATCAATGTCACTTATTAGTGTTAATAGATATTTATAAGTTTATTTTAACAGTTAACATTCCATATCTTAAGTTGCAAAATTTTTAGTTAGAGGTGTAATTTACTGATTTATATTTATTTATCTTCGATAATAGTACAAATAATATACTGATATTTTCAATGTTTTTTAAAAAATAGCTTAAGATTTCACTCGAAACCTAATTAAACATAAAACGTTTTACACATTTAGATATTAGCTTTTTCTCTAAAAAAAATAACTTCATTTAATTGTAATGAAAATTTTAGCTCTTTCCATTATTTTTTATTTTATATATAATTATTTGAATGTTCTAGATTAATATATCTATTATCTAATTGCTTGCACCTTCATTGGTGAATGGTGAGTAGGTGGTTTTCATATAATAAAAAATAGACATTGGATAGAGATGAGAAGGAAATAAAAAACAGAGGATGTTGTTGGATAGAAATGAGAAAGAGATTTTTAAAAAAATCAAAACTAGTAGTAGATATTGAGACACAAGGAAAATAAATTTTGAAACTATATTTTCTAGTTAAGAAAATAAAAAATTACTAAAGGAGCAATGCGTAATTATATTACTGATAAAGTTTTCATATTAAATCGTTCATTTCCATTTAAGGTCAAAATTGATAGACAATATCTTTTTAGAATATTCCAATTGGTGCTTTTTATAGTAGTATAGATTACTCATGCCTTTTTTTTTTTTTTTTTGGTTGGGGGGGGGGGGGGGGGGGGGGGTTGGGCAACAAGGCACCACACCTCTGCATTGATTGCAATATTACCAACACCTTTATTTGCATAACTATTGTTGTTAATGGAATATATCATGCAAACTTTTCCATATAACCTCTTTGCAAAAATTTCATAATTCAAACTTTACATCAATTTTTCTTCAATGTTCATAAGCAATTAACAATTTCATCTTGTGTGCCTCAGACCTTTGCATTAGGTGTCAGCATTTAACAGTGTAATACTAAAAGTTACTGTGAAAGATAATAGCAAAAGTAGAGATTATTTTGCATTGATAACATGTATATACCAGAATTTATAGTTTCATGTTCCATTTTGCAACTAAATCCGATTACGAAGTTAAATTTATTATGTTTCCACATAAAATTCTTGACGATTTTCCTTTTACATATCACCAACTCTGTCATTGTCCATTTCAATCACGCGTACATAGCACATAACCTCAATGCTTGTTGAACTCAGAAAAGTAACCTCAACCTAGGATCCATAAATCACCAGTTCACCACTCATTCAATTCTAAGATTTAACAGTTTAAATTCATCAATTATTTGTTAATACATGAACCCGAAGCAAACCAAACCATTGGCTAATAAAAGTTGCCCTTACTTGAGTTATTTCCTACTGAATTCACAATTATTTGTTAATACATTATATATCCAGATCCAAGATTCATTGTCAACCAGCCACAATGACTGAAATTTCAATAATGATACAGTGAAGATAATTTTGGTCATTTCAGCGGAATTCATTCACGGACAAAATTAAGCACCGATCTTTACAAAATCCAATGAAGCTTCACGCAAAAATCATATATATTTTTTTTCTCGATAGAAAATAGATCGGATGCAACCAATGTGAATCAAATCTGCACATATTTAGAAGAAGAAAAAAAAATGCGAAAAGGGGGAATCGTGAAGCTACGGTAGAAATTCGTACCCGTCGCCGGCGACTGCTCCTTTCTCTCGATCGCGATCCACGGCGGATGGAGCTCGTCGGCCTCGATGCTCCTCCCTTTTTTCTATAATTTCTACTAATAGTTATTTGTAAATACTGACATAAATCATCTGTGCTTCAAATCAAAAGGGGAGAGAGATGAAATTATTAACGGCCAGGATTTGGAGAAGAGGAGAGAGAGAGAGGAAGAATTATGGAGAGCTGAGAGATGAATATGACGGAAACGACAAGCGATCGGATAAAGTTTTTATACGAGTTATAAAATAAAATAACTGGTGTTGTTTAAATTAGTGTCCCGTCATTGTCAATGAAAAATAAATCGATCAGTAAAAAAGAAGAGGAAGAAAAGATGAAGGCGAAGAAGGAAGAAAAAAGAAAGAGCTGGGAGAGGAAAAGACGGACGAACAAATTTACTTTTGGTGAGGTCTGATAAAGGGTAATTATTTAAAGAAATCTTCTTTTCAAATTTAATTTCAAGAAAAAATCTCTTCAAAATTTAATCATCAAAATCGACCTCTGATGTTTCATGTCAGTGCCATGTAACCAGACAACAATTTTGCCCACCAGCATGATTGCAAGGCTATTTTTGATTCAGATTTAACGAACCTGGACGCAAAATTATAATAATTTTACTAAATTTTACGTCGGAAGTGACGCAGATGAACAAAAAAAAATTGCTAAATTTTACATCTAAGTTTTGATAAACCAAGATGCAAATTTAGTTAGAATTCCAGACATAAAATTTCTCTATTTTTGAATATAAATTCATCCCTTAATTCTTGTTGAAAACTTGTCTCCAACGATCCCTTTCTCTTATGACATGAAAGTTCTCAACACATCCAACCAACAAGATGAATCAAATTATGAAATTTAGAATTCCCTTCAGTCCTCACATGGAAAAATTCAGCTTGAAGAAAACCACCACAAATGGGTTGTTTATTTGCCATGAACCTCAAAATTCTCAAAGAAAAACAACAACAACAACAAAAAGAGCACAGATCCTCCTGAATCTTGGAAGCACAAATGATGATCCCCTGTAACAAATTCTAGATTTTCACACACATATTTACTGAGATGCACTGTTCAACAAGCAGTCCAAGATTCAATAGGATGCTTCAATACTGCTGTGGTTTTGATAGCGTTTCTGAATGATTCAAGTTAAGAACTGATCTCAGAAACCACAGATATCAAGTAATAAACTTCGATAAAATTGAACCAAATTGGCAGTAATACAAGAATCTCTCTTTCTCCCTCTTTCTTTTCATGGCTTCAGCTTGTGATGAAATTAAGGGCCCAAGCTTCAAGGGAACTAGAAACCATCAGCAGCTCATTAACAATAATCAGGAGAAATTGGGAAATGAAGTGAGGGGGAAAAAAACCCAAACATTTACGGACCTCTTGTGGCCTTTTATCTTTTGAAAGACCAGGCTCTATAAACCATTGAGGCCTATCCAATTAAAAGAAAAATCACAATGATCATCTCATCAGCCAAACAGAAGAAAGAGGAGGCTGATGCCTTTGTGTTTTGCAAACCAAAGATTCAACAGCAGCAGAGATCTGATCACATTCAAAATGTTACTCCACGGCCAGGGCTAACCGAGCAAGAACCTGAACACGTCACTCAGAGAAACAATGCCTTCCACTCGCTTGCTTCCAGCTTCAACGATAATTAGGCGCCGAACCCCTGAAGAAAAGAACCGGTTAGAGCTCAAGACTGAAGCATCTAAAGAAAGATCAAACCAGCCTACAAGAATATTCATGTACCAGGATTTGCCAACCGCTCGATTACTTTCTGCAAGGAATCGGTGCGGAGACACATCTGACATCTCTGTCCATCAAAGAATTCATATGGAGAATTTGCATCCTGCCTCAGTTGAAGGGCCTAAATTTGGCACATAAAGATAGCACAACCTCAGAAAACTGAATTACTGTCTATGGCAAGAAAATTTGTACTTAATAAAGAAAAATCAGACTGCACCGCGAAATGAAGTAAAACAAAATAAAACAAAGAAATGCTCAGCGATCAGTGCTGGCTTGAATTACCATAACACACAGGCACAGGCTCGCCTCTTACTGAGTAGACTCAGCATACAACAATCAAGCTTTCACATAAAACAGTCATCAAAACAACAGTACATATTCCGTGATTATACCTCTACAATTCCAAGTCATACACATAAAAAATAGCCTGAGCCACTTTCTTGACAAGTCTCAAGGGGAAATAATGTATCCGTTTATCCATCACCTGCAGGCTAGCAGTTAAACTTCAATCTTGCTGATATTTGCTCTTCATATACATGATATTTAGACCACCCACAGGCTACAACGCCCACCTCTATTATACTTAACAATTGAAATGTGATGAAAATAAATAAGTGATACGAGAATAAAACCCAAAACAGGGGAGATTGCAACTCCCATTATTAGATTCATAGAGTTTAGAGAGGCATCTGAAACGCACTTGAAATCACATTCAAGTTCCTCAAAATTATTACTTATAGACTTGCAGAACATAGTCGTTTTGAAACTTCAAGTCAATCAGTGAAATTTCACTAAGAATGGTAATACCAGGAAGAGATAGGCTTTGATTTGGGGGCTAACTTTTCCTCCAAAGTCAATGATAGGCCACCAAAATGAAAAAACCCACTTGTCAAAGTTCAACATCATTTGAAGTGCCTAAAAACCAAAAATCAAGCGCGGATCTTTTACTCTCACAAGTAGCACAAAATGATAGCATAAGATGGACGGTCAAATATAGAATGTTGCTTGGATCTACAATTTTGAGTGTACAAATTGTTGATCCAAACCTGTGATCATGATCTAAACACTTTAAAACTCTTACAATCCAATTTTTGTTAGGTCTCAAATATTCTAAACCGTTAAACAAAGCAACTCATTGTTTAAACCATCTTTTTATGCCTGCCCGATGTACAGGATAAAATAAAATAAAATAAGCCACTTGATTTTTTGCTTTTAAGGGACTTTATTGATGTAGATCAACTTGAACAAGTGAATCTTCAATATGATTTTTCTCGCATTGAGTTTGAATGGGAAGGATTAGGCAAATCCTCCACGAACGGCCCATGTCTATCTCATATTACAAATTATTTGAGGACTATGAATAATAATAATTGTTAATAAGACGGGCCACATTCATTTTCAATCACAAATACTGCAGTGAATGGTCACTTTATCATACTGAGATACAACAAACAAAATGCTCCTTGATTTGCATAAATAAGGTAAATCAGAAAAATCTCATTTATAATAACAAGCCAAATTTTTTAGTCAAAATTATAGAGCCAGAATCTTGTATCGATAAGAAAAGAATTGTATGATCAGTTTCTCCATATATACAGGTAGGATCATATTTTATATAGGTCAATCAACCATCTTATAAGCATCTCCATCAAATAGGAACAGCAATAGAACACAAACCCCCGTGAGGGACATAAATGGAAAATTGGTGGAATTTTATGACCAGCTGCTAACATCACATCAGCCCTCCAAGATGGACCCAAGTACCTAGCCAGGACAAACTTTTGGCAATGGAGGGCAGGCATAGTAGTGATCTTAAGGTAGTAAAGCCAGTCTCCCCCTCCCCACCCACACACCAAAACTCCCCCATGCAGTTTAAAGCTCAAGAAACAAAGAAGCATCACCCAAAAATTCTCCTAGACACAGGAAAATGAAACAATTTCTCTTAATGAATTATTGCAAGCACCCACAATTTCACATTTCTTCTTCTCTTAAATTGTGTCAAGTGATATTTAATTATGAACTGCCAGCTTGAACACTAAAATTATTTTCATCCACTATCCCAAACAATGAAAGGAATAAAGAACCCACTACCGCAGAACAAATTAATGGGTACAGAAAGGAGCCTGTATATATGATCAAGAAGGCAAATTTTCAGTGCCCAGGTTCTAAATGTAAAAGGTTACTGAGTAGACATGAGAAAAAACAGAACATAAAAACTGTTTGCAAGGAACACACATGGCTATACCAGCTTCATGGAGTATAAAAGCTGGTTTGAGAACATTAATTGTTTGAACATAGAGAGGAACCAATTGAGAAAGGATCCATATGCCAACTCCAAACCAATAAAGGTTTTCTAGTTTCCCATGAAGATCCAACCGCTGTAGCCAATGGAAATAATCAGAAAAAAAGGAAAAGGAGCTACAAATGAGTAGATGCTCCTTGTCTTGAAATGGTTAGATTAATGGAATCTAAGGTGAGTTGGCTAAGGAGGTTTCTGAAGTTCGTAGGGGGGCCTTTTAGAACTCCAAGTTTGAGGGCCTAGTCAAATGGTATTTCGATAAGGATTTTGACTTCAGGGTGTTAAGTCATTGGGTGAATTGGAGGAGAATTATTGGAGCCAAACTTCCAGCTCCTGTTATCCTAAATATAAATACAGCTCCCTCAACTTAAAATTAAATCAGGGTATTATTGGAGCCAAACTTCCAGCTTCAATTTTCCTATATATAAATACAGGCTCCCTCGGCTTAAAACTAAATTATCACAACCCCCCTCCCCACTGGATATGTAAAATTCAATGGTTAGAATTGCTACCTGTTCCCGAATACTTTGTTTTCTCTCTTTCACGCCCATAGAGTTGTTGTTCTCGGTCTCCAGTATGACTCTCACTTTGATCACCATGGCCGTCGAAGAAGCCATTGGCCTACCCGGTTCTCTCTTGTGGATTTCCCATTGCTTCACATCCTATCTTCTTCTTTTATCTCTTGTGAGTTCGTCCTTGCTTCCATTGTGATTGTTCTTCATTTTCATCATCAATCGCGCCACTCCCTCTCCTGTTTTCTCTTAATTGGTTTGCCTCACTTCGCACCATCTTTGGTCAACTTATGCCGACCCTCTTCTCGTTGTTGAAGGCCTTGTATTCCCAGATATTAATCATCAGCATTCTTCTTTCTTCGAGTTCATTTCTATACTTATGGCTGCCGTTCTTCTAGCAGAAATTTTTTAAATCATTCTAAATCTGTGAGCAAATCTGAATTTAACCGGTTGATTCAGCTTAATCCCTACATTTAGTTCTGATAATGGTCGATGGCTTAAATCGATGATGATTTAGGTCAATTTTTATATATGAGGCTCTCTTTCGATACAAAAGATTCATCGACAAAGAGGATAGGTATGGGCAATTCGGATGCAATAGGTTTGTCACCCTGTCAATGATGAACAATCTCCTGCTTCAGCTCAAAAAAAAAATTGTAATGTTGTTCTCTTCTAAGTAAGTCTCTCACAAAGTTCCACAGTTTTAATGTTGTATTATGACCACTGTTTGGGATTTTTTTTTTTTTTTTTGGATTGTTTGGAATATTCTTTATGTTAAATAGACAGTCATTATTGGGGAACTTTCACTGGTGTTATGTAAGGTTGGTTCAGTGGGTTTTCTTCAATGGCGTATATATGCTATTATTGATTTTCTTGTCTAATTATCAGTACGAGTATTTATTTTAACAATATCATTTATTGATTAGAATAAATATTTTTATTACCAATGTGATCCTATTATTAATAAACTTTTTACAAAGTTATTAATTAATGAGAGAGAAAATAAATTAATTATTAAATGAGCTACCACCCATCATCAGAAGTACTTCCTGGAATTCTCCCCTCCAGCTCTAAGAGCAGTTGCACAAGGCCTTCCATGGTTCTATTATTCCAATACAATTGCCTCAATTTCCGCCTGCCTACCAGGACTAAGTGTGGATACTGATGTAGAACGGGAATGGGAAAAGAAGGGGGAAAAGAAATTAGGGTCTAGGGAAAAAAGGAGGATAAAATAAGTTTTGACTTCACCACCAAGGAGATCTCTCTCACTCTGCACTTTACCATGCAAAAGATTCACAACAAAGCAAACAACTTGCAATGCCAAAGTTTTTAATTTTTAAATCAACTGAACTAAGAAAACAACTACAGCACTTAGTCTTTTACAGGCCCATGCAACTAGAAGTCTTTCGTCATACCCGACATGGGGCTAAAACAAAGGAGTAAATGAGCCTAACCTAAAATAAATAGAAAAAAGCCTAAACAAAAGATTTTCACAAGTGATTCCTATCAATTTTAAGAAAGGAAAGAGCAAGATTTTAACTCTGATACCAAACTGATGTAGAACGGGAACGAGAGAAGAAGAAAGAGGGAAAGAAAATTAAGGATTTTAATGAGATAAAGATGAAATTTAGGCTTCAGCACTCAAGAGATCTCTCCCCCACTGTGCACTTCATCATGCAAAGATTCACAACAAAACAAAATAACTTGCAGTGTCAAAAAATTTAAATTCTAAATCAACTGAACTAAGAAAACAACTGAAGTGCTTAGCCTTTTATAAGCCCATACAACTAGAAGTTTTCGTCATACTCGATATGAAACTAAAACAAAGGAGCAAAATGAGCCTAGCCTGAAATAAAGAAGAAAAAGCCTAAAGAAAAGATTTCCACTAGTAATTCCCATCAATTCCTAGTCACTACCGCTACCTAAGGGAATGGACTCTCCACTCTTCTCAAGTAGCAACCAGTGTAATCCCATAATTAATAACTTGTACAAATAATAAGAATTGGAAAATAAATAAATTATTAAATAGTATGCCACATAATCAAAAGTTCTTCCCAGAATCCTCCCGCCCAGTTCTAGGATTAGTTCCAGAAGACCTTCCATAATTCTGTTAATTCCCCTGAGAAAACTACCAGAATTCTGCCCGCCTAAGCAGAATTCTCTGTATCACTTGACCAAGAATGGGTACCCAGTCCCTACCACTGCCTAGGAGATCAGATTGACCACTTCCTTCAAGGCCACAAATTGCAACCAATCATTGGCATGTCTGCACACACGCGTGCGGCAGAGCCGGAGGCCCCACACGCGCGCCCGGGGTGGGGGTTCCTAATGGTCAGTTACTAAATCAATATTCACCACAAACTGCATCTGAGATATAATATCAGCCTAATTAGTCATCAGACAATGATGACCCAGAATGCAACATTTTATAGAACCAAAAAGAGAAGAATTCTTTTACCTGATGGATACTCATATCATCAAGGCGGATCTGTGCATAAGCTCTATCTTTTGCTAAAGCTGTGATGTCACTGCAGATGGGATAAATTATCCTCCTTATCTCCAAGATACAATGAGACAACAGTACAACCAGTGAAAGAAAAATGGTAACAAGGAAAAAGTACCTTCTAGAGTATGTATCCAACAAAGAATCATTGTCGTCAACAATTGGTATTGAACTAATCCGAGCTGTCAAGGTAATTAACAAGATGGCATCAGGGCCATAAAAAATGAAATGAAAAAACATATATGATTTCTACTATGGAAATGTAGAGAGAGAAGAAAAGGTTTCACAACGATAACATAAGTACCTGTGGCTATTCACAAGTAACGGAAGACTAGAAAGAAGAACAGTAAAGAAACTTGTAACTGGTATAAGAAAATACATTGAAGTTCAGGAATAATAGTATGAAATTATAAGTGGTAATATACATGCGTGCGTGTGTGTAGACTTGTGTCCATCCAAAAGGATTTGAGGCCAAATCCTTCCCACTCAAATACTAACATCCGACATTCGAATACAAGATCCACTCCATTGAAGTTGATCTATATTATTTCAAGTATCTATAAACCAAAAATCAAGTGTTTTGAATACTTTTTGCCCATGCATCAAGTAGGAAAAAAAACGGACGGCCTAAATAGTGAGTTGGTTAGTTTAACGGGGTAGAACATTTGAAACCTAATAAAAAATTGGTTTGTAGGTGTTTTTAAATGTTTAGATCATAGTGAAATAGCCGGATCGAGAATTTTTAAGCTTAAAAATATAGATCTAATCAACTCATTACTTTCGGCCGACCATTTTACGCCGCTTGATGGATGGGCAAAAAGTATTCAAAACACTTGATTTTTGGTTTATACATACTTGAAATAATACAGATCAACTTCAACGGAGTGGATCTTGTATTCGAATGTCAGAGGGTTGAACTTGAGTGGTAAGGATTCGGGCTCAAATCCTTTTGGAAGGACATAAGTCTACCTCATATGTGTGTGTGTGTGTGTGTAGATATGTGTGTGTGTGTGTGTAGACACACACACACACACACACACCAGAATTAAGCACATCTATTTAGTTCCTAAGAAACATGACCTTAAGCACAACTCCTTTCACACACAATCACCCTGATTGGGGTCTGTCAACAAGCAAGCATGTTCCTCAAGACCTGTATACCTTGCCTATTTCAGCAACAAATGCATTCGTTAGCCGTAGACAAGTCCTGGACTTGCAAGACATGGACAATAAGTCAAGAGTTGACTCCTGGCCTAATATGCATGCCTACAGACTCATTATGTAGCCAAGGGGACACAATCAAAATCAAGAGTAGGAATAGAGATTGTCTGGGCCACTGTACTCTCTCCGATTTTGAAAGAAAATGGAATGCAACTGCTCCAAACATTACTAATTCAAATAGACCTACGATAGGTCTTCCTGATGCTTGGCGTGGCTTTTCTGGTCATAATCAAAGAAAATATATACCCAAATAACAAGTTGAAGATAGTCCCGTCTCGCCAACCTCCAAAAGGATCTGGTTAAAGGATTTAAGGTCCCTCCCTCTTCGGGGTCTCCTTTTAAACTATCTCATTATTATCAGTCTATCACACCACAGACGACCAATGCCTACTCTCACTGGAAAGAAATCTTCATAATGAGATATGTTAGTTACTAAACAGTGACATAAAACTTCTGCTTTAGAACCAAACAGTAAACATACCAAAATTCATCTGATAAACTGCCTAGAACAAATCCATATTTACAGACGAAAATGCCCAGTGCTTGTACAGTTATTATATTAATAGGTTCCTTTTGTGTAAATGTGCTTAGCAATCACAGAACTGCATGGATCCAATACGTAGGTTCATTAATTAGACTTCTACAGAGATAATATAGGACCTTTTTTCTTGAGAATAAGCTTATAGCCTGTGCGAGCAGGATTTGAACCCCATACCACTCTTTCCCCACCACAAGAGGCTTTACCACTATACCACTCGCAATATAGGCAAAGCAATTGATCCTTGTGTTCATTAACAAATTTTAAAGCAAAATACCAAACCCCTTTGCAATCAAATTAACAAAAATGGTGGATAATATTGTAGTGAGCATGTCTGAAGATGCATATCATACAGGTTGATGATCAAGTCTAAATAATGAAATCTATGATACAGTCAGATGAGGTAACACATCATACATGATGCATGAAAACCATGATACACTCCTCTGCAAAATCTAACAACCAAATCATACTCAATTACATGTTTAGTACCTTAAAAGAAGTAGGCTTTTTGCTATCTTCTAAATCAATAATAGTATTCCCATGGGACGTATTATAAAAGATAGCCGGAGCAACATCAGTCTAACATAATGTTTTTTTACCTGACAAACCTGAAATGCACATCTACATTTTTTTTTCCCATCAAATAGCTTGAAATAAAATTTTCTTATATACACACAGCTTATAAAAAATAGTGTATGACACTTCAAATTGAAAAGCTACTATCTGCCTCATTTTTCAGGGTGTCATAAATAGATGTACATTATATGTATCTGTCAAAATCATCCACAAAATTTCCATAAGATGTTATATTCAGCCTTTTCCTCTAATTCTTGGAGAGCTACAAGAAAAAACTAAGCCTCTTAAAAATCCGTTAACCTTTGGGCCTGCACATGATTATCTTATATTAACATTCTTCATAACTTCCTAGGTGCAATACAGCATCTAGTTCAATAGGGTTGCCGAAAGCCACCATGCAGCTCCACCGGAAAGACAAAACCCGACAGCACACTTTGAAATATTGAGATATTTTAAAGGCAAGCCCCCCTTTGATGAGTAATGACAACTAAAGCAAACATCCAAGGTCAAAATTATCTTTAATTCACTTAATGGTACCGAGTGTACATGACTACAAGACTTTCACGGTTCATGGGGACAAAATTCATATTCAAGTAACTCTATGTAAGAAGTTACTGTATCTGCATCA
This sequence comes from Agave tequilana, assembly GCA_038442645.1. Classification (NCBI taxonomy): domain Eukaryota; kingdom Viridiplantae; phylum Streptophyta; class Magnoliopsida; order Asparagales; family Asparagaceae; genus Agave; species Agave tequilana. The sequence goes on along the minus strand of JAVJIF010032950.1, from coordinate 173,852 downwards.
AAAGGTGTCCATGACTTTCAGTTTCACCAAAAAAAAAAAAAATGCACCTCCACGTTTCTTCTAATTTTCTTTTATAAGAAACTAATATAAAAAGGTACATGGCATGAACCATAAGATATTGCACAACTCCATTACTCTTTGCTTTCTCATACAAGATATAGTCACGCCAACTCTGAAAATAAGCCTACATTGCTTAATCTTTTATATTTGCGCGCTAATCTCCAAAAAGACCAAGAACACATTTCCTACCAGTTCAGCCTTAAAGGCAGTATACACAAGCTTACAATTGCAAGCTATGATTTCATCAATTTATCAAGGGAAGCATGAAATCGTACAAGGTTTTACCTTTTATCTCAACTTATGGGTAATAAAAGAAAAAATTTGCGGGGGCAATGCAAGCAGGGAATAGTAATGTATAGTTCTATGGTTATTGATTTTTCATGATCGCAACCACAGCAGTGCTACTCCTTCCCTTTTCTCTTTCCTTTCTTTTGGTGGTGGGCATGTGCGCGGTTGTTGCCCATGGTACATGATGCATACCTGCCGCAATAATCACCAATATGCCCAATGATATTTTTGATTGTTCAGCAATATATAGTTTTTGCCCATGGCGCATCATGCATACCTACCCTGATCATTGCCGATATGCCTAATGATCATTATGGATTCGCTATGCATAATTCAGAGTTGAACAAGAGATTTGAACAATCACTTTGAATGAGTTGTCTTTCCATTAAAAAAAATCAATTTTATCTGCAATTATAAGCCTCCAATAAAAAAATAACTATTTTTAATTTCCCTAAACAAGTTAGACTCTGTGATTTCGAGTTTAATTCATTTATACTGCAATTATAGCCTCCAATAAGAATTAACTAATTTTGATCGCCTTAGGCCCTGTTTGGTTAAGGGTGAAAGTGAGGAAGTAAGGAAGTGAGGAAGTGGTAATAGTCAGTGTTCTAAAAAAAGGTTTAAGTGGTCGATTAATCGTCCGCTTAAATGTTTTCGGCCTGAAATCGAGCAGAGCTTAAAGAAAGCGGTCCGATTACTCAGTCAGGTGATTAATTCGCTTAAGCGATGATTAAGCGTCTAATCGGTGATTAATTAGCGTCCGTTTAAACATTATTCAATCATTTTCTAAATGGATTCAAATTTCGAATCCATTAAGCTAATTGAACTCAAACCCGATCCAATAATTGAGGATATAAATTGTCACGTGTTAGAGAATTAGGGCTCGCGAGCCCTAATATCCGCATCCTCGATCCTCCTGCAGTCCTGCGGCGACAACGACGAAGCTCCCTAATCTCACGAAGAAGCTCTCGATGCTCACTGCGACGAGACGACAAAGGTCGCGAAGTCCTAATTTTATCTGAAGCTCACGGCAGCGACGATCCTCCTGGAAAATTAGAGCTCCCGAAGCTCGACGACGAAGAAGTTCACAAAGCGTTAATCCTCCTATGGCGAACTCTCCTTTCGACGATGACCTCCCATTGCGGTTGATCCTCCCATTGCGATCTCCCTCTTTGTCGACAAAGATCTCCCCTTGTGATTAGCTCTTTGGTCAACAGCAAAGCGTCAACGATGACCTTCTCATGCGTCAACAACGACCTTCCCTTGGTTAGCTCTCTCTCCCCCCTCGCGTGCACGTATTTTGCCCAAGTTCTTACCAATGGTCTTTATTTCTTTTAATAAGCTGATGAGTGCCTCAAGCGTGGGCAGGATAGAGTTGCATCTAGCAGTGAACCAAAGTTGTTGGAAGTATGTTGCTTTTTAAAAGAAATACATATATTTGTTCATTTAAAAAGCATTTTTTAACTATAGTTGTTAGAGGAGGAGGTACATTGATGTACTTCGAACTGATTGTCATTGTTACTTTTAAATTCTTCTTTGTTCTAGCAATTTAATTTTTTAAGTTATATTTACTATATCTTTTATGCTTTTTTTAGAGTTTATAGAACTCATATTTTCATGTTTTAAGTATTATCATATTATTATATATTAAAATAATAATAAAACGTGTAATCTGTTTAATCACCGTTTAAACCGTTTAAGCATTATGCGCTCCCGGACCGCGCGCGCACTGAAATCGCTTTTTAGAACATTGGTAATAGTTCCCTTTAGAACTTGAGAATTGGTTAGTAAGTTTTCCGATGTTTGGATGGTAATGTGGAAGTGGAAGTAGAAAAGTTGACCACAAAGTTGACCGCAAAATAATATTAAAATAAAAATTAATTAAGAAAAATAAAAAATGGACTGTGATTAGAATGCAAGTGAGATTTACATGATCAAAAAATTAACTGTTTTGTGCTACAACTTATTACAAATGAGATTTACATGACCACAAAATTAACTGTAGCACTCTGAAAGTGAGGAAATAGTTGTGTAAAAGAGAAAAGAGAAAAGAAAAAGGGGTTTTCTTATTTTCCTTTTCCGGTGTTTGGATAGATAGGGAAGTGAGCAATTATACTTCTCAATTTCCTTACTTCCGCCCACTTCCTTGCAACCAAACACGCCCTTAGACAAGATATATTATGTGATTTTGCGTACCAAAAGTTCATTTCTTTGTTTAGATAGGGAAAAAAAGGAGAGGAAAACATACTTAACCATTGCATATGATCTTGTCCACAATCACTGCCAATTTCACCACAGCATTTATGAAGCGTATCTTTTTTAATAGATTTTTGAGTTGAAAAAAAATGTTTTAACAAATTCATAGCACCAATTCCATGATTTAATTCAAAGGTTATGGCTCAGTAATGCTTACTGCACATGTCTCAATCAAAATTGATGTGCATATAGACATAGCATATATCTCAAAAGAAAATAAAAATAAAAAACCTTGTACAAATTAAGCCATCAATAAACGATTCCATATCATCTAAAAATAAAAAGAGAACAGCCATGGACAAACAAAGAGTTAAAAAGAGAGTAGAAGATAAAAAGTAAAGAATCAAGTCTAAATAGAAGAATACTTGCATGCATACTTCTTCAAAAAAAAAAAAGAGAAAAAGAAAACATCAGCAACTAAGTATTATTTTCATGACAGGTTCGAGAAGAGAGATGCACAGCAAACTAAGATTCGCACATCAAGACATTGAATGCTAGAGCCGAGATCAAAAGAAATATTATAACCATTTAACATTTGCCGAGTCATCAAAAAGTAGAGAATCCACTTTGAAGTAGCAAAAAAGCTAATACATAACCAGGCGAAGAAACGAACAAAACGTCAAGAGAAAGCATAGAGAAAGATGCAAGGAAACAAGTCAAGAATCTAAACAGAAGAAAACAAGCACGCACAGTATCCAAAATAGAAAGAAACAACAATCCCACTTAAGTATTTATTTTCACGCAGTTTCAAAAATACAGGTGCAAAGAAGTAACATTCGAGCCTCATGGTATAATGTTAAATCAAAAGAAATACTACAAATGATTGCAACTAGTATGAGTTTTGCGGTTAGCATTTATAGCATTTGGCAAAAAGCAGAGAATCAACCTTGAACTAGCAGAGTTAAGGCAGATCCAAGTGATGCGTTTGGTCTCAGCATTGCTAGTGGACGACCATTTGTTTCCCCAATCCTAGGAACCCATGTGCCCAAAGGGATCGTGCATATGGGTTGTTGTAGAATGGGTAATGAACTGGAAGAGTGTCTAAAGTGCCTGTAAATACCTGAATAATAAATAAACACGACTGATAAGAATTATATTAAATCATCGCTAAAACTGAACTTAAATGCTAGAGAGCTGCCGAGTGTAAGCACAAGAACAAAACTGAGAAAATCAAGTATTACTTACATCTCAATATTCCTGAGAGGGATGCAATATGCAATAACTGGGGAAATGATCCATCTTGCGATGGAGAATGGATTATGGGAACTGTGGCGACACCATTCTGCAATATCTTTACAGCTACATCTTTCAATGAATCAAAGGCACCAGCCTAGAGAAACCAAACAGCTTTGCCAGTTTCAGATGCGGCAATCAGAAGCAAGATGCATAGAGTAGAAGATCATATAGTTATATACAGTTTACAGATCAGTAACAGTATGCTAGGCATATAGAAGATATCAACTAGAGTTATGGTTATCAAGGAAGCTGCCGGAAGTTGACAGAATCCATGCAGCAAATCATTGCCTACCAACCACAATGTTCTACAAGCAGCAATGTTCCCAGTATGGTAGGGCCTTTAGAGCTTTGGATTATGCAATGAGCAAAGTAGCCATCTGGCTATAGCCATACTAAATTAGAATATTAATAAATCGAAGCTACGAGAGATTTCAAATTCCACGAAATTAAGAAATAAAGTAGTCAACTTAGTAAGGTTGTGAGCTAATTGCAATCAAATTAATCATAAGTACATTTGACCGCACATTCTTTCCCTTTTTTAATTTCTCCTCTTCTTCCAATTAACTTCATTTCGTTCTTCTTTCTGTCCTCTTCGATCGCCTGCATGCTCCATGTCCAAGGAGATATGCGTGATCGTCAAACTAAGCAAGTGCCAAGGTAGCTTCATTTCAGAGCAATGATCTTTTCTCATTTCAGGGATGACCATCTCAAGGTCATGATCCTCGCACTTTCCAAATTAGCAAAAGCAGAAAGAATGTCTCATTGCATAATATGGATTTCAAATGTTCATGGCCTGTGAACGGTCAAATTGCTTATCCCCTAGTCTATTATAGAACTATCTCCAGAAGGATTGTGAAAGATGTTCCATTAAGTATTTGTCTTATTGCTCCCAAGTCATATTATCCAAAAGGTGGTTACCAGACGAATAGCTCTGAAGAAATTAAATGCATCATTGCTATGAAGGCTTTTTATTCCACAATCAACATTTGAAATATAGCCCAATACCGACATCTATGCCCGATCAAATATTGCTAATACAAGCCAATATGATCGAGATGATACCGATATTGTTGATATGATGAGCTGAAAGGGCCGATATTGCCAATTCTGGTACCAAAAATCTACAGCTAAATACCAACACCAAGATTTCAAACTAAGTCCATATCAATGAAAGTACTATTTCATTATGTTGCATACTAGCAGTTTTTTTTAAGAAAATGTCCTATACAACAGATCAGATCCATAACCATGAGTTCAATGCATGAGATTTTAGTGTTCTAAATAGTGAAACGTGTAGTGTAGTGGGGAAGTGCCGCCAAGCGCTAAAGCGGAAAGTGGATGCTAAAGTAGGACACGTATTGAAATAAATAAATAGCAGTGTTCAAAAAAACGTGTTATAACGCGTTACGATAACTAACGTGAGGGAATCGTTACAAAACAGGTGTAAAAAATGCAAAAACCTATAACCTGGGTTTTTTACACAGTAACGTACGTTACGTTACGTTAAATACATAACGCACAGTAACGTACGTTTTTGTGCAAATCAAAAAACCTATAAAATGGGAGCCGAGCTTCTCGTTCTCGATCTAGGGCACGCCCGAACCCAAAAAAAACAAAGGGAGAAGAAGAAAGAAGTCTCCGCCGTCGCCGATTCCCTACCACCGTCGCCGATTCCCTGCTGCCGGAGGTTCCTCGCCACCGTTCGACTGCTGGCGCCTTGAAGAAAGAAGAATAAAGAAGAAATAAAAGGAAGAAGAGACATACCTGCCTCGTCGACCGCCGGCGGTGAGTCGTCGTCACTCCAGTCTCAATCTCTAGCCCTCTGATCTCTCTCCCCTGATCTCTCTCAGTCCCGATCTCTCTCTCTCTCAGCTCTCTTCCCCTCCCGATCATCTCTCTCTCAGCTCTCTCCCCCTCCCCATCTCTCCCTGTCTCTCTCTGTCTCTGGTTCTCTCTAGCAGAGAGAGATCGGAGGGGGAGAGAGCACAGAGAGAGAGAGAGAACATGAGGGAGAGAGTGCAGAGAGAGATCGGGAGGGAGAGAGCTGGGATAGAGAGAACAAGAGAGCAGAGACAGAGAGAGATGGGGAGGGGGGCGCTGAGATCGAGAGAGGGGGGGATAGAGGTGAGAGAGATCGGGAGAGGGATTTTAAGGGGAGAGTGAGAGATATTAAGGGGAGAGAGACTGAGAGATATTAAGGGGATGGGGGAGATAATACAATTTAATTATCATGCTTTAAAATTAAACGCAGAGAATTATCATGCTTGTTATATTTTTTTTTTTTTGCTAAATTAGCATGCTTATTAGTTGTTAATTGTTATAATTCAATTTTAATTATCATGTTTGTTAGTTAATTGTTATAATTCATTCTTGTTTGTGTAAATTGAATAACATGGGTGAAAGTTTGGATCCCGCACATGAATTTGCGGATCATATAGCCGGTGATCCTCCGAATGTATTTTATTGCAAATTTTGCAAGCATAAAATAACTGTTGGAATCACTAGGCTTAAACACTACTAGGCCGGTACTAAAAAAGGCGTTGAAATTTGTGCGCAAGTCCCGTCTAATGTGAAGCAAGCTTGTAAAGACATGTTGTTGATCACGGAGGTGGAAAAGGAGTCAATAATCTGTAAAATTGGGAGGATGGGAGAATCACAAGAAGATGTGGTAAGCCAAGAATTGTACAGCGCTGCCGAAAGCAACTCCCAACCCCGAACTCTTAGGCCTATGAATAAATTAATCAATCTTGAAGCCCGCCAATCGACACTTGAGAGCTCTTATAAGGAGGCAAGATAGAAATGTGTAAGAAAAATTAAGAGATGCATCTATGCACTTGGGCTTCCATTTAATATCATTCAAACTCCTTATTAGAAGGAGATGATAGAAGAGGTCGGAACATTTGGGATAGGCTTGAAGCAGCCATCCTCTTATGAGATAAGTACACGAGTACTTAAAACTGAGGTAGAAGATATAGATAAGATCAAAGCAACGCACATGACGGCTTGGAAGCAATATGGATGCACGGTGATGTTGGATGGATGGACAGATAGGAAGAGTAGGAGTTTGATAAACTTTCTTGTGAATTCACCCGAGGGGACTTTTTTTTAAAAGACCATTGATGCGTCAGAATCGATCAAGACCGGAGCTTTCTTGTGGGAGCAACTTGATAAGGTGGTGGAGAAGATTGGTGAGGAGCCTGTTCTTCAAGTGATTACCGACAATCATGCATCTTATGTGAATGCCGGTGCAAGACTTATGGACACAAGAAAATGTCTTTATTGACTCCTTGCATTGCTCATTGCTTCACTTGATGCTTGAAGACATAGGCAAGATGAAGATTCACGCGGAGACTCTTGAGATGGCAAAGGGTATAACCCAATTCATATACAATCATGATTGGATTCTTAAGTTTTTTCGGGCACACACAAAGGGGAAGGAACTCCTAAGACCGAGCATTACACGATTTGCTACTTCCTTCTTGACTCTACAAAGGTTGTACCAATTAAGACAACCTTTGAGAAAGATGTTTGCATCCGAAGAATTCAATAGGAGCACTTGGGCAAAAAAAACCAAATGGAGTGAAAGTAAAAAGAGCGGTGATTTCTATTAGAAGTTTTTGGGCCAAAGTTTGTTTTACTTTAGCACCACACTTCCACTCGTATATGCTCTACGAGAGGTGGATTCAGATGTGAGGCCATCTATACCTTTTCTTTATGATATGCTTGATACTGCAAAGGAGAAGATACGGGATGTGTGTGGTGGCAGTAAGAGGAAATACATGCCTTACTGGAATATGATTGACCAGAGGTGGACAAGTATGTTGCATAGGCCTCTTCATGCAGCAGCGTACTTTCTAAACCCAAGATATTTCTATAACGAGAATTTTAGCAATGATGCTGAGGTAAGAAGAGGCCTTCGTGAGTGCATGCAGCGCATGATTCCTGACATTCGTGAGTATGCAAGGCTGATGTGGAGTTAGATAGTTATAAACAGAAGCTTGGAGAATTTGGAAGCCAGTTAGCTCAAATGACCTTGAACGCTCTCATAGTCCAGGTATAATTTAGTGAATATCTTTGATTCTTTGATTCTTTGTTTAGTCGTGCGATGTCTTAACGCTTAATCTTTTAGCCGCTTGGTGGGAGAGATTTGGAGATGAAGTTCCTACACTTCAAAAGTTCACAGTTCGAATTCTATCTCTTACTACTAGTGCTTCCGGATGTAAACGCACCTGGAGCACTTTTGAGCAAGTAAGAAAAGTTAAAACTTACAACTTATAAGTTATAACCTTCTTTATAATAAATAAGAAATGACTTACTTTTAATAAATAAATTTGTTTGTTAAAGGTACATTCAAAGAAAAGATGCCGCTTGGAGCAATTACATCTGCAATCCCTCGTTTATGTTATGTACAACATCAAGCTTCGAGAGAGGAATATTCGTAGGAGGTGATTGCATATTGATCCGATTTTGATAGAGGAGCCAGCTAGCGATTATGAGTGGCTTGTAGAGACTGAAGAGCCTTGTCTTATAGATGATATTGCATGGCTAGATGAGGTAAGGGAAGAAGATGAGGCAAGGGAAGATGAGGGCAGAGATTTTCTAGATGTCACCGCACTTGGTAATGAAGGCGCTAGCATCGCGGTTGATAGTGAGTGTCGAGAAAAGAGACAAAGGGTAGATAGTTGTTCTTCTATGGACAAAGGAAAAGGACCTATCATTGATGATGTGGATGAGACCAGGGACGATATCGATCCGAAGGATGCTGAGTACATCTTAGAAGAGGAGGATTTAGTCATAGTAGATGAGATTAGGGCATGATATTATTTCAGAATATTATGACTACTTTGTTTTGTATGACTATGACTTATGTTTGCGAACTTCTTTTGAAATTTGTTATGTTTGTAAACTTGTTATAACTTGTGAATGTGAAAAATTATTGCGATACTTCCTAAAATTTGTTGTGAGACTTGATAAATGTGTTATATATTTGTTTCGATTTTTAGATTTTTTAAAATTATTTTTTATTTATTAAAACTCTTAAATATAGTATACATATTATTTTTATTAAATAAATATTAAATCACGTAACCTACGTTATGCGTTACGTTATAAACTATCTTAACATAACAAAAGAAAAATGTTATCGTTACGTTATCGTTATTTTGAATATTGATAAATAGATATACATAACTAAATATATTACAAATTTATACATACGTGTGCATTATATGTGCCTTTAAAAAGTTGAAAGAATAGAAAATACTGATAAGTGCAAGAGACAGAGATATAAAGTGTTATTCAAACCATAATTGAATCAAAATGGTGACTTATGAGCCATAAGTGCGAGAAAGTTTATTGAAAGCTTCATCACTGTTCAATATTAAGAAAAAACTCAAATATCATACCAAAAAATTAAAACTTAAAAGTTGAGAACATTTAAAGAAAAAAAATCTAATATAAAAGAGAGAAATCATTAGGGTAGTATGAAAGAGAGAAACCATGAAAGTCAATGCAGCGCTTGCCTTTTCAGGACAAGAATCGATGGTGAGGTACTTTTTAGAGTGGGTTTTTTTTCACACTTACCATGCGTTAAGAAGATCTTTTGGTATTAATCCACTTTTTACCCATTTTTCAAGGTAAAAACTTGCTTTAGCGGGTTTGCTAGCTCTAAAGCATCCGCTACAACTTTCACCCTCTTTTCTATTCCGCATTGGGTTAAAGTGTAGCGGTTTACTGCTACGTTAAATGACCGCTAAAGCAGTCTCTAAAAATGTTATTTAGAACTTTAGATTTTGTAAACCTTAGCGATGAGGCCCCTATTAATTAGCATTGCAAAGAAGCAATCAATTATAGAAACTAATAGAATTATATCATCTTCATGGACAAACTCGGGATTTGTGATCCTATGTATGATCACTTCGGGATCATGATTCATGGGATTCTTTTCTAACAATAGGAAGGTCGTTGAACAAAATGTAATTTAGTAATTGTCCCAGAGATCCTATATTTCTATGTGTATGAAAAAGAAATCAAGTAAGAAACAAGATTCTTATTTGTACAAATGGAATATCAAACTTGAACGAGCATGGGGACATTAAGAATATTATTTATCTTTTGAGTTGTTATGTCATATCATCGCTCAAGATCTTTGATCTTCACTTGCATCTAGTGAAAAAGAAAAATAGATCACTTCTTGTGGATTAATGCAGAATGATTCCGATTTAGTTCATGGCCTATTAGAAGTGGAAGCACTTTGTGGGGTCCTCATGACAGAAAATGTTCGCACTCTGTTTGATAACAACCGGGTGACATTATTTGTTCATTTCGAGCCAAAGAATTTAGTAAGATGTGATTGAATAAGCCCACCTCTTTTTATATTTTTCACCAGAGATCTTTCTATGAAAAATATGAATTGGAGTTTGAAGAAAGGTAAGAAGCCCTTAACCCTAAACAAATAGAGGAAGATTTATTCAATCACATAGCTTGGACTCCTAGGGCGTGATTGGTAGGTTGCAAAATGTTTGCAAAATGCAAAACATTTTGCAACTTTACCATTTACACTTGTTTGGCTTAGTTTGCAAAATGTAAAATGCAAAAACTTTTACAACTCTTCTTTTCCTACTTGCAGTTGCTACAGTTAAATTTGTGGTCATGTAAATCTCACTTTTACACTCATATTTTCCCACTTGCAGTTGCTACAGTTAATTTTGTGGTCATGTAACTCTGACTTGTAGTACACTTACAGGTCAAACGGTTACTTGATAATCAATATATAATTAAATATTATTAATTATTTAATATTTTAATAGTGTTCAATTTCTTATTTAATTATTTAATTATTTTATATTTTTAATCTTTAACTTTTTTATTGTTTTAATATTTAATATTTTACTATTTTAATTTAATATTTTAATTTAATATTTTATTATTTTATTAGTACTTATTCCATTTTTTTTATTTTATTTAGAGTTAATATTTTATTAATATAACAGTATTATACTTTAATATAAAATTACTATATATTTAATTCTTTATTTTTTAATATAAAAAATTACTTTATTAATATCATAATATATTTTATTATTATATTAATATTTTATTATGCTAATATTGTAATAATAATTCAGTATAATAATTCTATAATGATAATTTATTATTAAATTATAATTATATTTTACTTTATTAATTTTATATTTCTATAATATTAAAATTATATTATAATAAAATTTATATTATAATAATTTTCAAGTATTTTTAATATTATAATATTATAACTATATTTTATTATTGTTGTAACATTTTTTAATATTTATATTTTATTAGTATTCTTAAAATTTTATTAATGTTCTTTAGATTTTCTTAAAATTTTATATTATTTATTTAGTTAATATTTTAGTAACATTTTACTATTTATACTAATATTTTATTAATATTATTGTTATAAATAAAATATTAAGATTATTAATTTTTTATCTCAAATTTATTAATACAATTTAATTTGCAATAGTAGATTTAATTTAATAGTATATGTAACGCCCCGATCCCAAGGATTTCTTGTACTGCTTTCATGCTGGACCTCATATCTCTATGAAGGTAATGTATTGTATTGAGGCTTAACGTACGCGTGAGCGTGTTTTCATCTCGCGTATGTACGTCGCCATAACGTCTCCGTATCCTTGGGATCGGGGCGTTACAGTATTTATAATATTTAAATCACTGTTACAGTTAGTTTTGTGGTCAACTTTTCCACTTACACTTTTACATTACCAACCAAACACCGTAAAACACAATTACTTTACCATTTACACTTTCACTTTATCAACCAAACACTGTAAAACACAATATACTTTTCATTTACACTTCACTTTATCAACCAAACACCGTAAAACACAATATATTTTCTCTGCTACAGTTCACTTTTTCCATTCTCATTTTACGACTTACGACTTGTGACGTTTTGCAACGAAACAAACAGGCCCCTAGTATGTGATTCATGCCCTTGTGGCAGACTATTTGATTCCATTGAACAACATGTTGAATTGAAATTTCCCATTTGACCATGTCATTTTAGGGCAAGGGAAATGATGGGGACATCATACCAGCGCTAGTTATCTTTTTATGTCTTAGTCTATTTTTGAGTTTAGCTTTTTTTTTATTTATTATGAAACTTAGCTCACATCAGTTGTGATGGGGAAGTTCACTTTGTAAGAGTCCATATAAAGATGCTCAACTCAATGAATAGTAGACAATGAATAATTAAAACTTTTTCAGTTAAATTCTCTTGAGGGTGCTCTTCAGTTTTAGGTGTGAAGCCCGCATAAAGGGTGCAAAGCCCAAATCTATCCGGTTCTTTTCTAAACTTTAACCCCTCTTTTCTAGTTCTTCAACTCAAAATCCTAGTTTTCAGTTTTTAGTTAAAGGTGATAGTGATCCTCTCCCGTATTACATCATTTGGTATCAGAGCTTTGGTTCCAATCCCCTTCAAATCTTTTTTTCTCCCCTTCTAAAACCCTAAATCTATTTCAAACCTCAAATCTAGATCTATTAAAAAAAGAGGAAGAAAAAACAGAAAAAAGGGAGGAAAAAAAAGAGGAACAAAAAAGTAATTGTTCACCGTGAACAGTAATCACTGCGATTACTGTTTTCCGTAAACAGTAATCACGCAGTTACTATTCTGTAAACAGTAATCACCTGATTACTGTTCATCACCCCACCCCAACCAGTCCGGAGTCTGTTTCTCACCCGTTCGGAGTCCGTTTCGAGCTCTGCTCGAAACGTTGGTTCGTGACAGAGCCCCGGAGCCCCTGTAAAGATTTCATAACATCTGAGCAGCAAATCAGACCTCCACGAGCCCGTATTTGACACCAGTATTGTCCAAGCACCAGAGAATCAACGTTTCTGGCCACATCTTCAACCCAATTTGAGTCCAATTCGAGCAACTGAGTTCATTGGGTAACCTCTGAGCTTTATTCATGGGATTTTACCTTTGTGACAAATACATTTATACTGATGGGGATGAAAGGAGGTTGAAAGGAACATACATGCAGCTCTCTCGTATTTTCAGGATTTTTATGATCAAGATGGGTATGAAAAGTGAAAAACCATCTTGAGAATTTCTTCAGATATTTCTTCTTAACACATGCGCAGAAGTGTCACTAATCGCAATAAAGCTAGCTGGAGAAGCCTATTGGTGGTGGAAAGACAGCCATATCGACTGTCGAGATTGGCTTATCTTACAAGAACTTCAAACTCGATATGCTTAACACCTCGAGGGGCCACAATTTGGCGATCTGGTCGCTGAATGTAAAGAGATTCTCACCGGCATAATGAAAATGCTAGAAAGCATGACAGTAAATGTTGTTGATAATCCAGAATCAGAGCCAGAAGCTGATAACAATCCAGAGCCAGAGCCAAAAGTTTATGATAAGTCAGAATCAGGGCCAGAAGTTATTGCTGAGCCGGTGTCACAGTAAGAAGAGATTTTCCCGCAACGTATGAAAGTTGAAAAGCTCCCTGTTGAGACCTTGAAGAGCTCCCTGTTGAGACCCTTGTAGATCTTCCAGCGGAGTCTATCTTGGAGATAGTACCACCTTTGACAGTTATGATGGTATTTTTCTTGAGATCGCCTAATGTGTATGACCCATTGCAGATCTGTTTACAGGAGCCAGTTCACAAGAGATCAAGCCACTAGTCGGTTCAGTTTTCAACATGAAAGACGTGTCTGTCTGCTATTAGTGTCGTGGTCAAGCTGTCATCTTTTATCGATCCGACAAGGAAATCAGTTCCACCTCCACCACATTGGTCTCAATGTGATGCATTAGTGTTGTCGCCACAGTCACCACTATGGCCCGACTGAGATGCTTCCTTCATGAGAGATATCCTCACTCGAAAGGGTCGACTCTCTCTAACCCTGAGAAAAATGATAGGGACATCACACCAGTGCTAGTTATCTTTTTATACCTTAGTTTATTTTTGAGTTTACCTTTTTTTATTATTATGAAACTTAGTCCCACATCAGTTGTGATGGGGAAGTTCACTTTGTAAGAGCCTATATAAAGAGGCTCAACTCAATGAATAAGTAGACAATGAATAATTAAAACTTTTTCAGTTAAATTCTCTTGAGGGTGCTCTTGAGTTTTGAGTGCAAAGCTCGTGGTGCAAGAGGTGTGAAGCCCGCGTAAAGGGTACGAAGCCCAAATCTATCCGGTTCTTTTCTAAACCCTAACCCCTCTTTTTTAGTTCTTCAACTCAAAATCCTAGTTTTCAGTTTTTAGTTTGAAGGTGATTGCAATCCACTCCCGTATTACATCAGGAAACCTTATCATAGAGAGGATAGGCTTCAAAAGAATGACCCGGAGTAACTGCTTTATGATCTTCTGCCTTGGCATGTCAGTCGGACTCTGTCTATCAAATATTGAACTATGTGATGAGGAAATCTAGTGTGTTAGTTTGTTTCAGTTAGTTGGATCATTTTATCTTATTTTATTTTAGTTGGATCATTTTATCTTAGTTTGTTTTAGCTGATTGGGTTATTTTATTTTATTATTTTAGTTGGTTGGGTCATTTTATCTTAATTTGTTTTAGTTGTTTGTCATTTTATCTTATTTTATTTTAGGTGGTTTTTGTAGTTGTTAGTTTATCTAATCTTAGTCGCATATTTGTTGTGGTAGAATTTATCATGTTGTTGTAGGCCTCTATAAGACCCAAATTGTTTTGTTATTGAGCTAATGATTGATTATGAAAATTGTTATTTGAGTATTTTGTGTAGCCAGTGTGCTTCGGGTGAGATGCCCAAGGAGAGATTCCCAAACCCTATCTTGCATGATAAACCATAGGTTGAGATTTCTTAGTGTTTTTTGCTATTTATGCATTTGTAACCAGTGTGTTTTGGGTGAGATACCCTAGAGAGAGTCCCAACAATTTTCTTGAGTTTCAAACTCTAGGTTGAGATTTCCTAATGTTCGTTCCCAATTATTCATTTTCTTGTAGTTCATCCCCCATCAATTTGGTATCAGAGCTAAATCCTGCCCTTTTTCTCTACATTCCATAAACTCTAGCCTCCACCAAATTTTCACAAAACCCTAGTTCCCCTTGTCAACCCTAGATCTTGCCAAAAAAAATCCCAAAATCCCTTCAAAAATCCTTTGAAAATTCTGACATACCACTGTTCTCTTCATCCTCTCTTTTAACAGCACCTGATCCACGCCAGCGCCACCAGCTTCTTAATGCCAGTAGCTCCTCTCCTTCCTCTCCTCCGCCTCCTAACGATGAAGGCTCCTCCACTGCCACCCGACGTCGAAGGCTCCGCTTCCGCCGATCTCTGACCCCTCTTCTCCATCGAAGTTTACTGCATTGGTTCAGTCTTGATGCACTTCTGTTGGGTTCACGACTACCACCATGGCTCGATTGAGAGCCGATGAGATTTACACTAAACAAGGTCAAATTTTCCCCAACCCCAGGGAAATGATGAGGGCACCTAGTGGATTAGTTTGTTTTAGATGGTTAGATAATTTTATCTTAGTTTGTTTTAGTTGGTTCGATCATTTTATTTTAGTTTGTTTTAATTGGTTGGGTCATTTTATCATATTATTTTAGTTAGTTGGGTCATTTTATCTTAGTTTGTGTTAGTTGGTTGGGTCATTTTATCTTATTTCATTTTACGTGATTATTGTAGTTAGTTGATTTATCTCATCTTAGTTCCATATTTGTTGTGGTAGGAGTTCTCATATTGTTGTAAGCCCTATATAAGGTAATGATTGATTATGAAAATTATCGTTTGAGCATTTTGTGTAGCCGGCGTGCTTCGGGTGAGATACCCAAGGGAGAAGATTCCCAAACTCTATCTTAGGTGATAAACCCTAAGTTGAGATTTCCTAGTGTTTTTACCATTGATGTCTTTGTAACCATTGCGCTTTTGGGTAAGATGCTCTAGGGAGAGTCTCCCGATAATTTTTTTGGGTTTCAAACTCTAAGTTATTATTTCCTAGTGTTCGTTCCCAAATTCCCAATTATTCATTTTCTTGTAGTTTGTCCCTCATCAGTATGTCAGTGGAAAACTGTCACTCCAGTAGTCCCACAACTCCAACATTAAAAATTTTAAACCTACCAGAATATGGTTGAATACCAAAAATCCATGCTTGCATAATATATCTACCAAAGGTTTCGTGGAATGTGTTAGCTTTGGCAGAGAGCCCAAACTTCCATGATGCTATGATTCTCAGTATTAGTATTCCAGATACTGGTTGTTACATCTCATGAGAGTCTTTTGTGATAAATATTTTGGAATGAAATGGAAAACTAGCCCTGTTTGCTATAAGTCACTATGGTCCGCTGTAGCTCACTGAATCAGGAGTTAAATGGGTCAAAACCAGATGCAGCCAATATTTTCATTTAACGATCAGAATTTCGGTTTAAGGTTATATTAGGTAAATCTAGAACCAAAAACATTGAGGTTGTGCAAAGGAATGTTTAACGGTAAGATCAAACATTAACTGATTTACACAAATCATAACAGAAAACATCAAAATTTCATCACTGACACTGCTGGTTGTCAACTAAATCAAAACTGGAAAAGCAGAAGAATGCAAAATTGAAGCAGCTAAAGAAAGCATATAGCTGCATCGTCCAAAACAACTTACATGAACTAGACGCTTTTCAACTGGTCTACCATGCTCATTGACTTGTCCGTAAAGTAGCTGTTTTCCTTCTTTCCAAGCAGATATTGTGTGTGTCTCGAGCTCTTCTTGTGTCAGATTCGAGCCATGATTTCCAAGCTGCAATTAGCAAGTTTTGCTGAGTCATTTTCAAACACATATTGAAGCACATCCAGAGGAAAAAAAACGAGAAAAAATCACTGACATCAACCCACAGACACACACTCTAACCCCACAGCACATATGCACACGCCAATGACTCGTGCACAGAGGGGGATGAAGAAAGCAAAAAATACTCTAAAACTTAAAGTCAGATCTTGCTTTAAACTCCGTTAGCATTTTTTATTAATTTCTTTTAAGTGTGTCTTTCAGTGCAAGTGTTCTATAAAATCTACTCCTATAAAAGTTTTAAAGAGAGTATAGGAAAGAAGGAAGAAGAAAATACCAAATGGCTGTTTAAAAAAAAATGACTTTATGCCTGGCCCCAGCCAAACATGAATCAAGTGGACCATGCCAGCTATCAAGTATCAACTAGAAACAAAATATAGTGAAAGCCAGATTTTGAGTGGGCAAAAAAAGCAGGTAGGCATGCATGAGATTCCTTGAGCATAAATAAAATTCATGCTCTACAACTTATTGATATTATAGACATTAGGTACTCAGATCTTAATTTAGTTCCCCTCTCCACATTTCAGCTTCAGCAGTGACATTCACCTAGTTTGATTTCTCAATTATTAAACATGTATATTATGTTTGTAATATATGCTTTGTTGCTTTCTTCCCTCAACAGTGCAATAACTATACTAGAGGTGCCTGTACCATCTCCCAAACAATTTGAAAAGAAGTAAAGAACACTTGGTAAAGGGAAATAAGTAATTAACAACAAGAACCAAGGAGAAGGAAGCAAGGAATACTCAGTTAAAATAGCCTGTATAAACTTGGTAGCAATAAATAGAACTTGGGACTAATGATATCTTATACAGTAGTTAGTTCAGTTCATAAGTTTTTTCATTCTCGTTAGTTTCTCTTTCCAGCAGAATCTTGCTTTACTCCTTTTTTTTTTTTTTTTTTTTTTTTTTTTTGCTAACTGAATTTTTTCCTTTCAAGAAATGGAAAAACATATGTGGTTTAAATAAATGGAAGGTTCGAACTAACCTAAGATGGTGGTTAAGAGGAAAATCATTTTTCAAAGCAAAAAGTTTTAGTGCACAAGCTGCATTGGCTGCTATATAAGCTCTTGACTTCACACACACACACACACACACACACACACACAATGATGCTATAATTATGCCTACACATTATTCTTCTGAAGTTTCATTAGAAACCTTCTCAATGTCAAAACAAAGAATGAAATAAATCAAAAAATGCCAACAGCATACCTCTTTTAAAATTAATATGAAATCCAATGGACTAAGAACTCCAATAAATTGCCCCTTGTAAGAGTCCCACAAAGGGGCCACAGGAAGTCCCTGAAAACATCTTAATTTCAGAAAACAAATGCATGAAATAACTTATTGCAAAAAATGTATTGACATATAAGCAAAAGAGATTATATTAAGACAAGCTAGTTCAGTATCAACATTAATTCATCAACAACAACACAAAAAGGGAAAAGAAAAGAAAAGAAAAACTAAACAGTTCCGAATAAATAGCATATGAAAACATTAGGTGATGAATGTAACGGTAAAATTACTATGTTAGGCAGAGAACTAGAAAGTCAGAAGTGTCAAGAAATTGTTGGTGATTGAGGTTAGTTAGGAACCCATCCAAATATGTTTGCCTATGGAGCAACTCTAAAATGAGAAGGTGCCATAAATAGATTAACCAAAATTTACGATAAGGTTGCCAACTTGACATCAACCCTCAAAGTTAGTGCTTCGAGGCAAAGCCATCTATGGTAGGAAATGGCGTAGACATAAAACCTTGAAAGTCAGACTATGATGGGTGGTTGTTTGTCATGCAATTTATGTCTCAACAAAAGAACTGCCCATAAGAAAGAGTTAAAATGAACCAGAAAGATGATGAGGTTTGCTGCATGACATTGCATTCATCCCTATTATAAACAAATGAGCAAAAGATTGAATCTGAAATGCATTGCCATGATGGTAGAAAGTTCTATAATCAAGCAAATCCCTGTTTGAAGCCTTACTAAATGGCATTTACAGATTAAGATAACACCAACCAATGCATGCATATCTCACAAAAAGAGAATCAAGATAAGATAGAGAATAACCTAACGGTGCTAGCAGATGGAGAGAGAATTTACAAGAACCAAGTGCGTTTGAATGCAGAAGAGGATCAAATCCACATATGTAATAAAATTCAGATAGATTAAATGGAAAAGAAAACTATAGTGTACAGAGTTACTGTGTAACACAAGCAGATATAGGTAGATCCGCATCTTATCAGGGAATTTAAATGAAACTTAAAAGCTTGTACTGGACCCAAACTTTAAAAAATAATAATAAATAAAAGGATGAAACAAGAACTATAGTCCTTACCTGATATCAACCCTATAATTGATGACAAAGAGGGCCAGACCATAGATAGGTAGACCTACCTTTTCTGCTCATGTACTTTAATCTCATTGAACCAATGAGAAAACCTCCAAATTCCCCTAGACCAGAAATGAGTGAAGATGAAGATGACATGATTTGCTATAGGGTATCACATTAGTCAAGGTACAGACTAATCCAAGATCCAAATATATTATAAAAAAATAGCTACACAAGTATAGATGGGACTACTGTTTGGAGACACATGCGCATGAAAACCTCGCCCTTGGGTGCATATAATCTAAAAGCAAGGTCAACGGAAGGAACTAGGCCCACAAACTGAGATGGATTCAGCTACAGGCTTGAAACCCATATTGACTCAAAAGAATTAATCATATTTGAGAGATGAGTCCAAACGTATATAATTATATATCCATTTATTGCTTCACTTGATGCGGGACTAAATCCACTCTCCTATTCCTTGCCATACAGCCACTGTTTATTGCTCACAAGGATGAAACACACAAAACCCAAAAGTTATTGCTGCAAGTGACATAGAATTGGCCAGAGGTGTCAACTTTAAGGGGTTTGGCTCTGGAGGAGCAAGTACGGGACAGACCTCTTAGATTATGATAGATTGGTGGCTTTAGAATCTTAAGATGTTTCAGCCTTTTCCAAGTGGCCTTTTTCTTTCCAAATCTCCATGATTTATTTCCAATGCTTGTGAGATGCACAAGTGATACAATATTGTAACAATCTGAGAAATAGTCAGAGTTTAAGCACCAAGGAACCTAGATATTTATTTAGACTCATCCACAATTGCCACAACAATTTTCAAAACAATGCTTTAGCAAATTATAGCTCGCATGAAAACTCGTGTTAAAGAAAAAATCATATGGTAAAAACAACAATGCCAAAGAACTTCTCACCACTTTAAGCACAAAGTCCAGAAGTACATACCTGCTCGTATAGGATATGAAAAGCTTGCTTCACAGGTAAGTTCACATCAAGAGCAATTACCTGAAATCATGCACGTATTACCAAATCAGTCAAAGAATGACACCAACATGCATATCACTAAGAGCATAATGACAGTCAAAGCTACTTAAGAGTTAGAGAAGTAAAGGAATCCACACCTTTCCTGATTCTGGAAGCAATTCGTAAGCAGTATGTTGTGATAAGAATACAGAAAAACGATGGCGAGAGATCTCCACATCAGCCTCTGACATCCTCACAGATTCCTGCATGGCATCACTGGACACTGTGACCTGTTTGGTCCAAAAGAGACCTCTGTGATGAAAACATTGAAAAGCTGCTGCAATCCAGTGCATTAGGTAAAGGAAAGCTTCATATCCAGCTACTTCAAGAACTATAATATTCATATAAAATATCCAAATGAAATAGCTGACTTCTTATCCAAGAAGCATATATACAAGTAACTGCCCAAACATCACATGTGCAATGCATGTTAACAATATATTGACAAAGAAACAAATGCATTCCCATTAGCTTGTATCCATTTTAAGATGCAAGTCTGAATCGAAATCTAGGCATAATGCTCATTTATATATGAAGCAAATTGACATTCATTGCATATTTATAGAAATATTGGTCATATAGACATATCGTGTTGGGCGATGAATTACGGATATTATCTTACCACACGCCGAAAGACTTCATTGTCCACATCCATGTTCATTCTATTTCCAGGCGTTCCAGGGCTCAAAATTGGTGGAACAGGGTCATGCTCCCGGGCTAAGAGCAAAGTGTTCACTATTCCGTAATTTCCTGTGACATGAGGTTGGTGCTCATCATGCCTCCATTCACCATCAACATAGAACTTGTACTGCATAGGATGGGAAAATCAAATAAGGATTCTACACAAAAAAAATTCCATGATAATTTTTAACTTGTCTAGATTGCATGGCCTTTTACTCTATATCTTTCAGATATTTAATACAACCCAAGCAAAAGAATGCTCCGAAATGGAAGGTATTATAGACCACGTGACGAGGATAACAACCATATTCCTACCTGATGAAATCCGGGAGTCACGCCACATATTGCCTGAAAAACGTTCGGGCAACCCTCCACAGGAGACATCGGTACAGGTTCAGACCACCTAGTACAAGCATTTCATTGTAGACATGTCAGCTTAAAAGTTAACTTGCGTTGAGTCTGTCAATATGAAGAATATATGTCACAAACAAGAATGAGAGGTAAATAAATTATATAACTTAGAAAGGTTGATCAATAGAAAATAAGATACATGTGTTTCTTTGTGGGTACTACTTCTACGACATCTATAGCATGTCTCTTCATGGCTCCTGAAATTATGAAGTGCATAAGCTAACTAGTTGCATGCGATTCACCTGACATGATAGCTATATTTGTGTGACAGTTATCAAATGCAAGTCCTTTACCAAGCTAAGTCACTCTATGTCACAAATGGGATGAGAATAATAAAGGGAGCAACCAACTTGTATTGAGGGTGTCTAACCCCACATGGACCTTAATTAGGTCGCATGATAGTTTGTACTTCGTACCATTGTCCCGGAATCATTCATCTTACGGCACAATGTAAAGAAAAAGCCAAATGCAACCACTCCCATTAACATGCTCCAGTAAAATATAGTGCACTGGAAGATCCTACTGCACGAAAGCATTGACAAACTGACTAGCTTAGTCAGTTTTAAATAACCCTCCCTTGCAAACTGAATTAGTGCGCAAACAAGGTAATTTGGTACGATATAGTTTACTGTTAATTGTTTTCACTAAATTTTTGGAGTTTTTATGTTTTACAGTTCTGTTTCACTGAAATGAAGCCATCAAAATTCCCAAGGAAGGAAACTCGAGAAGTTCTCAAACTATGATAGTACCCTACAAATATCCATGCCCTCATGAATCATGACGCCAGTACTCAGCCTTCTCAATCCATTACCATGTATGAAAAATGATCATGCTACTTATCAATTGCTTTGCCATCTTTTTTGCATAGATATGCATTCTGCTGTTGCTATGGATACATAAGTCATATAATCAACAAAATGCAGAAGAATGGTTGCAACCGTAACATTGAACATCTACAAATATTTTACTTACTGGCTAGTTTAGATTCACAACTGGAAACTCTCATCTTCTTGATGACAGTAAACTTGAACTATATTTCAAAATAGCATATTAAATGAAAGCATAAATGGCATATTGCATTCACATTGGGTATTTCTTATTCGAAAACTATAGATATCAGTCAGTAACAAAAGGAAAATGTCACATAGATTAAAAAGAGGATAGATTACGTATGAAACATAAACCAAAGCCCAACCTTGTAAACGTGCCAGAGACAAAGACTCTTCGTCCTCCATAAGGCCATACAAACCGTGCTGGGATGAGCACAACTCCACTCGTGTCTTGTGAAGAATCCGACCCCGAAAAAAACATTTGCTTTAAATTCTTCAAAAATCGTACCTCCTCGAGTATTCTTCTCTCTATTTTAACTTGCCTCTAAACTCAAACAGCCACTTTCTACCCCAATTCTTCAGTTCCGCATTACACCTCATGGAAGATAGAAGAGAGCAAGTCCCATTACACCCAAATGAAACTCTTCAATCCTAATTTAACTTCTTCTGGCAACGGGATCCTCTTCAACAAGAGGACCCCTCAGTGATCACTCATTCCAATCCAAAAGGATGAAAGAAGCCCCAATTGGCATAAAATTTTAAGAGCCGATCCTAAAAAAACAATCTTTGCGCCAAAATCTCCCTTTTCCAATGGCCAAATCCACGCAACTTCTCAATAGATCTCAGCCCAATGCTATTCAACTCGTCTTCAGCAGCCTCTGCAATTCTTCCCCAATCAGACCTCGTAAGGCGAAAATTACTCAGAAAATCTGAAAACAAAAGAGAGATGGAAATCCAACCTCAAAACCCTAATCCGACCAAAGGAGCCAAGACGGGAAATTTGTCAGTGGGGATACGCCATTGCTGACAGGTTGCGGATTTGGATCGCAAATTATCGAAGAAGGGGGAAAAAAATAATAGGAGAAAACGAGAGAGAAATTAAAAATAAAATTACATAAAAAAGGGGAAAATGTTAAAAAGGAAAAGAGAAATAATTGGGGCCGGTCTTTGATTTATAGCGATCGATAAAACGATGGGAAAGGGCAAAGGGGGCGGGGATGGGAATGAGAAGTTGCGGGCGGGGGTGACGTGGGGAGATATCATCCGTCAGATTGGGATCTTGCGGCGGATATGGCGGTGTTTGTATTTGCCCCGAGGATCACGAGCTCGGAGATGCAGGGGCGGGCAGGGCTGACCGAGATTCCCGGGCAGGTGGGGTCGCTTTCGGGCCTGACCTAATAGTGGGCCAGCACTGACAACAAATGGCCCGGCTCAAAGTACCCGAGTATCCATTTATTTTGTTTTTTGTATTATTGTTTCTATTATTTTTGCAAAGTTGATCGCTTGAAGAAGCACCAATAGTGTTAACACTTTTGTAAGTTCTCCCCCCAAGTTAAATTCGTTGACATCGTGTTCGAACTAAGAACCACTAGAGAGCAAATTTAAGATATATTCAGTGGCTAATATCAGGAAATGAAATATCGACAGAGGATTGTCACAGAAGTACAAACATGCATTAGTTCTCGGCGAGAATCAAAATTAACTATTAGGTATTGTGTGCGTTCGGATTTAGGGTTGGTCTCGGATTTTTTCATGTTAGGTGAGCTAAAACGAGGATGATGCTTCAACATTGAGTTAATCCCCCTTCTTTCAAAATATAAAGTTTTATGTTTTTCCAGCTCATTTAATGTTTATATGGTATGTAAAACTAATACATTCAAGAGTCTTCGTGGAGTACTACATGTTTATAAATGTTAAGCTAATATTTTCCGCGGCCAGGCCACTCAAATCAACCTTCCCCAAACATTGAGACTTTCAAGCAAAACAATTTGGAAACTAAGAAGTGAATGTTACAAGTGAACGATAAGTAACCTTTGCTTTCAAGTAGCAGGAATAAAAGCAATAAAAAATAAAGGAGAAAAAACTATAATCAAAACTGATAGAATGGGAGGTTTTTTTTTTTTTTTTTTTTTTTTGCTCATGTAGAAACTTTATCTATCGGTCTGTCCGTCTTCATCCGCGAGAGAGAGTATCGTCGACCTCCTCCTCCTTCTTTCTCTCTCAGCTCTCCCTACTTCTTTCTCTCCTTTTGTCCTCTCTCTCCTAATTTTTCTCTGGACTGACCGGTTAGTTTCTCGCCGATGGTAACGATATAATAGTAAATTACAAGAGGGTCTCAATTTCTTTATTGTCAACTCAATGAAAAAGAAAAAGTAGAGTCGGAAAGAAATTTATATTTAGTGTCAAATAGAAAATAACCCCCTCCCCTTAACCTCGGACGCACACCACCTGTTCGACGAAATCGCCCAACTAGATGCCGTCTCCGTCACCTCCCGCATGGCCGGCTACATAGAGGCCGACTCCCCGACGTCGCTTGCCCTCATCTCGCCAATATAAGCTCCGGAGTCAGGCTTCACGCGATCGTGGAAACAGTTGGCCAGCAGGCTTGCTTTGTCGTCTCGACTGCGCTCGTCGGCCTTTACGCGAAATCAAACGACGTGGTCGGTCGGATCCCGGAAGGTGTTTGATAGAATGGCGCGGCGAACGCGGTGATCCCGGCGCACGCTCAGAACGCCGAGGGGTACAATGCCATCCTTCTGTTCCAGGGACTTTTGTGGAGGAACCTCCGGCCGAACCATTTCATGCTCTCGGGCGCGGTCGACGCGTGTGCCGGCACAGGGAGGCTGGGGGTCCGACAAGTCGCCACATGCAGAGGTCGCCCGGTGCTGCCACGAAGGGAATGAAGTCGTTGCTGGAGCATTGATCCATATGCACGCAAAGTGCATGAGAGGACTTCTCCTTCTTTACACAATAATTTGGGACTTGAGGCAGAGCTTTCTTCTCAGAGAATTTTCTTTGTGCTGCAGAAAACTAGCCTCAGCAATTTTGAGAAACTCTTGTTCATCTACCGTGTTCCCGTGGTTCGACCGGTTGGCTTGAATCAGTTAAAATAAAAGCTCCAGACTACTCATGATTCGAATCCCGTTATGCCGACGTCTATTATCCTCCTGACGTGGTCCCAGACACGTCCTGAGTTTACTTTCTAGAGAATGCCAGTGAATCGCGTTCGGCGGCTGAGTTACAAATATATATATGTATATAGAATTGACTAGATTATTATTATTAAGATTGTTTAGATTTTATTTTATTTTATTTTTTTTAACTTTTTGATGGCTTGTACATTTGTCCTATGGTGAATCACTTGGAAGTTCCAGTGAAGCTTTATTTTTGAGAAATTTTCTTTATACTGCAGAGAGCAGGCAGCTATGATCTCTTTTTTACTTTTCAACTCTCATTAAACCTCAGGCTGCCTTCATTCATCATTTTTGTTCAGAGAACTAAATGCTTAAAAGTGCTGACTGTAAAAGGTAGAAGTAAATGAGAGGAGATAAAAACTCACTATCCACAAAAACGTTTGGAAATTCTGAAATTTGTCACTTGAGATTGCACTGTGTACGATCTAGATCTAATACCAGTTAAAATTAAACTTAAAAAATTTAGTCAAATCTATTTACATCTATCTATATTACAAATCTAAATAATTAACTCTCGTTTTTGGAAAGAGTTGTTGTCATATTAACACTAAAATCTTTCTAAATTTTATATTAACCCCTGATATCTTCATGTTTTCAAATCGACACCTGAATCTTATAAGTTTGGACAAAATATTTCACACTGTTAGTTGCTGTCTACTTTGTAACAGTATGTAGGTAAAAATACCATCCTACCCTCAAAATTGGCAAAATTCTCCCATTTTTATTTCACTCTGTCTCACTCACTTGACACCATCGGTTGCCCCACTAAGAGCCGCAGTGGCCAGCAACAACAACAGTAGAGAGAGAGTGGGTTTGAGATGGAAATAACAGAGAGAAATGAGAGTATAATGTTAAGTTCTCATATTATTCTAGAGAATATTTGAATTTTAAAAAAAGAGAATTTCAAGAATATTCTGGTCTATAAAAAAAAAAGGGTGGAGGCATTTTGTCCAAATTTATAAGACTTAGGTTGTCGATTTGAAGATATGAAAATTTTGAGGATTCATATGAAATTTAGAAAGATTTCGAGCGTTGATATGTCAATAACCTTTTGGAAAATAAATACGTGCATCCCTCCTATAACAACTAGAAAGGGATACTTGGATAGAAAGCGATTAAATTGTGTTACATAGATACTTTAAACAATAAATTCAGAACGGGGTTCAAATTCAGTTAAATTTCTAATTAAATCTTAAAAAATACAGTCAATATTTATTCAGACATGCACTATTCTAATTACAAAAATAAGAGAACAAAATAAATTATATTATACTCTCATGTAGGTCTATATATATTTTCTTAGTCAAAACTGATTGAAGAGAGGTTTTCTCCTGTGACTCATTTACAAATTTTGTCTGTCCGTCCATCTTTTCCTCTCTCTCACTCTATGCTTCTCCCTCTCCGCTCTGATTCACCTCCTGCTAGCCCCCCTCTTACCCTTACCCTCTCCTTGGCTCTCTGCCTCTCCACTCTCCGTCTCTCCTCTTTCCCCTCTCCCTCTCCCTAGCTCCCCTTTCCCGTCTCCCCTCTATCTTGCTCTCCCCTCCCCTCTCCCTCTCCCTCTCATCGTCGCTATTGTCGCTGGTCGGTTTCCCATCACCAGACGATGGTACACTAGTAAGATATCAGGATCCGAATCCGAAAATTCCGGGTCGGATCACGACCCATTAGAGTGAAGTCTACCGGATCCGTTATATAAAACCGGTAACGCTGCCATCGCCGATAGCCCCAACGCGGGGGGAGAGAAAAACATGTCGCTTTTGCTCTCGGGCTCTTCAGCCGTAGCCGCCACCGCCACCGCCACCGCCACCAAAGCTGCTCACCTTTGCCTTTATTCTCACCGGCGGTGTCGGCACCGCCCTCAACCAGTAATCTTCCCCTTCCTCTCAACTCTGTTCTGTTTACTTTCGTTTCTGATCACCGCCCATGAACTTACCTTATTTTCTTCTTCCTTCCATTAAAAAAAAAAAATACAGGATAGAGTTTTCGCCAACCGAGTTCGAACGCAGTGCTCTTCGATCTCTAGGGTTACGATTAGGGCAATGGCGGAGACCGAGACAGAGATGCCAAAATCTCATCTTTCAGCCGGTATCGGTTTTTTGCCTGCTTTACTGTTTTCATTTGGGAAAAAGTTGTGATTTTTGATGGGTTTTTTTTGGGTTGAAATGGTGTTGGAACTGTTGGTTATGTTTTTTCTTTTAATATGAAGAAAAAGGTTGCAGTTGCCGGTTATTGCCGCAATTTTGAACTATAGAGTTACTGTGGTTTTTTTAGTCATTGAAGTAAGTAACGTTCAATTTTTTTTGCTTTCATGTAGTATTGGATTGGTGGTTTTGCTATATTTTGTGCGCTTGTCGATCATAATTTTTTCTGTTTAGGGATTATATTATATTTTGTTCTATTCGCTTGATGAATGGACAAATTGTGAATGTTTGGCTGAAAAATTTAGGGAGTTCTCAAATAGAAAATAGTTTTGTGAAAAGGGGCGGAATCATGAATAAATTTTGGGGTGGGCTGTAATCTTTTACAACATATGTTTGTGCAATATATGAATTTGTCAGAAGAATAAAATAATATTCTACACCAAATCAGAGACGGAATCAGGAATATATTTGCTCAAAACAAACCAAAATAGAAGGGGGTCTAAGGTTATATATGAAAAAGTGAAGGAAATTTAAGACAATATATGAAAAAGTGTGGGCTATAACCCGGCTCAGCCAACACCTGGTTCTGCCCTGTTTGTGAGGTTTAGCTAGGAACTTTCTCTTTTCACTGGGCACTCATTCTAGCTTTAATTATACCTGGACAGTGCTTTTCCAAACAGTTTTTTGTTTTGTTTTCTTCTACATATTGTGGTAGCTAATACATTTCACTCTCTATAGATTTTAAGTGGTAGCGGTAAAGTCCCATGAATTTGTAAGAATATCTGATTCCCCCCTGCCATTATTGCTTATTTTCTTCAATTCATAGGTAGCAAGCAAGCCCTTATATCACTGTCGAACAAGCAGGATCTGGCGTTCCTTGGAAATGGACTTCAAGCATTAGGGTGAGTTGTACTGTTTGCTGATAAATTAAGTCTCATTTTCACTTAAGATGCTATATTTTGATACTTTGTCTTCTTGGTTACCCTTTATGGATTCCCTTTTTTCTTCAATTTCTTTCCTTTAGTCTATTGGTTTGTTACTTGAAACAAACATATATTTGCGTATCGTTAGATGTTTCATTAAGGACGTTGCTTCTATAGAATTTTTTAAGTTGTTCTTCATGTTCAAAGGGTTCATATCTAGTTCAAACTACTTTCATTAAATGTTCCTCCCTTCTTAATTTCTACCAACATGACACGAATCAAATTTGCTGT
The DNA here is from genome assembly GCA_038442645.1 of Agave tequilana. NCBI lineage: Eukaryota > Viridiplantae > Streptophyta > Magnoliopsida > Asparagales > Asparagaceae > Agave > Agave tequilana. The sequence goes on along the minus strand of JAVJIF010032950.1, from coordinate 145,349 downwards.
TGCTTAATCTACTTTGAATTTGAAGACATCTGAATGATATGCTAGTAAGGCCCTACTCAATATGGATCATGTAAGCTTTATGCTATAGTGTCTTAAACCAAATTGCTCACAAGGACAATATGTGCAGCTTATTAAGCAAATTCCAATGTACCAGTGAGACAGCCACATGTTTTTATTATGCGGTGCTATCACTATATATCCCCCCCCCCCCCCCCCACATGGGGTGTTGGGGTTTATGTCTTGTATTCAACATGTATATTCGGTTTATGGGTTTGTATCGTATTTGGATTGGGTTTAATCCAATAAGGTACAAGGTAGTCAGATTATTGTGTCTGGCTATATATATAGTGGGAGAAAGAGAAGCTTAGCAGTGGTGTTGCTAGCTAAGGGCTTAACTATGGTTGTTGTAGTTGAGGGGAGAGAGGTGTAGGTTTTTAATAAACTTGAGACTCATTCTCTCAAAATCTCCTTTGTGCTCTTGATCTTCTTCCTCATTGAGTGAGTGTTTGCTCCAGTTTGATCCCCAACACGGCTGAACCTCATCAAGAAACTATAATGTTAATGTTATATTTTTTTATGATTTAGGCAGTTGAGATATGTGAGCATGGTTGTGAGTAGTGAGATTAATGTGGTAGAAACATGTTCATTCTTTAAGATAGTTATATGGTTGAGATTTTACTGGAATGACATGATCATGTGTAGTATACCAAAGGAGACCTATTGGGTCTGATCAGGATTCCCACCCCTAATTGGGATGACCCCCGATGATGTGGAAAAGAACTCTGGATACATTTGGTCAGCAAACATAAGTGATGACAAAAAGTCTTTACCAAGTATTCATATTTAAATGCTATTCCTGTTGATGTATGTTTTCCGGAATAAAAAGTCTTTACCCCTAATTTGCTGTAGTTTGGTAGTAGTTGTGTTAGTTGTGTTGGAATCGACCGGAATCATAATAGAATTGGCCAATGTTGGCCGTTCTGGCCCGTTCCAACCTTGATTTCAACCAATTCCTCCGGTTTTGACAGATTCCGGCCAATTCCGATTAAATACCACCAATTTTATCTCAGCGTCGGCAGATTCCAATATGAATTGGCAGATGCGTATCAAAATTGGCTGATTATTCGAACCATGTTGGATAGTAATTGACTGTGAGGATAGCAAGTTATAAGAAGGCACTCTTCAACCTCCGCCTTATAAATCGGCTGATTCTTCGAACCATGGTGGATAGTTATTGACTGTTAGGATAGCAAGTTACAAGAAGGCACTATTCAACCATCACCTAAAGTAGGCAAAACTTTGAGTTAGAATTATCCGATTGCAACATGTTGCCAAGTACTTCGGTATTTCAACATGAATGACCTGCTTTAATCAGATATTTTAATTCCTATAAGTTCCCTATGAAGTTGTCCTTTACGCAAAATTGGGTAACATAGTCATACTTTTTGAATGCTACCTTGAGCTAATAGCTAGGCAAATCATGTAGTTTACCCAATGAAAATAAGGGGCCAAGCCTCCAATTAACTTCAGAATTTATCTATATGAGATCTTTGTTCAGACACTTGTTTTTAAATGTCCACACCTGGTTTGCCGCTTTGACAGTTCTTTGCTCAAATGTCTACCTATATGCTTTTGTTGTAATATATTTATTTCATAACTTTCCTTATTATTCTTTTAGGAACTTGATAACTTGATTTTTGTTAGAAACTTAACTTGCCTTTTTAAATGTCATTGACTAGATTTATTTTAAATGAATTTGTTGCATCAATGTAGGTACACTATTGTTTCAACTGGGGGAACAGCAACTGCACTAGAAGATGCTGGAGTTTCAGTAACCAGAGTTGAAGAAATTACTCATTTCCCTGAAATGGTAATCTGTTGTATCTTACTTATTTATTTAACATACAAATTTTCTTTTGACTCCAAGTTTCTTTAATTTGGAATGCACTTGTGAATAGCATAGTGATATTAATACTATCAATATGGTTTGTACTAATAGCTTTCATGGTAATTTTTCAAAATTTGCATCATGCAGCTAATGTTGTAACCGACATAGTTTATAGCAGTAGTTTTCACTTTCTTTTAGTGTTCACCACGAGTGCATTGTAGAAGACAACTGGTATATTATACATAGAACAAATACGTAAATCCCAATCCCAGAGTAAATTTTCTGCACGTCCTTCTATTCTATAAAATCTATTACTGGGATTTGGGGTGAATAATATCAGAATTCACTTATAAAGTATTAACTACAGAAAGTGACATTGAGAAACTTGGCTACAGTATATCAACAAATATACACTGGTTAATGGTAACTGTGATACCTGATCATGTAATGCTGAGTATATTTTTGTTATAGAAGCTAATTGGCTCATCCTTTGAAATTGGGTTGAGAAATTTACGTTGTAAACATAACCACAAGTTTTCTTGCTTATGCTTTGTTACACTGTGTAATTCATTTTTCTGTTCAACTGCTAACATTTCCAAAACATTTCTGCAGCTTGATGGTAGAGTAAAAACTTTACATCCTAGCATACATGGCGGTATTCTTGCTAGAAGAGATCAAAGCCAGCACATGGAAGCCTTGAATAAGCACGGCATCGGTGAGCTTAGACCTGACTGTTCACCAGATTGCACAGTTGTAACTCCCTTTGTAGATGGCCTTAGGTCATAGCTGGCAATGGTCATCCTTAATTGTTGATTTTATATCTTTTCTTATAGGACTAACACATTATTCGCACAGGTACATTTGATATAGTGGTAGTGAACTTGTATCCTTTCTATGAAAAAGTTTCTTCTACTAATGGAATTACATTTGAGGATGGCATTGAGAATATTGATATCGGTGGACCTACCTTGATCAGGGCTGCTGCTAAGGTGAAATTTACTGTATTGGTAGTGTGACTTGCAATTTAACCATCAGTTTAGTTTTTCTAAAGAAACAAATTATGACAGAATCACAAGGATGTTTTGGTTGTGGTGGACCACAATGACTATGCTCCACTCGTGGAATTTCTAAAAGGAAATCAAGATAGCCAGCAGTTTCGCAGGCAGCTGGCATGGAAGGCTTTTCAGCATGTTGCTTCCTATGATTCTGCAGTTTCAGAGTGGTTATGGAAGCAATCGGCTGGAGGTAACCCTTGTGCAGTCATTCCTGTCCTTATTACGCTAAATGAATTTAATTTCTAATCTTGTGTTTTTTTGTTCAGGTGATAAATTTCCTCCTGGCTTTACAGTGCCTCTCTCACTGAAGTCTACACTTCGATATGGTGAAAACCCTCATCAGAAGGCTGCATTTTATGATGATAAGAGTCTTTCTGTGGTGAATGCTGGTGGTATTGCCACTGCCATACAACACCATGGAAGGTGAGAAGCTAATGCAAATTAATTGGGCTTCAATTATCATTAAAATTAACTTACCATTTTCATTACATAATGTCGATGTCTTACATATCAAGTACTTCAGTCCTAGTTCTGCATCTAAGCAATTAAATTCACTAGAAAGTGTAGTGCAAAATACTGTCTTATTGTTTGATAATATTATTATATAAAACAAAACTTTAAATAAGGATAAAAGATCCTTGAAAAGGTGTGCATGATCAGAATGTTACTTCATCCAGCTTCAAAATGTTGCTCATAGATTTAGAAGACGTCATTTGCTGATAAGAAGCTAATTAATGTTGGTGTATAATGCTAAATTAGGGTTAGATTCTGTTCTTTCTTTTTCTTCTTTATTTTGCGATTTATGTTTGATGCTATCATCTTGATTGCCTCATAAGAAGTTTGTGAATAATGAGTTAATTTTAATTTTTAACTTGATTTTGACATTTTCCCATTGACTTATGATTTGGACAGGAAATGTCTTACAATAACTATTTAGATGCGGATGCTGCTTGGAACTGTGTGTCAGAGTTCAAGAACCCTACTTGTGTGATTGTGAAGCACACAAATCCATGCGGGGTAGCATCGAGGCAAGATATCCTCGAGGCATATAGATTGGCTGTAAAAGCTGATCCTGTAAGTGCTTTTGGTGGCATAGTTGCCTTTAACACAACAATAGATGAGGTAAGTTATGCTCAGTGGTTTTTATCTACTCGTGCTTCCTTCTTTTCTTTTGAGGAATCCAATTAGTTAATAATTTACTCGCGTATAACCAAAAAACTTCTAGGACCTGGCAAAAGAGATCCGAGAGTTTAGGAGTCCAACGGATGACGAGACAAGAATGTTCTATGAGATAGTTGTGGCACCAAAATATACAGAAAAAGGACTTGAGATCCTTCGTGGAAAGTCAAAGACTTTGAGGATTCTTGAGGCCAAAAAGATTGAGAAGGGAATGCTTTCTCTAAGACAAGTTGGAGGCGGGTGGTTAGCACAGGACTCTGATGATTTAACCCCTGAAGACATCAAATTCAATGCGATGTCAGAAAAGGTCCCGCAAGAAGACGAGCTTCGTGATGCAGAGTTTGCATGGCTTTGTGTCAAACACGTTAAGAGTAATGCCATAGTAATAGCCAAGGTCAGTCCTTATACTTGTCAAGTGTGAAAATTCAATTTCCAAGAGCACATAAGCTGATAACATTTTTGATATCTGATCGTTTTAAATTTCACTATCTTTTCCCATATAACTAAATTTACATCAAAAGAATTGAATCAAGAGTTAAACATATGTGGGTCAAATCTTCTGAAATCCTGTTGGTGGTTTAGATTTATGATTGAATTATCTGTAAATTGGTTTTTTGCATCAATAACAAATACATGCTCTCAAAATTGTTCTTGTCAATAATGATGATGAGATTAAAGCAATAATACTTCTTTCCAATTTCATTCCACTTTCTAGCTCTCTGAACTAATACACTGATGGAAATGTTTTGTTTGGGGTCCTTGTGAGCCCATAACTGATTTATTATGAAGAAAGAAATTATCTTTTAGTTGGTGGAAACATATAATGCTTGTTCCACTACATTTGGGAACTTCTTGATGGAGAAAGAACTACAAGAAAGGGGATAACTGGGGACGAACATTAGAAAATCTCAACCTAGAGCTTGTAATCTAAGAAAAGAAGTTTGAGAATCTCTTCTTAGGGCATCTCACACAAAAGCACACTGGTTACAAATGGTTTAATAGCAATTTTCATAATTCATCAATTGAGGAAAACAATAGTAGTCTTGGCCTTATATATACCTACATCACAAGAGATTTTCCGCCATAAGCAACGTGGGACTAAAAAAGAAACTAAAAATAGGCTAAAATAAAGCAACCACTAAATCAGCTAAATAAAGCACTAAATGCCCCCATCATTCCCCAGGGTTGGAGAAAACTTTACCATGTCGAGTGTAGATCTCATTGGCTCTCAATCAGACAATAGTGGTGGTTGTGAAACCAGCATGCATGCATCAAGTCTGACCGAAGCGATGGAGGTGGAGCTGGCTTCTGTGACGGATCTGCTGTAAGCGAAGGTACATCAGAATGATAGATGCAGGCAAGCAACAGAACGAGTCGAATTCTCTCCACTGAAATTCGGGCTGATACCAGGATCCCATGGAATATCCAACTCATAGGTGATGGAAGCATTCCTCTTCAATACCCTACAGGAATATGTGGAATATGTACGTTGACTATGTAATGTCATCACAATCTCAAGGTGAAATATTTTCGTTGATTAACAACTGCAAATTTCTGCAAGATACTATGTGAAAGTGCAGCAAATTTATATGTATCATTACAAGTTGCTATCTGTCTGGGAGTTTCATCATGTGCAACATGCAAATGCAATGCAATCGACTCACTAAGGTCAACTTCTAAAGATAATGGAAAGAGAGACATGTGTTTCCTAGAAAGATGTACTTCAGATACTGCTAATTGTGTAACATTACTAGGACTAATAAAAATCTGAAGAAATTCCGGAGAGTACTCCAAACACCCACTAAAAGAAGAAACACCGGGACTAACCTGATGTACCATAGAAAGAAACTAATTACTAACTAGAAGAAATGCTAAGAATAGACACAATAGATTCAACTTATGTTTCTTGATTCTCTTGATTTTCCTCATGAATACAAATCTCATCAAGTGTGGGTGTATTAAAATTCACTAACGCATCCGCAACGTCACTGGTACCCGTAGAAGACACGACTCTCATCAATAATCGGTGTACCGGGATTGACTAATGGATCCTCAATGACATAAAAAATCTCAGAATGAACGTTGACAACCTCTACAACCTTCAAATCATCATCATCACTAGGCAAAATATTAACATGTTGACTCTCCAAGGGGCACTGGTAATCATAGTGTCCGTATCTTTGAACACTGCTCTCAAGAGGGGCATTGGTAATCATAGTGTTCATATCCCTCACATTTAGAACACTGCTCTTAGACTTTGGCACTGACTATTCTCTTGGAAGTTTAGTCTATCTTTAAAGTAAAATCAAAAGCATCTTCAATAGAGTCCACACCCGAGGAGCTAGTGATCACAGCACGCCTAATGTCAGATTTTAAACCTGAAACAAATTTGGTTATGGTTAAGGAACAATGCTCTCTCACATCACAACGATGGGTTAAGTTCTCAAATCTGGCTATGTAATCTCTAACGGACAAATCACCCCTACGGAGGTTGTGTAACTTTTCTAATTCTATCCTCTCTCGAAGTTGCCTAATCATATGATCAAGCTTATCTAGATTATTCTTGTTGGATTTTTCAAAATGAGACATGACCACAAAGGTGAAGTCAAACAAGCACGCAAATGCGACACAAAATCCTAGACTCAAAATAAAACTAAATGCATGTACTAAATGAGAAAGAATTAAAAAATACCCTAAAGTTCAACTTCTAAATGCAACAAATGCAATCTTACAAGTGATCAAGTTAACACACAATGATGCAAATACTAGATAGAAGCAAAATACAAATTAACTAATAAAATTATTGCAATCCACTAGTATAGCAAGTGATCGACAATTGATAAATCAGCTTAAGATAGATGTCAGCTAAGGGGTGAGTCATGCACGCCTAACGTAAGATCCTTCTAGGATTTCTTGAAGAGATGCCCACAATCGAAGGCTGAAAATCACGCACAAGATCTTGGAGCGAAGCTCTCTCTGTCACGAACTCAACGACTAAAAAATCAATTAAATCGGACTCCGGATCGCCAAGTTTTTGCCCAAAAACGAACTCGATTTGTTCTATCAGGTCAGATCCCCTCTTGAAATGGAAATGGATCAGATCTGGGTTGTGGTGAATCAGATTAATCAGATTCGGCTTTTACACTTTCAAATTGAAATGGATCAGATTAATTAGCGATTGGCGAGCGGTGGGCATGTAGCTGCGGCGAGGATGATCGTCGAGCGGTGGGCGTAGGGAGGCAGTTCTGTCGTGGGAGGGTGCTGGCATGATGGTGTTGGCGGGCGGCAGTTGATGACTACGAGGAAGACGACAGTGAGGAGGGAAGACGAATGAGATCCTTGAGCAGATCATGGCGGTGGCGGCGTCGTAGTGGTGTTGCGAGTTCGGGTGGCGTCAACACACAAGAAGGGAGGAGGTTGCGATGTTGAAGAGGGTGGTGGAGAGTTGGAGTGAGGGGGTTGCTGCTTGGGGACTTGACACACGCACGGGCGTGAGCAAGTCGGAGCTCGAGCACGAAATGGGTGTCGGCAGAAAGGTCGGCGAGGTCCTGGGCCCCGGCGGAGGAGGCCGCGAGGGTGAGGATGGTAGCACGATCTGGACTGCATTGTAACACGACGAGGATGGTAACACGATAATGGCGGAGGATCTGGACTGGCGGCGGTGCTCGATGGTTGTGCTCGGGTGGTAGCACGACGACGAGGACTAAAGGAGTTGGATGAAGACGAGGGTGCTAACGAAGGTGCTCTTGGGTGGTGTTGTGAAGACGAGGGTGGTGTTGTGGGTGGTGGCGACGGCGAGCCTGAAGAGATCATTGACGAAGTGGCGGCGTTGCGCCGGGGTGGTGTTGACGAGGTCATTGCCGTGAGGGAGAAAATAGGTGAGTGGGAGAGAGAACGAGATGGAAGGGAGAAGAAAAATGGCGACTGTTTTGTTTGTGAGAAAGGGGAAGAGCAAGGAGAGAGAAAGAGGAAGATGGCAGGTAGGGTTTTTATGGGTTTTTTCCTTCCTTTTCTCCCATTTTTTCTTTATTCTTTATTCTTTATTTCTTTATTTTGTGAAATTAGTGAAGAGAAAGGGGGGAGAAGGGTTTTGAGGGACTAGTTTTTTTTTTTGGAGAGGGAAAATATAATGGAGGAAGAAAAGAAATGGATTAAAGCTCTGATACCAAACTGATAGAGAACGAACTACAAAAAAAGGATAACTGAGGATGAACAATAGAAAATCTCAACCTAGGGTTTGTAATCCAAGAAAAGGGATTGGGGAATCTCTCCTTAGGGCATCTCACCCAAAAACATACTGGTTACAAATGCTTTAATAGTAATTTTCATAATTCATCAACTGAGAAAAATAGTAGTAGTATTGGCTTTATATAGGCTTACATCACAAGAGATTTTCTACCATAACCAATGTGGGACTAAAAGAAAACTAAAAATAGGCTAAAATAAAACAACCACTAAATTAGCTAAATAAAGCACTAGATGTCCCCATCACTTCTCTTTTCCAATTGTCACCACATCATCTATGCCTTTAATGATTCACTGAAACAGGGTCCACATCTCTGTGAGAGAGTGTGTAGCTAGCTTTATTGTTTTTTTATGATTATGTTGATATTCATTTCATTCGTGCAATTGCAATACAAATATCAAAATACTTATTTTTTCAAACATTTAAGCAACGACAATAATTTCACTAAAATGCTTGTTGCATAATGTTAAAAAAGACTTAACAACAATTTTGTAATTCCATTGAAGTTTTTATTTCAACCTTTTGATTCCTTTTTTTTTCATTCAGCACTGTTAATGGCCACATTGTCTATTAACTAGCAACCACCATATCCTTTTTTATTGTTTCAGTCCGTGTTTTGGTCTATTACTCCATTAACAGTGTCCTATCACTCCATACCATCCCATCACTCCTAACTGCTGGCACATTTATTGGTCTGATACCATCTGAAATGATTCTCTATCCTCATTAAATAAAGACGGTAGAAGTGAATTGTCAATGTGATCTGGTTTTGTTGGTGTTTTAAGCACAAATGGTACTGACTGTTAAGTACCTTCAATGATTATTAGCGTAAACGGCTTTCGGTGGCACAAGTAATTGAAAATTTACTATTAAAATGGCTTTTAATTGCATAAGAGTTCTTGTTTCTTTTCTACTGCAAATAAAGCCTTTGTGTTTTTAGTTTCTTGATCTGATTAAAATGCTAATATGCGCAAAAACTCAGCCAGATTGATATTTTCTGTTTGATATCCTGCAGAATAACTGTATGTTAGGTATGGGGAGTGGACAACCAAACAGGCTTGAGAGCCTGAGAATAGCTTTTAGGAAAGCTGGAGAAGAAGCAAAAGGAGCTGCTTTGGCCAGTGATGCATTTTTCCCATTTGGTAAGTGATGCCATCTCTCATTCTGTATCGATATATGTTAGTTACCTCAGGCTGCATGTGGTTTCATAGAATGTACAAAAAGAAAAGAAAAATAAATAGAAGGAAAGGAAGTTGTTTCCTGTTTGTGACCTAGCAATATTGAAATGAAAAACTTGACATAGAAATGTTAGGAAGTTAGGACTTTGAAAGAAAAATCGTTGAGAGAGAAATAGGTCCCAAGCATGATCTTAAGACATTCACGTTGCCGGCCCATTGAAAACCCAACAAGGCTGGCTCAAGAGAGACCGAAAGAAGCTTGAGACTTCCCATTAAACTTTCTTTCATTTCAGTAGGTCGGAGAAAGGAATAAGAAAATGAAATGAAATGAAATAATAAAAAGTATAAATTAGGACTCCTCAAAGATTCTTGTTCACGTTCATTTGAGTGTCTGTTCTTATTTCCTGTCAAAGTCAAAAATTTTATACAACTTTCATTTTCTTTCCCTCCTTTCTTTCAAATATAAGCATAACTTAGTGATTTGGTTTCTAAACATAAATGTGTATATGTCCTCAAAACAATTTATTCAATCAAATCTATGTGTTGCTAAGCATATGCTTGAACAACCTTGATATTTCAGTTCATAAGAGCTTGTTTTTTTTACAATCGTACTTATTTGTTTCTTCGTGCAGTATCTAAAGTGAATTTTACTCTCTTAATGGTTTGCTCAGATTTTATATGACCTCATGTCACAGCAATCATCCATCAATGCTCTGTATGCTAAATTGCTACTTAGGGTTTGGGCAAGTTTATGTTTGCGTATCATGTTTACAATTGTATCGGTGCATACATTTGAAGTGTATACTATCCATACCGGATTCCTGTACATGGGACTGACATGCGTGAGGCTTCTGCATGATGTGTGTGCATGAACTTGTGTTAACACGCCTCCTGCATGAATCCGGTAGCAAGAGAGGAGGGAAGGACAGAGGGGTTGGGTTAAAGAGGGAAAAAAGGGGGAAAGAAAAACATTTGTTAGTCTTTTGTGTGCTATTTGTGCCGAGGATCTAGAAACCTTATAAAACAATGGCCACATAAAGATATCGTGGATACTTGTTGAGCTCACTTACGAATCAGGAAAAATTCCCTTCGATTCAACGTTCTTTCTTGCACAAGTTTGTTTTTCCTGCAACTAATTTGCGCTTGTTACTACCGCTGTGACCAACAGCTTGGAGTGATGCGGTTGAAGAAGCGTGTCAGAATGGCATTGGAGTTATTGCAGAACCTGGGGGAAGTATCAGAGATAAAGATGCCGTAGACTGCTGCAACAAGTACGGGGTCTCTCTCCTCTTCACAAATGTGCGACACTTCAGGCACTAAGAGGATGATATGGCTAGATGCTCGGTCTTTTTACTAAGTTTTAGAATAACTGGCAGTTTTCCTGAGTTGGAATGTTGCTGAAGGACACAAAGCTGATCTGAAATATCGGTGCTTGTGCGATGAGAACTCTGTTTTCATTTCTTCTGTTGTATTCATTGATCCGAATTTTCTGACTCGGATATGATATGATCCTCTTGTAATTTTATATACATTTGAGATATGCTATGTAACTTTAGACTCTTCAAATCACATAATTGTCATCTGTTGCAAGCATCCAACTCTCGCCAACTCTTGTTACCAAACAAGGGTTCCCTCTGGCATTTCATCTTGCTTGCATTAAACTGACGAATAAAACTGCAAAATATACAGCAGCAACAAAACCACTAGACTTGTCTCAGCAGCATGAACTTGAAAACACAACCATTTGAATAAGATTGCAAGAACACTGTACAATGGAAAAGCTCGAAGATGGCTTGGTGAACAGCAAACAAATCAGCATTACAAGTTTATAACTACTACTTCATACCCTGCAGGTGCTCTGCATATCTAGCTCAGGCTTCTAACAATAAGCAAAACCTTCGAGTTCTGCCTCCTAATTCAACGCATATTATAATTTGGAAAATTGCATGTAATTATACATACATTAAATTTCAGAGTGTGAAGTTACTCAAAATGAATGCCACTCAAATCATATACTAACTATAACACAGATTTAATTATCAGAGTGGATCTCAGACGGTAGTTACAAAGAGCAAAGTCAAAAGAATGCCCCTACTATAAACATATGGCCAAAAAAAAAAAACTTAAAGTCATCTAGTCAAGAATTTCAGATTAAACCAAAGTTTCTCTCTGGTATTTGAAGCAACCACTCAAAGCTGCATTTTCAAGTATAAAATGTATGCAGGGGATCAAAGTCTGGATGCTGCTTCAAAACAATCCAGCATCAAGCAGCAGCAGCAGCAGGATGCAGTCATGAATTATCCCTTGGTTAGATGCTAGTCGCGCTTTAATAACCACTGTTGGCAGCCTCTAGGGCAAAAAGGGACTGTCAGGGCGCGTTCCTTTGCCAAAACCATGGAATATCGATCAGGCGAGATATTTGTACATGTTAGCGTTTTCCTTGTCCCTTTCAAGATAGTCTTTGGTGATAAGGTCTTCTATTCTTCTCTTGATTGCCTTGAAGTCAGGCTGCAAAAAAGAGAGAGATAAAAACATAATAAGCTATAATGACGTTCAGAAAAGGAGGTATACCAGTTTCTGTTATTTATACAGCTCTTTCTCCAACGAGAAGGGGTTTGCTTCTGATTATCGTCGAAAACACCACACACAAGTATTCTCTACTTTCTTCAAATAAAGATACTTATTCTCACGCCTGAGGGGCTTCGGCCGGCACCACACCGCTGCTCCTGACATGATAGGTGTTCTTTTTCTTTTGTGTTCTTGGTAGGATCAATCGGGAGCATCCAACTGTCTGTAGCGGAAATTCCCCACCACACAGCCTTAGAGTCGTAAAAGAAAAATTCATCTCTAGCCTTACCACATATATTACCTGCCAATGGTTGAGGATTAAAATGCCATGCAAACAAGTTTGTCCCATTAAAAGCATATTGCAAACTTTATTTATCCCTAGTCTTTGAGGAAATTACTTTAAACAACCTTTTTATTGAGAAAATGCTGCCAAATTCCTAAGAAATCTGTCCCCTGACTGTCTAAAGTTGAACCATGTTGTTGTCAAACACAACCCACATTGACAAGACAAAACTGCATCATCTTTTCGCATCATTCACATATTCGCCAAATAAATAACAGCCTCATAATAGAACAAATTGATCGATACACTGATATGCTCTGCGACATCTAGGGCCAGGTTTTGTGACCAAGCCTTGGTAAAAATGATAGTTGAAGCTCTAGTTAAACAATCAGACACCCGTATCCTCAATTCATATGATCACTGCAAAATAATATAGGATTGTACCTATATATGTCAAGGCCACCTTTATTTAACAAAAAAAACTCTCTCACCAATCTCCAAACAAAAGCATGAAATAGACCAAATTTTGTCCTGTGACCCTAAGAAATGGAAGCACTATCCTCTTAGGTAATTTAACTAAAAAAGACTAGCAAACTTTAGCTCCATTAGTGCAAACTAACAAACGCTAGCAACACAAATAAATAGCATGCTATACAAAATGATTAATATGATGGTGAGATTATGTGACGATGATTGGTGGTACCCTAACTATTGAAACAATAATGTTATTGTTTAGAAACACATATTACCCCCGACAAAATCCCAATGCCTACAAAATTAAGGCATATAAACAAGAAAGTACTGTACAATTTCCCAACACAATTAATTAAAACAACAATAAAGTTCCATGTGCACTAAACTACACCCTTTATCCCATGAAATAGAACTCAATGTATTTCAGACACGGAAGGTGCACCGCGCTTACATTGCTAGAAGTTAAAATAATTTTGAGCTTTGAAACTTTTAAATTAAATCGTCATAGTGCTTGTCATTGTAGATTCTAAGAAGGAATGCATACAAGTTACAGATATCTAGGGTTAGGGTTTCCTAACCTATCAGCAACAAAAATGCGATGAGAATATTTTTTTTAAAAATTGCTCACCGTTGCAGTGATGTACTCTTCAAGCGACTCCCGAGTCCCGATGCTTGTCTAAAGCTGCCGCGAGTAATCGTGAGGGGGTTTCTGAGTGCAGATATTGATGATGGTCCTGATCGAACAACAAGCAACAAAAATCATCATCAAAAAAAAAAAAACAACAAAAAAGGAGCAGAAAAAAACCCTTAAAACGAGAAAAGAGTTCGACAGGAATTGTACGTGTAAAGCATCATGTAATCCTCGGAACTGAATTGGGGCTCGGGGAGCCCTTCCAGGATGTTCTTCAGCTTCGTGATCCCCTACTCACAGCCTTGCTCCAGATCTATCGTCTTCCTCTCGTGCATCGTCATGATGCCGAGATCAGAACCCTAATCTCGCGGGATTTCGCCCTAGAAATCGAAAATCTAAGAACTCCAATCTTTTACGGAAAAGGTCGGCCTTTCGGATGAAATTTCCTTCTCTCTTTCTTCTTCACCTTCCTCTTCCCCTCTTCCTGCTTCTTGTAAAATTGGGGAGAACAAACAACGCATCACTGATGCCCTCTTCTTCCTGCTATTTCTTCTTCATTTCCTCGTGTTCTCTCTTCTTCTCCCTTCTTTCTCTTAAATAATAATAATAATAATAATAATAATAATAAAAAACCCTCGTGAATGAGCTCCGAATTATTTGATTTTGCTCTTTTTTCTGTTTATTGTTTAGAAAAAAATATAGTACTAGATTATTGTTTGGTGTGACGAAGAGGAGAGAGACGAGCAAGAGCCTGAGCAAGAGAGAAGGAAGAAAGAGGGAAGTAGGGGAGAGTTGCTGGAGGAGAGAGATGGCTGCTTTGACGCTCTCTATTTGGGGAGACAGATGGATGGACAAAGTCATAAAAGGAGTCACAGTAGAAGAAACATCGCTTCGCTCAGTTTGAATATACTGCCAAGGCAGAGAGCACAAAGAGATTGGGGAGAGGGAGGCAGAGGCAGAAAGCGAGAGCGAGGGGCCGTCAGTGGGAAACTGACCAATCGACCAGGAGGAGGAGGAGGGAGAGAGGAAGAAGAAAAAGGAAGAAAGAGGAGGGCTAAAGGAGGGGTCGACGTTGTTCTCTCTCGTGGATAAATATGGACAGATAAAATTTCTATATAAGTCACAGGAGAAACCTTTCTTCAATTTTGATTAATAGTTTCACGTATTTAAAATTTTAATTGCCTGTTGTAACACCCCGCTCCGGAATACGTACTTAGTTGCGTATTCAGATTTTTCGATCGTATTTTTCGATTTACTTCCTGTATTTATTTTGTATTATGAATTATTTACATGAACGTTTTGTCTTGGATTTGGATTCGTGGACTCGGAGTCAGCCCTAGTCTGAACCGAGGGCCCGATCCTAGAGAATTGCTCGATTTGGACATTCCGGTATTCCGATTTGACCGATTTCAGTTTAAACATCATTTTCCAATATTCTAGATTTTCTATGATTTTCTGGAATTTTCCTCAATTAAGTTGGGAATCTTCAAAACCGGTGTCGATCAGTGCCGCTGACCGATTCCCAGATTTTTAATTTACAAACTAATTGGAATTTCTAAAAGTGTCTTTAGACATTATTTCTCAAAATCACATTTCCTATCTAAATACCTTTTCTGAGGATTTTATGAATTTATGAAAATTCCACTGGATTCGGTATCGGCCAGTATCGCTGGTTGATTCCAGGATTTTTAGTTTACGATCAGGATTGAATTTTTAAATTCCGCTTTCGCTTTATTTCTTAAAATCATATTTTCTTCTTTAATACATTTTCTGAGATTTTTCAGAATTTATCAAAATCCGGCCGACCCGGTGTAGACCGGTATCGGCGGCTGACTTTTGGATTTTTAATTTGAAAACGGGATTTTATTTGGAAAACCGATTTCATATTATTCCTCAGGATGACGTTTTCTACCTTCGGGTATTTTTGGGGATTTTTCTGGAACAGTCGATTTTCGCGGCCATATTATAATATTATTATTTTTCCAATTCATTCTTTTCTTTCTTTCTTTCTTTCCTTTTTCTTTTCCCCCACTGACTCAGCCCACTCCCCCCACGTGGGAGACACCACCCCCCTTACCTACTCCCATCACATCCCCATCACCATCACAATCTCTCTCTCTCCTTTTACTTTTCCTTTTTCTTTCTTTTTCTTTTCTTTCCTTTTTCATTTCTCTTCTTCCTTGCTCCTTTTCTTCTCCATGGGAGAGGCCGACGCCTCCACCCGCCATCACCGCCGGCGTTCCGGCCACCATCGCCGGCGAGGACCTCAACTCCGGCGGCCAAGTTTCTCTCCTCCAACACCAACAATTCCACCATTTCCATCCTCCTCAGAAGTCACCGAACCATCTCCACCTTCGCCGGCCTCGCCTCCCTCCTCCGGCGCCCTCCGGCGAGGGCTGACCGCCGCCGGCGTCTCGCCGACGGCCTGGGCGCGGCCAGGGGGCCTCCTGGCCCCCTGTGCGCGTGTGTGGAGGGGGCAGCAGCCCCCTCCCTTCGATTTCTTTGGGGTGGCCGCAGGCCACCCCTGCTGGCCTGCGCCGGCGACCGAGGTCCGGCGGGCCCCCGGCGATCTCCCTCTGTCCTCTGGCCGCACTGATGCGGCCAGAGTTGGGCCCGGCCAGGGCAACGGCCCTGGCCGTGGCTTGTTGGAGGGAGGGGGCTGCTGCCCCCTCCCTATTTCTCCCCTGGGGTGGCCACCGGCCACCCCAGCTCTGGTGGCCGCCGGCGATCCGCCGGCGGCCGGCGAATTCATCCGGCCAGGGGGCTTCCAGCCCCCTGTGCCGAGTGGTGAGGGAGGGGGGCTGCTGCCCCCCTGCTCCCTGTTCTCTCTCTCCCCTGCGTTTCTCTCTCTCTCTCTCTCTCTCTCTCCTGCCTTCATCTCTCTCTCTCTCTCTCTCTTAGACCTCTCACTCTCTTTCCTGAGTCTCTCTCTCTCTCTTCCTGGTTCCTCTTCCTGTTCGTCTTCTCCATTTGGACATGACCCTTTCACGGCCGGCCACTCCTTTTGGATTGGGGCCGCGTTCTTCTCTGTTGGCAAGACTTGGGCCGGTACCCTCCTTTTGGATTGGGGCCGAACTTCCCTTCGTCGGGCGCAGCAAGGAATCTTGTCGGCGAGTGATTTTCCTCGCCAAGACTTTCCTAACGCGGATCTCACCCCGCGTCTAGGCAATCCCTTAACGCGCTCTGCGCGTTTCTATATTGACGCGACGCAGAACCCACGTCCGCGTCCGCGTTTCCCTCGCGTCCGCACTTGAACGCAGATCTCGCGTTTGAGGCATCTCTGCGACGCGAACCCCGCGTCTGCGAACCCCGCGTTGTGGCTCCTTCGCGACGCGACTCCCGCGTCTGCGAATCCCGCGTCAGCTATCCCGCGTCTGCTATTCTCGCGACGCGATCCTCGCGTTTGTGATTTCCGCGTTTGCTATTCCGGCGTCTGCCATTCCTGCGACGCGTACCCCCGCGTCTCATTTCCTCAACCCGCGTCTCCCTGTGTCCCTTTCTCTCTCTAGGCTTCTCACTCTTTCTCTCTCCTCTTCACTTTCTCTCTCCTCATAAATATATATTATTTTATGGCGTGTGCGCGAGTTCCATGGATTCCAGACTTTTCGGCTTCCCGGTGATTTAGGCGAGTGTCCTCGCTCTCGCCTCCATTTGGGATTCCCCGCTTTGTCGGGTCGATATGTATTTTACTTTATGTTTCCATGTATTTTGTATTGGGCTGAGTCCCTGTATTTGTGTATGGCCGAGTGCCTATATCTGGACATGTATTGCTCTGTGACGAATGCTTGTACTAGGGTAGTTTCCTTCTGTACACATACTATGCCTGTGATGTATTCTACTGCTTCATACTATGCCTGGCCAACCCTTCAGCCTCCGGTCACTCACTATCTCGAAAGAGAGGTGATTGGGACCGGCAGGTCTCTCAGTTCAGCCTCCGGTCCCTCACTGTCTCGGAAGAGGCGTGATTGGAATCGTCAGGTTTCCCAGCTCCGCCTGGTGAGTATGCTTAGCGCTCAGTGCTTTATTCACTAAATTCGTCTAGGCGAGTTGCTGCCGGATTCTCTACTCGTATCTTAATCCGAGTATCCCGGTAACCTCGCAGAGCGCATTAGTGTCTAAACTCAGTTCGCTGCCTGTGCCTCCAGCTTGTTCAGCTCCGCCTGGTTATCATGATCAGCGTTCAGCACTTTACCACTAGATTCGTCTAGGCGAGTTGCTGCCGGATTTACCGCTCGTACTTCAGTCGAGTCGTCCCGGTAACCTCGCCAGACGCTCCAGTGTTAAATACTGTTTGCTGTCTGTACTTCCAGCTTGCTCAGCTCCGCTTTGTTGTGCTCAGCTACTATTCTACCACCGTGTCATTTCTTCATACCTGTCATTTATGCATGTTACTATTTAACACATGTATATCACCTGTCAACTGATTCGCTATCACCTAACACCTGACATACTACTACTTGGCAAGACCCCTTGTTATGACGTGACTTGCCACCGGATTATTATCAATCTCTTGACCTGACTGGTTACCTGTCTAATGTCATCGTCCTGTCATGCTATCACTTGACACCCAGCATGATATACTTGACCTGTGATTATCACATTTACGGGAACCCTGTCTTGTTACCCTGTACTATGTACAGTGACCTGATATCCTGTATCATGATCAGTGACCTGTTATCCTGTATTATATACAGTGACCTGAACTCCTGAATTCCTGATCACGTCCTGTTCCTGTTATTCCCGTAAATTGATAATTAACCTAATAAATCATAAAAGGAACAACTTGCATCGGGTCGGGGGAAACATGCGGCTATCAATATGTGTTCGTGTTTACAGTGGTATTAGGCATGTTGTGCAACTAAAACTTCCGGTCTGACCTGTGGGCCTCCAGGCGACCGAGGGGAGTGCTGGCTCCCTCCTCCTGAATCATGATAAGGGCATACATAAGTCCCTCCTGTTAGCCTTGCGGCAGGTTCCGTCACCAAGCAACGGAACAATCCTGGGCCGTGGTCCCGGGTATGTACGGGACCCACTGTAAACATAGTTCATTGATACCCCCGCTGGTTTCCAATAACAACCTTGCTTTACTCGGATATGGATCTATGTGTGCTGGGACGCTAGTTCACATAGCTAGATATCAGGGTAAGATGAGTAATAATAAAGTGTCTAATAATCGGCCCTTTAAGTTGTAAGTAGAGGTATGTGGAATGGGACGCATACTGAAGCCTGCAACTTAAACGGCTATGAATCTGTGATATGCCTTACCATATCTGCTTGTCCTGGATTTTACTTCGGATTTCCGGCTTTATGAGTATTATGGTATTAACTGCTCATGCCCTGCTCTATTCCTTATATCCACCTGCCTCCTGCTTATTATCTTATCATGTCTTGAGTGCAGTCTGGTTGTATGTGCTTAGATTATGGTGACATAAGATAAGGGTATATATATGAGGGTTTCCTTGTTTGGATTATTCCTTCGACGTACTAGTCTTATGGAGCCGTGATCTGAAACCATACAATCAGATTTGCTCGCCCTCGGCTTTATTTGGTTTTATCGCTATACATGTGCTTACCCTTGCTCGCCACTTGGCTTTTGCTTCACCACTCGCCTGGGGAGTTTCATCTGACTCCCCTGGATTCTCATGTCCAGGTCATGGAGCTTGAAGTGCGTGGATTCTCCCAGTTGCTGATCAGAGTGGCGCAGCAGTAGCGTGGATCCCCAGCAGACCGTCCATAGCCTTATCCTCCCAGGCCCCCTGTGTGCCTCTCGAGTTTTCCTTTAGTAAACTCGTGAGTGCCCTTTTGTACTATTCATCCATGTACATCTGCTTGTAATCTCGCAATTGCGCATATCAGTGATGTAATATTCATGTAATATTGGATCACCTCTGGTGATAACTTTGTAATTGTACTCATATGTTGGAATGTATAATGCACCACTTGCTTCCGTACTCTGATTCTTGCTTGTACTGATGCTTAGCGTATATACGTGAAGGTACTTCTGACTTGCGTATATACGTTGCAGTAATGTCTCCGTATCCGCCAGGATCGGGGCGTTACAGGTTGGTATCAAAGCCTAGGCTCTCACCTCCTCAGTACGTCCAGACGGCAAATTAATAGTAAAGAAATTTGCAACTGGAATGCATGAGTCTTGGTTATACAATCCAACTACAAGTACAAAGTTATCCATTCTCTCTTGATAATCTTATCCTTGAATTCTGAAGTTCTTCCATCCTTTCATACTTCAGTTTCTTGTTATTCTTGGACCAACTCGGACATGAAAAGATGGGGAAATCATAACGGTTCTGGTTCTTCCTAGGGTAACCTAATGGAGAAAATCTTGATTTAAGACTATCTCTGCAAGATATGATGAGACACGATCAAGTACAGGCGAAGGTCCCGCACCAAGGATCATTGGTTGCACTCCGGGAACAGAAGCCAGGCGACATGTTAGATTTCAGGAAATTACAGCCGGCAATCTTTTCAAGCATGGAGAAGCCCTGGGTGCATAGCAGTGGTCAGTAAACCTGATGGATCTTCTAAGTCAACTTGGGTCCCTGACGAGAACTAGGTGAAAATGATCAAGATTCAGTTAGAAGATGTAGCCTGGATGTAGTAGTTGGCGGAAGCAGCGAGACTGGGAAAGCCCAACACTTGGGACTAGTTCTCGAAGGATTTCTATAGGAAGATTCTTCTCTGTAATAGTCCAGGAAGAAATGAAAAAAATGATTTATCAAATTGCGGTAGGGAGATTGGATTGTAAATAAGTACACTGCAAAATTCCTAAGGCAAAGTCGGTCGGTGTTTTACATGGTGGCCGATAAGGAGAACCGAGCAAGCAATATCTTAAGTGAGAAATGAAGATGAAGAGCAGGATGTTTCTTATCCCCAAGCAGCCCAAGGAGTATTCTCAAGTTCTTCAGTCATCATCCGGAAGTGGAATGGACCCAGAGGAGAAAGATTAGGATGAGTTGCAGATGAAGTTGGTGAAGAGACCCTCTTAATTGATGGAAGTAAAGGCTCAGACAGGCCTCTGGACGCCCTACTAGCTAAGCCATCCCTCTAACCCTGCCCACAACATATGACCGGTGGATACCGTCGTGAGGGAATCTAGGACCTACTGTCAGAATAACCTCGCTTCATCTCCAGCATCCAGCATGGAGTCGTATACAAAGGGGACCAAGAACTAGGGCACATGGTGAAGGGAAGCAAACATATGATCTGGCTGAAGGGGAAGTCAGGATGCTCAAGATGATGGAGTAAGAACAGAAAGGGTGTTTGATATCTGAAGGAGGAATCCTTGAAGTACTGACCGTAATTATTATCCCCATTTTAATATGTCCGGGAGTTGGTAAACTTCTCTATATCATATCCTCCTCATTGCACTATCACCATCAATCCTAGTCCGTCCTATCTCTCTCTCTATTTCATGATTCCTATCTCTTCTATTTTTGTTATTCTGATTTATTCTGATTTTCGTGATCTTTATGCCAACTTAAGATATGTGTTGACTAGTGAGGTAACAGCCGGGCAGATGTGGTTCGTTCTAATTATGTTCTGGCGCTTCTCGACTCTGGTATATCACATTATCTTATATTAGGCAGATCTTCGGCCCCGCGTTATATTCTTATATTCTGGATACATCATGGGAGACTAGCACATCAAGCAGAGTAGTCGTCACTTATGTAAGTCGGATAGATTGCATCAATTCATTAGAAGTGTCAGTATATATAACGACATTTCAGAATCAGGACTTCTGGCAGATAGAGTTATGATATTTTCTATTACTCTAATAGCGATCATGATTTCTTCGACTATGATCATGGAACTCGGGTTTTCTCAGAGCTAATATGCCGTCCGATTATTATTCAGAAGACAGCATTCGGGACACGTCTCAGTTATTATAATTTCTTGATCATGTTCTCAGAGCCACTAACTCCTGGCAGTTTTTATTGATTTGGTGGACCAAAGGTTCCGCTAGCCTCGCTAAGCGAGGGTCGTGTTCTAGTCATCCGTGAACCTAACCAGGTGTGAGTTTCGCTGCACCCTGGTGCTTAGCATTTAGCGTTGTGTTACGCGCTGGCTTCGTCGCGTGAACTTCGCTATATGCGAGTCTCGCAGAGCGTTAGCCTCGCCGCACCCTAATGTTTAACACCTGAGCTGTGTTACGCGATAACCTCATCCAGGCTTGGTTTCATCCGTGGCTAGTCCCTTCAGTGCTTGGCACTCTAGCCATTCCTCGGATTTCTTCTAGCGTACTTTTATGGATCTGCTGAACAGAGTTCCATCACTATATCTGAGCTATCGCCATGGCCTTGTCAATGATCCATTCTACAAATCTTGCAGGGCTCAGATATCTTCTTCCTGTTTCATCTGCAGTCGGTTTATCATTCATAAGTCAGTATTCCAAATTCTTCACAGTTATTCTTGGCTACGTCTTTCAGAGTTAACAAAGCCCAGTATGCAGCCCGTCAGTGATTCTACTGCAAAAGGACAACATCTTACTATGCAGGGTTTTATATTATAATATGGAATTCAGCACTATGGATTTCATTAGCTTTAGCTCACAGTCTGATCGAAGTATTATTGATTATCTTACCAAGTCAGCTCACTTTATATTGTTCAGAATGGGTTAGTCCTTTGAAGTTCTGGCAGTGTTCTTTTATAAGCAGACATCAGATCAGTATTATTATGGCACCGTCAGAGGATGTATTTTTACGGCAGAAGTGCAGAGATGCTTTAGTCCTGAGTTAGTTGTTCAGTCAATCTGGGGGAACAACTCATAGTTATTCATATCTTGATTGGCATAATCCTCATTCCTACCTTTTTGTGTTCATTTCACCCCTTATCGAAATTGCGAGGACGCAATTTTTTGTAAGGTGGATGGAATGTAACACCCCGCTCCCGGAATACGTACTTAGTTGCGTATTCAGATTTTTCGATCGTATTTTTCGATTTACTTCCTGTATTTATTTTGTATTATGAATTATTTACATGAACGTTTTGTCTTGGATTTGGATTCGTGGACTCGGAGTCAGCCCTAGTCTGAACCGAGGGCCCGATCCTAGAGAATTGCTCGATTTGGACATTCCGGTATTCCGATTTGACCGATTTCAGTTTTAAACATCATTTTCCAATATTCTAGATTTTCTATGATTTTCTGGAATTTTCCTCAATTAAGTTAGGAATCTTCAAAACCGGTGTCGATCAGTACCGCTGACCGATTCCCAGATTTTTAATTTACAAACTAATTGGAATTTCTAAAAGTGTCTTTAGACATTATTTCTCAAAATCACATTTCCTATCTAAATACCTTTTCTGAGGATTTTATGAATTTATGAAAATTCCACTGGATTCGGTATCGGCCAGTATCGCTGGTTGATTCCAGGATTTTTAGTTTACGATCAGGATTGAATTTCTAAATTCCGCTTTCGCTTTATTTCTTAAAATCATATTTTCTTCTTTAATACATTTTCTGGGATTTTTCAGAATTTATCAAAATCCGGCCGACCCGGTGTAGACCGGTATCGGCGGCTGACTTTTGGATTTTTAATTTGAAAACGGGATTTTATTTTGGAAAACCGATTTCATATTATTCCTCAGGATGACGTTTTTCTACCTTCGGGTATTTTTGGGGATTTTTCTGGAACAGTCGATTTTCGCGGCCATATTATAATATTATATTTTTCCAATTCATTCTTTTCTTTCTTTCTTTCTTTCCTTTTTCTTTTCCCCACTGACTCAGCCCACTCCCCCCACGTGGGAGACACCACCCCCCTTACCTACTCCCATCACATCCCCATCACCATCACAATCTCTCTCTCTCCTTTTACTTTTCCTTTTTCTTTCTTTTTTTTTTCTTTCCTTTTTCATTTCTCTTCTTCCTTGCTCCTTTTCTTCTCCATGGGAGAGGCCGACGCCTCCACCCGCCATCACCGCCGGCGTTCCGGCCACCATCGCCGGCGAGGACCTCAACTCCGGCGGCCAAGTTTCTCTCCTCCAACACCAACAATTCCACCATTTCCATCCTCCTCAGAAGTCACCGAACCATCTCCACCTTCGCCGGCCTCGTCTCCCTCCTCCGGCGCCCTCCGGCGAGGGCTGACCGCCGCCGGCGTCTCGCCGACGGCCTGGGCGCGGCCAGGGGGCCTCCTGGCCCCCTGTGCGCGTGTGTGGAGGGGGCAGCAGCCCCCTCCCTTCGATTTCTTTGGGGTGGCCGCAGGCCACCCCTGCTGGCCTGCGCCGGCGACCGAGGGCCGGCGGGCCCCCGGCGATCTCCCTCTGTCCTCTGGCCGCACTGATGCGGCCAGAGTTGGGCCCGGCCAGGGCAACGGCCCTGGCCGTGGCTTGTTGGAGGGAGGGGGCTGCTGCCCCCTCCCTATTTCTCCCCTGGGGTGGCCACCGGCCACCCCAGCTCTGGTGGCCGCCGGCGATCCGCCGGCGGCCGGCGAATTCATCCGGCCAGGGGGCTTCCAGCCCCCTGTGCCGAGTGGTGAGGGAGGGGGGCTGCTGCCCCCCTGCTCCCTGTTCTCTCTCTCCCCTGCGTTTCTCTCTCTCTCTCTCTCTCTCTCTCTCCTGCCTTCATCTCTCTCTCTCTCTCTCTTAGACCTCTCACTCTCTTTCCTGAGTCTCTCTCTCTCTTCCTGGTTCCTCTTCCTGTTCGTCTTCTCCAT
Source organism: Agave tequilana (assembly GCA_038442645.1). Lineage (NCBI taxonomy): Eukaryota > Viridiplantae > Streptophyta > Magnoliopsida > Asparagales > Asparagaceae > Agave > Agave tequilana. Next base: position 121,174 of record JAVJIF010032950.1, on the reverse strand, counting down.
TTGGACATGACCCTTTCAGGGCCGGCCACTCCTTTTGGATTGGGGCCGTGCTCTTCTTCGTCGGCAAGATTCAGGGCCGGCCACTCCTTTTGGATTGGGGCCGCGTTCTTCTCTGTTGGCAAGACTTGGGGCGGTACCCTCCTTTTGGATTGGGGCCGAACTTCCCTTCGTCGGGCGCAGCAAGGAATCTTGTCGGCGAGTGATTTTCCTCGCCAAGACTTTCCTAACGCGGATCTCACCCCACGTCTAGGCAATCCCTTAACGCGCTCCGCGCGTTTCTATATTGACGCGACGCAGAACCCACGTCCGCGTCCGCGTTTCCCTCGCGTCCGCACTTGAACGCAGATCTCGCGTTTGAGGCATCTCTGCGACGCGAACCCCGCGTCTGCGAACCCCGCGTTGTGGCTCCTTCGCGACGCGACTCCCGCGTCTGCGAATCCCGCGTCAGCTATCCCGCGTCTGCTATTCTCGCGACGCGATCCTCGCGTTTGTGATTTCCGCGTTTGCTATTCCGGCGTCTGCCATTCCTGCGACGCGTACCCCCGCGTCTCATTTCCTCAACCCGCGTCTCCCTGTGTCCCTTTCTCTCTCTAGGCTTCTCACTCTTTCTCTCTCCTCTTCACTTTCTCTCTCCTCATAAATATATATTATTTTATGGCGTGTGCGCGAGTTCCATGGATTCCAGACTTTTCGGCTTCCCGGTGATTTAGGCGAGTGTCCTCGCTCTCGCCTCCATTGGGATTCCCCGCTTTGTCGGGTCGATATGTATTTTACTTTATGTTTTCATGTATTTTGTATTGGGCTGAGTCCCTGTATTTGTGTATGGCCGAGTGCCTATATCTGGACATGTATTGCTCTGTGACGAATGCTTGTACTAGGGTAGTTTCCTTCTGTACACATACTATGCCTGTGATGTATTCTACTGCTTCATACTATGCCTGGCCAACCTTCAGCCTCCGGTCACTCACTATCTCGAAAGAGAGGTGATTGGGACCGGCAGGTCTCTCAGTTCAGCCTCCGGTCCCTCACTGTCTCGGAAGAGGCGTGATTGGAATCGTCAGGTTTCCCAGCTCCGCCTGGTGAGTATGCTTAGCGCTCAGTGCTTTATTCACTAAATTCGTCTAGGCGAGTTGCTGCCGGATTCTCTACTCGTATCTTAATCCGAGTATCCCGGTAACCTCGCAGAGCGCATTAGTGTCTAAACTCAGTTCGCTGCCTGTGCTTCCAGCTTGTTCAGCTCCGCCTGGTTATCATGATCAGCGTTCAGCACTTTACCACTAGATTCGTCTAGGCGAGTTGCTGCCGGATTTACCGCTCGTACTTCAGTCGAGTCGTCCCGGTAACCTCGCCAGACGCTCCAGTGTTAAATACTGTTTGCTGTCTGTACTTCCAGCTTGCTCAGCTCCGCTTTGTTGTGCTCAGCTACTATTCTACCACCGTGTCATTTCTTCATACCTGTCATTTATGCATGTTACTATTTAACACATGTATATCACCTGTCAACTGATTCGCTATCACCTAACACCTGACATACTACTACTTGGCAAGACCCCTTGTTATGACGTGACTTGCCACCGGATTATTATCAATCTCTTGACCTGACTGGTTACCTGTCTAATGTCATCATCCTGTCATGCTATCACTTGACACCCAGCATGGTATACTTGACCTGTGATTATCACATTTACGGGAACCCTGTCTTGTTACCCTGTACTATGTACAGTGACCTGATAACCTGTATCATGATCAGTGACCTGTTATCCTGTATTATATACAGTGACCTGAACTCCTGAATTCCTGATCACGTCCTGTTCCTGTTATTCCCGTAAATTGATAATTAACCTAATAAATCATAAAGGAACAACTTGCATCGGGTCGGGGGAAACATGCGGCTATCATATGTGTTCGTGTTTACAGTGGTATTAGGCATGTTGTGCAACTAAAACTTCCGGTCTGACCTGTGGGCCTCCAGGCGACCGAGGGGAGTGCTGGCTCCCTCCTCCTGAATCATGATAAGGGCATACATAAGTCCCTCCTGTTAGCCTTGCGGCAGGTTCCGTCACCAAGCAACGGAACAATCCTGGGCCGTGGTCCCGGGTATGTACGGGACCCACTGTAAACATAGTTCATTGATACCCCCGCTGGTTTCTAATAACAACCTTGCTTTACTCGGATATGGATCTATGTGTGCTGGGACGCTAGTTCACATAGCTAGATATCAGGGTAAGATGAGTAATAATAAAGTGTCTAATAATCGGCCCTTTAAGTTGTAAGTAGAGGTATGTGGAATGGGACGCATACTGAAGCCTGCAACTTAAACGGTTATGAATCTGTGATATGCCTTACCATATCTGCTTGTCCTGGATTTTACTTCGGATTTCCGGCTTTATGAGTATTATGGTATTAACTGCTCATGCCCTGCTCTATTCCTTGTATCCACCTGCCTCCTGCTTATTATCTTATCATGTCTTGAGTGCAGTCTGGTTGTATGTGCTTAGATTATGGTGACATAAGATAAGGGTATATATATGAGGGTTTCCTTGTTTGGATTATTCCTTCGACGTACTAGTCTTATGGAGCCGTGATCTGAAACCATACAATCAGATTTGCTCGCCCTCGGCTTTATTTGGTTTTATCGCTATACATGTGCTTACCCTTGCTCGCCACTTGGCTTTTGCTTCACCACTCGCCTGGGGAGTTTCATCTGACTCCCTGGATTCTCATGTCCAGGTCATGGAGCTTGAAGTGCGTGGATTCTCCCAGTTGCTGATCAGAGTGGCGCAGCAGTAGCGTGGATCCCCAGCAGACCGTCCAGAGCCTTATCCTCCCAGGCCCCCTGTGTGCCTCTCGAGTTTTCCTTTAGTAAACTCGTGAGTGCCCTTTTGTACTATTCATCCATGTACATCTGCTTGTAATCTCGCAATTGCGCATATCAGTGATGTAATATTCATGTAATATTGGATCACCTCTGGTGATAACTTTGTAATTGTACTCATATGTTGGAATGTATAATGCACCACTTGCTTCCGTACTCTGATTCTTGCTTGTACTGATGCTTAGCGTATATATGTGAAGGTACTTCTGACTTGCGTATATACGTTGCAGTAATGTCTCCGTATCCGCCAGGATCGGGGCGTTACACCTGTATGAAAATCAAAGTAATTTTTTACTTTCATCTTCAAGAATACATGATTTTCTTTTCTCCTAGCGTACCGTTGCTGTTTGTGAGAATCGACGATCGGACGGAGGAGGAGGGGTGAGAGAAAGGAAGGGGAGGGGTGAGAGAAGAAGAAGAAGAATGATAGTGTTGGCGCTACTCTCTCTCTCGCGGATGAAGATATACATACAAACAAAAATTCTATATGAGTCACACGACCTCCTTTCAATCGGTTTTGATAATTTTCCTATTTTTTTGATAAAACACCTTACATGTTGATGTTGTATCGTGCATGTCATCGTAAATTTCTTATAAGCACAAGCCATCACTATTTTCTTGTAACAGTAAATTAATAATAATATATAATACTCATCAGACTAGAATCTAATCCAATTTAGGAAAAGAAAAGGTATGGATCTAACTTTAGAGTAAGAATTCTAAAAAAAAAAACCACCAAATTATTAGAACTCCACATTAATAAGAATAACACTTAATTAGAACACTCTTTTTATTGTTCCGAGTTAACATGGTATTTTTTTACATGAACATGCACTTGCTCAAAAATCTAGTTTCCTGAATAACTCTCTGGACTAAAATATGTGAAGCAATTCACTGAGCATTCCTATATTATATCTTTAACTTGTGTGAAACAATGATGGTAGCAAGTGCTGGAAGTGTCACTTTTTTCAAAAAATAAAATAAAATAAAATATTGCCTGACCTCATCCTTTATCTTAAAAAAAAAAACGTTTTAACATTTTTTTAATAATTATTGATTCAGAGATGGTTTGTGTATAAAATTAAATACAAATTATCAATCTACACACATCAACTATTAATATGATTTACTGTGCTAGTCAAATTCGGGTCAATTTCTTGACACGTGTAACTTTCTTTGGTGTGCAAAAGAAATAAGAAGAATTAATATATTCCGTGGGCCATTGAGGCTTGAATTAATAGTGCAAACGCGAGACAGAGCTGTAAAAATTACAGATGAGAATCGTGTTACGTCTTTTGTTAAAATAAATAATGTGCATAAAACATTAGATAAAATAATTTCCTATAATATATAAAAACTTGATGGAATTCAATAGCCTTAATGATTGATGACCATTCAATCATGATTGATCCCCATGATGGAAACCATGCTGAAAAGGAAAGCACACACAAAATTAAAAAAAAAAAGAAGAAGAAACTAATTTTCAAATATATGATCCCAGAAAAGCATAGCAATTACTTCATGAAACTCACTCAACAAAACAATAAAAAAGAATAAAATGATACTTCAATTAAGACTCCCTTACTTATAATCACACCAATTAAGTTTTACGCAAGGGCACTTTCATCTCAGTTATTTTTGCTCGGGAAATGGCACGGAGCTCACACATTTTTTTCTAAAAAAATCGTCATCAGTGACGGGTCTCTGTTTGGTTACAAACTCAACCACGGAAAACACGAGCTTAAGTTCAGATAAATTGACTTTTTGAAAAAAGGAAAAAAATCTGCCATGTCTTTTATCTTGCTACACAGTCAATGAAACAGATTTTTAAAGACCAAAATACCCTCTCAATATTACCATATTTCCACAATTTACTTTTCCTCGAATTAAAATTATTTTCCCAACCTCTTAATCCCTATCTTTTCATGCAGAGCAAAGAGATAATAACATCCGTAGCCTGTCCCCATCTCAACGTACGGCAAAAAGCGCAGCCCGCATAGGATTTCTATAGATCCAACCAAATCCGACTGTCCATTAGAGACTTCAAAGAGAAAAAACTACGCGAACACCCGCATTAAGTTTTTGATCGGCACAACGTCGCAACATCAAGATGTGGTGTGAGTCTTTATACACCAAAGTCTCAGCGTGTGCGCACACCGGGACTAAACGCATTAAACCGTCTGCACCCGTACGCGATCCGTACCCGATCCTATTAAACGTGTCTAGTAATCAGTTTTGTACTCGTGGGTCTGAGTTGGACCCTGCAACCCGTTTACCCTATTAGTAACCGGGTTGAATCTAACTTTACTTAAACCATTCCTGATTAAACCCAAAACCCGTTTAATTAATAACCCGAATTCTAACCCTCTCACTCACTATCTCGATCCGTCGATCGCCTCTCTATCTCTCTCTCTCTCAGCCTCCCGGCGCGTTGATCGCCTCCCTGACCTTAACCCTAATTCGAAGAGGACGAAGAATCTTTTTCATCCCCATTCGAATCCTTCCCCAAATCCACGAACTCAACCTTAACCCAGTCATCTTCAACCCCCGAATCTCATCACCGCCCCCCAAAATCTCATCGCCGCCCTCCGATCCACCACTCAAAGAGTCCTCCGCCGCCGCCTCCACCCTTGATTTGGGACGAGGACGAGTTCGAAGAGATTCCTTCTCAAGATCAAGATCCTGATCCGTTCACAGTCCGATCTGAACACCTCCTCGAGCTCGCCACTGTCGTCGAGTCCTCCGCCGTCGACCTGGTCGTTCAAGATTGAGATCGTTTGCCTGAGCTTCCTGACTGTTTTCGTCATCAATTACTCTCCCGAGAAGGTACAAAAGATTGTGGACAGTAAATTCTACCTATAATCTTAAATGCGCGTGTTTAATTGATAGAATTTGTGCTGTATAATTTTCTGGTTTGATGAACACTATCAGATTATAAGTATGCTCTCCACAAAGAATGCAAAATCATTACAGGGGAAAGATCAAACCTCTCCTTACAATTCTAAGATTTAGCTATTAGTAATTCAGCTCGATGCACTGTGTATCTCAATTTTGATCTTTCCCTTCGAATTCTTTCCCCAAATCCCACGACTTGTATTGTATAATTTTCTGGTTTGATGAAAACTATCAGATTAAGAGTATGCTATCCACAAAGAATGCAAAATCATTATAGGGGAAAGATCAAACCTCTCTTTTGAATTATAAGATTTTGCTATTAGTAATTCAGCTCGATGCACTGTATCTCAATTTTGATTATTATGTACAAAATTCGCTCAAAATTTTTTAGATTGCTTCTCTCTCTCTCTCTCTCTATCTCTCGACCCCCCCCCCCCCCCCCTCCGCGCCGCCGCAACACCAAATGATTTGAAGGATCAATTGCCGGCTTTTTTGTTCTTCCGGCTTTCATTTTAGCTCAAAAATCTTTTTTCCCCTCTAATTTGCGTTTCTGCACATTAAAAATGCCTGCAAAATAGAGAGTGAAGAAGAAGGGTAGTTGGGTAATTTGGGCTCGAGGGGAAAACCGGCGACGAGGCCCGTGGTCACATCCTCATGATAGCAGGCGACGGGTACAATAAATCGCACAGCAGACAGCAAGTGGGTCCACGTCAGCGGTCCCACGCGTCGCCTGTAGTCCACGTTGCAGGATTGTGATTGATTAGTAACGTGTTTGGTGTTTGCATGAGACAACTGATCCGGCCCATTTCATCTACGTCCGTAGATCTTTTTCTAATCTTCCTTAAAAACCCTCTTCTCTCTCTCTCTCTCTCTCTCTTAATATTTTCGCTGCTCGCTTTCCTCTCCTTCTCTCTCGCTCGCTGCTCTTTTTTTTTTAAAAATAATTTTTGCTCCAAAATTTTCATCTTTTATTCTTATTCTTATTTTTCTCGGCTTTTATCGTACTTTCGCGTGTTTCTTTCTCTATTTGGTTTGTCTCTTCCCTCTCTTTCCACACCCTTGCTCCAAAAGCCACGAAGAAAGAGGCAGCAGGTGCGCTCTCTGTCTCCTCTTTCTCTCTCTTAAGGAGCGGTAAGACCCCATCAATCTTTTCTCTCGCTAGAAATATGCCAATATATTTTTTATGCTTGCTTATGTTTGTATGAACGGGTACATTCGGTTTGGGGGCGGAATCGCTCGAAAAGTGAGTAATCGATGCCAATCCCTTGTTTTTCTCCCCACGTGGTTTTGTTATTGTTTGTTGACGGCCGCTATTGCGATGAATTTTCTTTGGTAAGAAAGAGTTCTTGTTTGGAATGTGGATCAAAGTTGAAACCGTGTTCTTTGTTCCTATTCCCCGATTTTGATTATTGTTAAGAGTTGTCGCAGTCGTAATCAAGAATCTTGTGCTTTGATTAATGTTAAATTTGTGTTGTTGGATCTAATAGAATTGCCATTTTTAGTGTGTGGAGTTTGATTAGTTTAAGGCTTTGGAATCACAATCCAGCGCTCTCTTTCTCGAAACGATCGAATGCTGTCAGTTGGGGATCCTTTGCCTCATTTTCAATTTTTAAATTCAGCATCATTTTCTCTATTTAGTTTCTGAATTTTCTCAAATTTTTTCATGGAGCTTGATGACTTTGAGCCAAGTTCCACAATTAGTTCTTTTATCATGGCAAAACCTTACACTTTTTGACGTATTGAGTATAGGTTTTCTTGTCCCTTCTTTCTTCTCAAACGTATGGGAACTTTTCATTTGGGTTAAGTAATGTCAATTTTTTATTAGAGGGTGAATCTGATGTTCTTCTCAATTTCAAGTTGAGCATTTTGATCATCCCAATCTAAGAATAAATACATTTATAAAACTACCCTTCTCTCCCCCATGACCTGTGCATATATAAAAATTCAACTGGTTTTTTGAAGGAGTTATATTCGCATAATTTCTTCTTCTACTTCTTTCCATATTTCCTTCTTGTCTGTCCTCTTGCTTCTTCTTTGGTCACTGATTAAAATCATGACATGTTTGAGAGCAAAAGGATCGGATCGGTCACATACTTTGTTAGGCATGTACAGTTATGAGTTTTCGTCATTAGTCAATTGCTGACTGTAGGAAGTTTCTCCAATGGAATTTGTAGTTGCTCACCCTTATCATTTTCGTTTTTGCATCAATCTGATCTGCTTTTCTCTTTCATTCTGATTTTCAATTTGAGCCCCTTTTCTACTTTCAAGGTAATTTTCTATTTGAGCCTCTGTTTGGTCTACTTTCATTATTCGGTACTGATAAAGGGCGTGTTGTCAAGGCTTGCCCAGTGAGATAGGGGCATAACCCCCTTTTCTCTTTCTAACCACAGCAGGTTGAGATCAAAATCACCAGTAATTTACTTTTAAGCTTCTAACTGGATCTTTTAGTTTTTTCTATCCAAGTTTGTCAATGAGCTGGCTGCTGGACTCTAATATTTTATGCTTTTTAGGGAGCTGTTCTGTGTACCATCTGAACCTATTAAATATTTAAATGCTGCTTGTGAACTGGTGAAAGCTATTCATACACATACAATTAACATAGTCGCTGTGAAATCTGATCTGTTAAGCTTGCTTCTGATCTGTCAGGTTACTTCATTTAGGTCTGCTACTAACAATTTTTTACCCTTCAACATTATTCTATCATTTTTATGGGGAGAAATTACACTCATGTAATCATCAATTAGATGGACAATATTAACGACAAATAGGTACTATTGTATGATAATGTGCAAACTGTGGCATTGTGCAGATGGCATGGAGATCAGGGATTACATATGATAAGCCTTTTTTGCTTGTTCAATTTAAATGCAATAAATGATATTAGTTTGAATCTCTCTCATACAGTAGCTGTTGTTTTCACAAGTATACTCTCTCTCTCTCTCTCTCTCTCTCTCTCTCTCTCTCTCTCTCTCGTGTCATTTCGAAAGGATTTGAGGCCGAATTCTTCCCACTCAAATGCAACCCTACGACATCCGAATGCAAGATCCATTTTGCTGAAGTTGATCTACATTATTTCAAGTAGCTAAAAATAAAAAATCATGTATTTTGAATACTTATTGCCCATCCATCAAATAGGCACAAAATGGAGGGCTGAAAATAATATATTGCATAGATCTACGTATTTAGACATATTTTCAATCCGACCATTTCATCATGGTCTAAACACTTAAAAAACCCTCACACACCAATTTTTTTTAGATTTCAAATATTCTACACAGTTAAACTAACCAACTCACTATTTCGGCCGTCCATTTTGCGTAGATGGACAGGCAAAAAATATTTAAAATACATGATTTTTTATTTTTAATTACTTAAAATAAATAGATCAACTCCAACTGAATGAATCTTGTATTCGGATAACGTAGGGTTGTTTTTGAGTGGGAAAGATTCGACCTCGAATCCTGTTGGAAAGACATATTGTGTCATTCTGGAATGACACAAGTTGAACTATATATATATATATATATATATATATATATATATATATATATATATATATATAGAGAGAGAGAGAGAGAGAGAGAGAGAGAGAGACTTGTGTAGTTCCAAAAGGATTCGAGCCCGAATCCTTCCCACTCAAATACCAACGTCCGACATTCAAATACTAGATCCACTCTGTTGAAGTTGATCTATATTATTTAAAGTAACTAAAAATAAAGTCAAGTGTTTTGAATACTTTTTTCCATCTATCAAGCGCACAAAATAGACTGCCGAAAGTAGTGAGTTGGTTAGATTTATATTTAGACGTATAAATTCTCGATCTGGCCATTTGATCATGATCTAAACATTTAAAAACCCCTGCAAATCAATTTTTGTTAGGTTTCAAATGTTTTACACCATTAAACTTACTCACTATATAGGCCGTCCGTTTTTTTCCTACTTGATGCATGGAAAAAAATATTTAAAATACTTGATTTTTGGTTTATAAAGACTTGAAATTATATAGATCAACTTCGACGGAATGGATCTTGTATTCGGATGATGTATGGTTGTATTTGAGTGGGAATGATTCGGGCTCGAATCCTTCCGGAACTACACAAATTTCTCTCTCTCTCTCTCTCTCTCTCTCTCTCTCTCTCTCTCTCTATATATATATATATATATATATATATAATATATATATATATATATATATAGTATGGTTGGTTTGCGAGAAAGGAAGAGGGCAGAAAGCTTTCAAAATGAGCCTTCAGTATATAGGCTAGTTACAGAACAATGACTCACTTTTTTATATTGATTAACTGTCAATCATGATGACTTTGTTGTCATGCACCAAATGCTTGACCATGATCCACTATGGGCTTAATTTAATATCCCTATCAGAAAAAAGTTTTTGACCATATGCAAATTTTACGCTACTGACAGTCTACTTCTGATGTAAAAGTTCAACATAAGGGTGTAAAAAAAATTAATCATCTCGTGCTGTGATGCATTGTACTCGTGCTGTACTGCATTGTCCTGATGCTGATGTTATAATGACTTAAAGAGTTGGAGTGTTTATCAGAAGTTACTGACTATATCATGAAAATTGCCTTCTATTTGATGGTTCTGTATAGTTTTAATTTCTTGTGCAGTTTACTCCTAGCAACAAGTACTACCCTCTATCTATTCACTTGAAGCAAGATTGTTAATATACTATGCTGGCAAACTTCTTAGCCGACTTAGGATTATTTTAAGAACTGTCTGGAGGCTGGCCAGCAACTTGATACTCTTATCTCAAGTATCCTTGGATTCAATGCGACATGAGCCCTTAATCTTTATGTTAAACTTTTTAGCTAGCAGACTTCCTTTTGTGTAGTTCAACATTTAATTTGGCTTATATAATTTCTGGCCGGTGCAGGTATTCCATTAAATGAAAAGGGCTAAATTGCTGTCGTTTAAATATATTTGTGGCTTGAGTGCTATAAAACTTTGATGTGTATTATTATATTAGTAACAAAGAAAAGTTCTACTATATAATAACTATGATTATTTCTATAAAAAAAAAACCAGGATCATGGTTGACTTATAGCAGTTTCGTTTGAATCCATCATTCTTGGGATTGCATTATTTTGCAACATGATTCTCTCCCACTTTGACACCCCCCCCCCCCCCCCCACCAAAAAAAAAAAAAAAACTTTGACACCCCCACCCCCAAAAAAAAAAAAAACCACCCACCCGCCCGGATATAGAGCATGAAGACATTCGGTTGAAATTACACTACTTTTTTTTGGCTGGTTCGTATGTACTGCATCCTATCTGCCCGAAATGACACAAATTATCTTCTTTTCTGTCTTTCCAGATGAACTTGTTTGAAGTAACTTACAAAGATGAGTTTCTAAATCACAATGAGAAGTGTTCAACTTCTGCTGAGCACTCGCCCTCTGCCGATTCCTATAGCACAGATGGTATCTATGGGGAACCGTCAGTATGTCCTCGTTTAGGAGAACAGTACCAAGTTGAAATTCCATCCCTCATATCTGAAACAGAGCGTCTTCAGCTGCAGAACACCCCAATTGACAATGTTGACAGTACTGATTTTAACTTCTATATCGGGAAAGGGTTAGCCGTCCCAATTATCTGGGTTCACCATGTAGCTGATCATGTGAGACATGCACAAGAACTCTTTGGCACGGGAGTTGGTTCTGATACACTCCATTCTCGTCCAACTATAGACAGCAGGATAGCCTCTAAATGCAGTACAATGTCTGGATTTTCACTTGATTCTTCAAACAGTTATCACACAGTGCCTCAAGAGGCAACATGCAAAGTTGAAATTTTAGATAATTTGGTATGTTCAGATAATCTGAGGAATATAAATGCACCTTTGTTGCAATCGAGGAAAACCAGCGGTTATATTTCGTTGCCTGGCTCAGCAAAATCCCCTTGGAGTGATTCTGAATCGCAAAGTTTTCTCCTTGGTCTCTACATTTTTGGGAAAAATCTTGTTCAGGTACAAAGATTTGTTGAAAGTAAAGATATGGGCGATGTATTATCTTTCTATTATGGGAAGTTCTATAGATCTGATGCCCATCGTAGATGGGTGGAATGTAGAAAGATCAGAAGCAGAAGGTGTATCCTCGGGCATCGCATCTTTACAGGTTGGAGACAGCAGGAACTGTTATCACGTTTGCTACCTAGCAGATCAAAGGAAGTCCAGGATACTCTGCTTGAGGTTCATTCCTTTCCTCTATTGTGCATGTTTAGTGTATGCCTTTTTTTCATGTGTAGGTTTTGTTACTTCTCTTAACATGATCGCCTTTTGTTAAAATTCTGAGATTATTTCCTACTGTAAGCCTGCAATTCACCCTTGGCATGCACTCTATTCATTTTGTCTCTGCTAGATGATACAAATAAACCCATGTTAGCACTGTAAAATTATTAGGAAGGTTGAAGAATATTTGTCTAAGCTCATGGATGGTCACTTCGTATATCAATGGCCTGTTTATGTAGCCGATCAATGTATATAAACAGCTAGTTTGGGAATCCCTACAGTATGATATTGCCTACTATCCTTTGCTTCCTTCATTTTTTGTACAATGAGATCAGCCTCATTTAACACCATATTTTTATTCTTTTGTTCTTGATGTCTTTTGTCTTCAAGTGCTGGGAATATTTGGATAGATATTAGAAACAAAATAAATAGAATAATGGTAACATTGGTTGGAGTTGGAGTCTATAGTTATCATACACTAATATTTGGGTGGGACACTCGAGTCTGGGAACTAACACCATACCATGATAAGAAAAATTATAAAACGTTGCCGGACACTCGTAGGATACCATATTAATACTACTACTAGGATATTTTTTAGACAGCTTCCTGGTACTTGCTTAAATTGCGTGGAAAACTCACGTGGCATTTTTTTTGAGAAACTAAAAAAACATGTAAAAAAATTAGTTACCACTGATAGGACAAAAGTATTTGAAGAACCATTTATCTATGAGAAAATTCTTGAAATTGTTTACGTTGATTTGAAATATAGAAACTATATAAACTAATTGAATGAAGAATATGAAATAAAAATATACACAAATGTAAATAATTATATTTAAATAAAAGTTGCATTCAAATTTTTTTTGTTTTCCAAGTTACCCAAATGATCCTTTTTTATAATACTTTACTTTAAGAGTTTCTGTAACTTTAATTTGACACACACAACACCAGGATATTACACACACACATACATCGCATATTTTTTCTGTGGCTATGTATCCTGCCTGTATCCATGCACGTATTGTATCCCACTTTTGTGTTTCATCCTGGTAACTATTGGTTGGAGAAGGTGCAACATGGTACCGTGCAACATGGTACCGTGCAACTGTCAGATGGAAATTCTATCCACGAGATATGATGTTCGATTCTCTTTATGAGACTTCTAAGATCTGCAGTTCTGCACTCTCTTATTATCTTGGCAGCAAGTTAACCTGATAGTACAAGAATATGGTAATTTCAGTGTAGAAAAGGATGCAGGGAAGGGGCTTGTCTTGTATCTCGGTTCTCGTTGGAGGATTGCTTAAGTAACCCATTCATTACCCCATTCAACCATTCAAGCCAAACCTGATCTCAACGTCTATTCAGTTAAACCCTACTATGTTGCAACTCAAAAGTATATATTATTAGGAAATATGATCAATATGTAGTATATAACTCATCTCAGGTTATAACGGTCAAAAAGGGAAGTGATGTTTTGGCACGCAGGAAAGAGTGCTGACGAGAATTAACCACATGCCATAAAAGTTATGATACACAAAACCTAAATTAAATCAAATCCCCATTTGTATTAAACAATAAAACTATATGTGTCACTAAGTAAATTCCAACATGCACGCATGCATATATATACAAATACGTATATATGTATTTATATTTATATGTGGGGAGAAGTTATATTATTGATGCGGAAAACGGAACGAAGAGATGACAAATCTTTCATCATTGGAGAAGACGCACCAACTCAACATAAATTCGGTAGTTCTACTAGCATTAGGGGTTCTAGTTTTTATTTCTTGTATCTTGTTTTTAGTAATACGATTTGTAGTAGGATTACTATTTTTCTTTTTATGTATTTTTCTTTTTCTTTTAGACTTTTTATTTCTTTTAGGAGTAGGATTATGTAATCCAAATAAAAGTAGGAGATATAATTTTGCAGATTATATAAAGGCCCAATTTCTTCACTTTTTTAATAAACAATGAAATTAATAAAAATTTGTTATTTTCTTTATGAGTTGGCTATGGATCTTGAATTCTCTTTCTAATATTGGTGGGATGCCCATTTAAACATCGATTAGTAGTGAATGCCCTAATTGGTTTATCATAATTCTATTTTCCCTCTCTTAATCTCGTCACAATAAATTTTTTCTCTCAAAAAGTATTGCCGAATCTCTTTCTCTCGTGACGCCCATTGTTATCTCTGCCTCACCGCTGAAGCCGAGTCCATCCAAGCCTTCACCACGCCACCAAAATCAAGAAGAAAACAGATTCACGTGAGCAAAATTCTGCACTAACAAGCTTCCTTATTCGGGTCATATCTCACTCATCTGAAGTCCAAATCATGCACCGTTTGAAGCGTTGGATTCATGATAGAAAGAGATACAATACAGAAGAATCTCAGAGTAAAAACAGAGAAAACTAGGTTTATTTTACATGTAATTTAAGAGGTACAATTTCAATGCATAAACTGTTTATTTACAAGTAGGATGTACATTTTTAACTTATTATCAATTTTGATTTATTATCCACTTTAAAATGCGAGTTTGTGATCTGTTTCTTTTTTGTAGTTGCTTGACATCTTTATTGATAGTAAGATCTGTTATCTGCATCATATTAATATTTAATTAGTATTTTGATATTTGAATTAATCTAATATATGCATGTTAAAGAAATATAGCTAATATTAACTGTTTTAAGTTTTTCTACCAACGATCGTTCTTGTTGGTGAAACGTTTAATTGAGTTATTTTATCTATTATTTTCGCACACGTACACGTTTCACATCAGCTTGGTATCAGAGCACAGTTAGATGGGATTTGCATATTAGTCACATTTATTTGCTTTTATTCTTCTAGTTAGATTTTATTCAAACTCAAAAAATAAAATTAATGTAAATTAGAAAACCTTGAAAGATAAGTTTTTCCCTGAAATTTCGTACCATTGGTGTCTAACCAAGGAAGGATACTCAATATGGTTCTGTAATTAAGGAGCGCCAAGTGCGAAAAACCTCCCACCTGATTTGCGCCGACCTGGCTAATTGAACTGGTAAAATTGGGGTTTGACTGACCCGACAATTTTAGAAAACAGATTTTTTGAAAACCAAATAAAAATTTCAAAATCCAAAATAAAATAAAATAATAGTATAGATTTGCATTCGTATTAGGACTCATACATTGCATGTCAACCCATGGTGGTACCCCATACTTGCGTGAAAAAGTCAGTGAACCTAACACTGATTCCATGGCCTCTCAACCCACCATAGTTGGCATCATCGCTAAACTTGATTTCCTAACTCAAGAGGTTAATGCCTTTCGTTTAGATGCAAAACGATTGAAAGAGAATGTCAATAGCGTAGTGACCAAATTGGAGACCCACAATCAAAACCCGAAAAGCGGTACCACTTGTATAATCCCCATAGTTAGAAAAGTTGTGGACAAGCTTGATGACACTATTTCTCTCATATTCACTCCCGCAATAAAAAAGTTTAGTGATGTTCTAAAGGAGTTCCAAGACAAACCATCACCTATTTGTGACACCAACTCGAGATTGAATCTGATTTCAAAGAGTTTACATATCACCCAAATATAGATTCTGATGAAGACGTAGATGATGACTTCGCGACGACCAAGCCCATGAAGAACTAGGAGATGACATCGTAGAGTCTAGTACCTTGATTTTCCCTGAAGACACCCTGGTGATTATGGAACTTATTGACGTCTTTGCTAAAGATGTTACACATTATGGCATTAGTCAAACACATTCTAGTCACTTGTCCATTATTAGCACTGCCTTGTCACAAAAAGGATCCAAGAACTTTA
The DNA here is from genome assembly GCA_038442645.1 of Agave tequilana. NCBI lineage: Eukaryota > Viridiplantae > Streptophyta > Magnoliopsida > Asparagales > Asparagaceae > Agave > Agave tequilana. The sequence continues at coordinate 105,334 of JAVJIF010032950.1, read as the reverse complement.
AAGTCATTGTGGACAATGAAAGCTGCACCAATGTAGTGTTCTTTGAAGTATTTGAAAATGATAGATTAAAGTCGTTACCCCACTCTCACCCAGTTAAGGTATCATGGTTCAAGTACACAGCCATAGAAGTTTCTATAACCGTGTCTAGTCCTAATTGAATTTCATCTGTACTTTTGGAGAACTGTGTGGTATATGTTAAGAACCAAGTCTAAGTTCTCCACTGCTTTTAAACTCCTAAATGATTGTCAAACTGAAGTCGTTCATAAGTCTGCATTATCATCTTTTGCACGTGAAATCATATCACGTTTTATACAAGGAAGTCATGGATAAGATTACTCAAAATAACGCCAACTACGAGATTCGAATTGACATTAGACAATTGTTTAAAATTTTTAATGTTGGTGATGTTACCTTACTTCCGTGTAGTACAGATCCACTTCAAATCTTGAAGAAACTAAATTGTCATGTTTATGTTATAGATTTTGGTATAAGTTCTATTTTTGATATTGAAGAGTTAATGGATTATAAAGGTTTTGATTTTAACCCTAAAAACTTCCTTATTGAAGAGTCATCCCATGAGCTTACTTTTGAGAGCCTTCATTCCACCAATTTCAAATATTTTAACTACTACAGTGGGTCAAATGGATAAAATTTTGAATGATGAAATTATCATGATTTGTAAGTATTTGGCTCGATGGAAAAGAAGAACACCAACTGATTTTAACAGGTTGAAAAAGATGAGATCACTTCTATTACTGACTCGACGGAGTCGAGCTCTCTCCAATACGGAGAGAATGATACGGACAACGAACGTAGAGATGACAAATCTTTCATCGTTGGAGAAGACGCGCCAATTCAATATAGATTCAGTAGTTCTACTAGCATTAGGAGATTTATTTTTTATTTCTTGTATTTTGTTTTTAGTAATACGATTTGTAGTAGGATTACTATTTTTCTTTTTATGTATTTTTCTTTTTCTTTTAGATTTTTGATTTCTTTTAGGAGTAGGATTATGTAATCCAAATAGAAGTAGGAGATATAATTTTGTAGTCTATATAAAAGCCCCATGTATTCACTTTTATAATAAACAATGAAATTAATAAAATTTTGTCATTCTCTTTGTGAGTTGACTGTGGATCTTGAATCCTCCTTTTAATAGTGGTGGGATGTTCTATTAAACCCCGATTAGTGGTGAGATGCCCCAATGATTTATCATAATTCTATTTCCCCTCTTTCAATCTCTCCACAATAAATTTCTTTCTTCTCTAAAAGTGATGCCAAATCTCTTTCTCTCGCCACGTCTATCGCCGATTTTGATGCCCATTGTTACTCACTTTCTCACTGCTGAAGCTGATGGCATCCAGGCATTCTCCACGCCACCAAAATCAAGAAGAAAACATGTTCGCGTGAGTAAAATTCTGCACCAGTATTCTCCTTTATTCGGGCCATATTTCACTTATCCGACGTTCAAATCACGCACCGTTTGAAGCGTTAGATTCGTGACAGAAAGAGTTACAATACCGAAGAATCTCAGAATAAAGTAAATCAGGTTTATTTCACAGTTAATTTAAGAGGTACAATTCCAATCCATAAACTGTTTATTTACAAGTCGGATATACATCTCTAACTTATTATCAATTTTGATTTATTGTCCACTTTAAAATGCGAGTATGCGATCTCCTTATCCTTTGTAGTTGCTTGACTTCTTTATTGATAGTAAAAATATGTTACCTGCATCATAATAATATTTAATTAGTATTTTGATATTTGAATTGATCTAATACATGCATGTTAAAGAAACATAGCTAATATTAATTGTTTTAAGTTTTCCTACCAACGATCATTCTTGTTGGTGAAATGTTTAATTGAGTTATTTTATCTGTTGCTTCCGCACACGTACACGTTTCACATCAATTATATTTATATAGAATATAAGAGTTCACCTACCTATATAATACACAGTGGGCCACCCATGTTGTTGAGCTGAACTGTTCATTGTGATTTACACATCCTAAAACCCATGTGTAATACATGCATGCATATATACATATATGAATTTGCATGTATGTGTGCCTACCCTTCAAAAAAAAAGTTTGTGTGTCAGCGCGCATTTTCTTGTGTGCATGCGCATTGCATGCGTATGCATGTCTGCAACAAAGTGATGGGTGTATGTATGTATGTGGAGGAAAGGTTGTACTACTCATAGTGTGTAACATAGGCATTTATCCCTCTCTCTCACACACAAACACACATGTTTTCACTGCCTTGTCCCATATGTGGTGAACAACCTGAAGAGTGTTGAGAAATTATGGGTCATGTAGACAAACTCAGGAATATTGTATTATTCTTTAGCTTGATGGGGGCTTTAATTCAAAATCAAGCTCCTTGATGCTGTGGGTAATGAATTTGAGTTAAATCCATAACCTCGTGATTCATCCCTATTGACTAGTAATTGTTGATTTTGATCAAGACTGGTTAACCTAAATCAAATCTTACTTAAACCTTGGACTAATGGTCTGCTCTGGCCCACCTTTTAACTTCAGTAAGGGATAGGTTTAAATTACTCAGTCTTATATCTGTTTCAACAACCCTTTTTTTTATTACATCTGACTTGTAGGCTTATTAATATCTTGTATATCCCATCATGTTGAATATCAATGGATTTGTTATTCCCACATATTAGTTAGCAAGACCTGCAACCTTTTTCTTTTATTTTTCTCTCTTTTTCTTTTTTCTTTTCCTTAAGTTGTCTGTTTATCTAATAATAGTTGACTTCATTCTTTTCTATCATATTCATTTTCTTCCTTTATCTATATTAATTACAGTTATTTTGGCAGGTTATTAAGGCTTTCAATGAGGGAACTGCTTCTCTAGAGGAATTTATTTTCACCCTAAAGGCCATGGTTGGTACAAAAGCTCTTGTAGAAGCTGTTGGAGTTGGTAAGGGCAAGCAAGACCTCACTGGCATCATACTGGATCCTGTTAGAACAAATCCAGTTGTCCCTGCCCGTCCTGAAATACCTGTTGGCAAAGCATGCTCTTCTCTTACATCAGGAGAAATCATCAAGTTTCTGACAGGAGATTTCAGGTTAAGCAAAGCTAAGTCCAATGATCTTTTCTGGGAAGCTGTCTGGCCTCGTCTGCTTGCCAGAGGGTGGCATTCTGAGCAGCCGAAAGATCTTAGCTCTCACAGTTCTAAAAATGCTTTGGTGTTTCTCATCCCGGGTATCAAGAAGTTTTCAAGGAAAAAACTAACAAAGGGCAATCACTATTTTGATTCGGTCAGTGATGTCTTGAACAAAGTGGCATCAGACCCAAGGCTTCTTGAGTTGGAAGTTGAAGAAGGCAACGAAAGCAGCAAAGTCAATGATGAAAGGCAGTGGAATGCAGAGACTGTTGATACCAAGGTGGTCCAAAATGGTCTTTCTGATCATCGTCGTCCTTGCTATCTCCGCCCTAGACTTCCTGATTGCAACTCGGACTATATGAAATTTACTGTCGTTGATACTAGCTTGGCTCAGGGCGGAATGCCATCCAAGGTGAGAGAACTGCGGAGTTTACCTGCTGATGCCACCAGCAGTTACCGTCCTAATCATCAAGGAGAAACTAATAGTGATAGCTCCAGCGAGGAATCAAGCTCAGGTGATACATCTTCAAATAGCCAAGGTGAATCTGATCGAAGTCTATCTGATGATAAGAAAGTTGGGAATAGCCGCAGGAGCACTTATATCCATAGAGTGCAATCCAGCCTGTCAGACCATTCAGTTATTGATCCAAAGTTGAGTCTTCCTGGAAATGGGCATGATCCTGAAGGTCAGTGCTACCGAATTTTGATTGATAAACCATCTATAAAGGATACAAAGCATCAATTCAGTTGCAGAGTAAAATCTGCGGAAGAAAATTCTCTAGCTCCTGCATCCAAGCGACGGAGGTTAGCTTCTTGTAAGTCTGTTGGAACTGGAAGCCGCTCCTTTTCTATACCAAAAGATGACCCGTTAAAGAAGGGGAGGAACATCTTCAGCTGGAATCACTTGAAAGTAACAAAGGAATTGCTGCAGAGGATAGGATATCTCAGGAAGAGACTAATGGGGCTGCCATTTCTCATGAAAAGTCTCAGCCCCGAACTTTCATCGACCTAAACCTACATCCGCAGGATTTTGATTCTGAAGGACCTGTAGACATGGAGGTCGAAGGCAGCCAGGATGATCTGGGACGAAAGGATTCATTTGAAGCAGCTCAACAGCTTGATGATTCTCGGGCAAGTGAGTCGAATATTGTTTTGCCTGATGGGGAACAACCTACAAATGGCCGGAGACACAGCACCAGAAGCCGGCCACCCACCACCAAAGCATTAGAAGCTCTCGCATGTGGCTTTCTTACTGTTAGGAAGGAGAGGGGTACGAGGACCCCTCGATCAGGTAACGGGTCATCCAGGTCCTCTCGCAGGGCTCGCAAGAAATTTGAAGCCTCATTGCCTGCTCCAGATACCACTCTCATTACCCCTAATCCTGTTTCTATGGCCCCAAGTGTCGGAATGGGCGAGGAGTATTGTCGAACCACTAACCACCCAAGCTTGTTTGACAATTCCCATGTCCGGACTGAAAGGAAAGAGACTCATGAGTTGCTTGGGGTCCTCTAGTTGTCACATCTGACGACTGGGAAAGTACTATGACAGTTAACCCTGTTCCTTTCACAAGCGTGGGATGAATTAAAATATGTGGTTTTTCAGCCATATCGGGTTATTTTTTTCACCCATCTTTTTCGACATTATCAAGCCATCGCGAGGCTTCTCTGTTATTCCATGGGAGTCCTCTGCAATCTTCTGGAGAAAGGGATATCCATTGGTGTACAGTATGAGGAGAGGCAGCTATCGATATTCTAGTCATCTCAAATATTTGATGGTTGATTTCGATTCGTCTGATTAGATTCGCCATTCCAGGAAGCTGATTCTAAAGGACGCCGAAGGTTTTATTTGATTCAATAAGTTGTCATCTGAACTTGTGCAGTCTGTGGATACCAGCGGATCTGTATCATTTGTCAGTTTCAGTTAATAGTTGACTATGGTGATGCTCTCTCTCTCTCTCTCTCTCTCTCTCTCTCTCTCTCTCTCTCTCTCTCATTTTATTAGGGACAATATATATAAAACCATGTATAAGTTTTCACATGATAGCATGCAGCAACAATGCTTGTTGCAGTTTGCATGTGCTTTGGCACATGAGATGAGTAGCCTTATTGGGCTCCTCTGATGTGCTTCACTGGGAATCTGAACTTGAAGTGTCATCAGAGCAAAAGCTGTCTTGTTGGCTGTCTCCTTCTGCAGGTCCCAATTTGGAGCTCTCAGCCATTACTGGATCTACAACTAATCTAATCTGCAAGTGGGTGTCAAAGACCCCGAACCATTCATTTTGGGTTGGAGTTAGTAGCATTAGTTTTATTGCCTTTGCTTCTCTTTTGTTGAAGAATGTTTCTGCTGTTTTTTTTTCCCCCCTTCTCTCTCTTTCTGCCCCCTTTCCTTTCTTTTCCCCCCTTAATTTGTAGTAAGGAGAGGAGTAGAATTAGACTTAATGTGGTGGAAAATATTTATTATTTTGATAAAACATATATATTGATGCATGCATTGGTGCACAATGCTCTGGTTGTACATGGTGACATAGTGTTGTATATCATTCTTTTGTGTGTGTGTGTGTGTGTGTGTGTGTGTGTGGTGATGTTCTTTCATTTACATAATATATATTCGTATTCGGGTTCGCATGTGTTAAGGATAGAAGAAAATGTTTGGCATTCTTGTGCACAATGTTGCGGTGACTGAGTGTTAGAATATAAAAATATATAATTTTCGGGTGTTTTCTTATTGTAATTAAGAAATTTGGTGTATGTATTAGAGACTTTTAGGAATTAGTCAATTTCGGGATATTTGTGTTTTTCTTTTTCTTTTCCTCTCTTTTTCAAGAAAGAGACGAAACGATGATAATATGCGATGGTTTTAGTAAGAAAAGAAATGATAACATATTTTTTTAAAAAAATAAATCCTATCGAAATGGAATAAATTATGATCGAATAGAAGACATTGTGAAATAACTTGCCAAATCTTTTGATGTGTTTTAATAATTTGTTGGTGGCTATGAACAATTCTTAAATAATTGCTTTCTTTCTTTTTCCCTTTTTTTTTCTCTGTTCTTTTCTCTTTTACTTGCTCTACTTTGAGAAAAATAAAAGTTTTACATATTTAACAAATTTTGGAGGTTTAAGTGTCAAAATTCACCCTTTGAGAGATCAAAGTTTAGGGGCCGTTTGTTTCGCGTAAAACTCCGTAATTCGTAAATGACTTACTACCCAGTTACAATTACGGCGTTTGTTTGGACCGTAATTCGTAAAAGACTTACGTAACTCAACTAACACTCACTTGCAACTCAGTTACCACTCACTTACAGTTAATTTTATGGTCATACAAATTTGTAATATTTTTTATATTAATATTAAATTTTTTTAATATTTAACTTTTTTAATATTTATTTGCAGTATTAAAATTTTTAAAATCACCAAATAGTTAATTTTGTGGTCAATTTTTTCACTTACGACTTATACATTACGACAACCAAAAGTACAATACACTTTTTCACTTTACAATTTTATATTACTAATCAAATATCATAAAATTTACATACTTATAACTCATTTATAATTGTTACAATTGTAAAAGACTTTATCAATTATAACTACGAATTATGGCTAGTTATGACAATTCAACGTACCCTTAGTGCCGACTTCAGGAAGAGCTGGTATTACATATTAAAACTAATACTGAAAACATAGACATCTTGGAAGTTGTTTCTAATCGAAAGTACTATCTCCGAAATATATTTATTAATTTTGACAAGATCTGATATCTATTATTCTAATCACTGCAAACGATAATTTCACTCCAAGTTTATTATAAGTTGAAAAATATTTTCCAACGAAAGAAATTTTGACTATGGAGTTCTTCTTATAGAGACTTTTTAACTGTATCAAAATTTTGAAGTTACAATAATCATAATATATTTATATTCTAACACTTTCGATACAACCATCAGAACATCATTTTGTGTCTATTTGTGTAAACGACACATCAGATAGAATTTATTTATCGAAATAGAATTGGGGTCTCTAGACGAACACTTTATTTTATTTTATTTTATTTGTATCCTCAAATCAGCCAATAAGGCACTCTTTAGGACATGTTTGGTTGCAAAGAAGTGGGCGAAAGTAAGAAAATGGGGAAGCATAATTGCTCACTTCTCTATCTATTCAAACGCCGGAAAAGAAAAATAAGAAAACCCTTTTTTCTTTTCTCTTCTCTTTTACACCATCATTTCCTCACTTCCAGAGAGTTACAGTTAATTTTGTGATCATGTAAATCTCATTTGTAATAAGTTATAGTACAAAACAGTTAATTGTTTGATCATGTAAATCTCACTAGCATCCTAATTACAGTCCATTTTTTATTTTTCTTGATTAATTTTTATTTTAATATTATTTTGCGGTCAATTTTGTGGTCAACTTTTCCACTTTCACATTACCGTCCAAACACCGGAAAAAATATAACATTTTTCAAACCATACTTCCCAATAACATTCAAATACCAAAAAATTTATTAATCAATTCTCAAGCTCTAAAAAAAACTATTACCATTTTCTCACTACCTCACATCTACTCTTTAACCAAACAAGCCTTAAGTAAACTATTTCACATCCCTGGCCCCCACGTATTTGGAACTGAGGGTTCAATCCAAGCTGAGAATGGCATGGAGCTGGATTTTGAATTCAAAGGCATCACCTCAACAGCTAAATTTTCCTAAAAGAGTCCAATTCACAAGTTTGCCTCTCACTTGGATGTAGGAAAAGGCAAAACCTAAAAGATCCCTGCTTTGGATTTTCCTCATGTTTCCATGGGAGTTTATTATGCTTGTGGAGTGACTTTCAAATTGGAGGGCTACGGATTAAGAACTAAAGGATCATATGGGGTATTTCTATTTATTTTATTTTATTTTTCTTTGAACAATTATCCCTCGGTGTTACATGTTTAGATTTTTCTTTTTTTCTTTTTTTAAAATAGAAATCCACTACTTAACGGGATTCGAACTGGCGATCACTGTGGAGCAAACTCAAGACCTGACCAGCGGCCACATAAAGGGCCAACTTCCAATCCTAGCCCTTCAGTGTTCAGTCTTGTGACATGTTGTCATTAAATTCACACTTTAATAATTCTTATAGATTCAAAAATATAATGACATATCCTTGAAGAGTCATCAAAATATCATTATTACGTGTTTCCTAAAAATATCTCTTCTTTTCTGAAAAATTCATTATTTAATGTTTGCAGTTTTATCTTTAAATATTTACTTAAAATAATAGATAAATAAATTACAGGGAAAGAGTATGTTTATAGAAAACAAATATTTAAATGAAACTATACTACAAGGATGCGTTTGATACATAGGATGCAATATTCCTACTTCTCATGAATTGGATTCCTGGATATTAAATTTCTAGGAATATTGCACTGCTATGTTTGGTATAATTAAAATATTTCAATCAATAAATTATTTTGGGTTTGATGCATTAGAAATTAGAAATAGTTCCATGAATATAAAAATTATTGAGTATATTTTTTTCAAGCTAACCATGTAGTGAAATGCTGGTAATAGTGAATAAAGTGGTGAAAGTGGCGACGGTGGTCGGCGATTGGGGCGACGGTGATGGCCGGTGATAGTGGTGTTTGGCGATGGTGGTCGACGATTTGGGGGAGGGGTCGACGATCGACTGATCAGCGGTCGGTGGCGGCGGTCAATGATTTGGGTGGTGGTAGTAGTGGTCGGCGATCCGTGGCGGAGATCGGCAGCAGTGGTCGGCGATCCGCGGCGGAGATCGGCAGCAGTGGTCAGCGATTTGCCTGGCGATGGTGGCGGTGTCAACGAATGGCAGTTAGCGGTCGGTGGTGGTGGCCGTGACAAGAATGATTGCCATGCTGATACAATATAAGGAAAGGATGAAAGATTAGAGTAAAAAAAAGTCACTTTAGAAAATAATTTTTTCTTATGAATTCCCCTTGTGTAACTCCGCCAGTGCACCGTTCACTGCTTGTCCCAAGTTAGGATAAATGAGGAGGGTTGTGGTAGGCCTGTGACGGCCAACGTAAAACATTGTCACATACTATGAAAATGAATCAAGAATTAAATTTTTTTGGGGTGTTCCCTACTAAGCGACGCGCTACATTGGAGCCCAGGTGTAGTGAAAAGTGGGCAAGGATTGCTAGGTCGTCGTCCAGAAATGACGCGCCACATTGGCGCCCGGATGTGGTGTCAAATGAGTAAGGATTCGCACACTTTTATGAGCGGGTGAGGGTAAAAAATTAGCTCATGGCTATAGGATTAGGTTAGCATCATGGAACATAGATTCTCTTATAGGTAGATTAGCAGAGTTAGTTGAAGTTATGGTTAGACAGAATTTTAATATATTGTAGGTGCAGAAAACTAAGTGGGTAGGTGAAAAAGGTTAAAATTATAGAGCCTTAGGGTTATAAACTTTGATATACTCGTAGAAATAAAAATCGTAATGGGGTGAGTGTGATCATAGACAAACTTGTTTTAGGATGCAGTAGAGGTTAGGAGAAAAGTTATAGGATTTTACTAGTTAAACTTATTTTAGGTAGAGTGTCTATGCACCACAAGTAGTACTTAATGAGTTAAGTAAGCGTCAATTTTGGGAGGATTTAGATGAGATTGTGCAATGCATACTCATTGGAGAAAAGCTTTTCATAGGCGGCGACTTCAATGGGCATGTAGAAACTAGTCCTTATGAGTTTGATAGTGTAAATGGAAGATTTGATTTTGGGAAAAGAAATAAACCAGGTAACTTGACTCTAAATTTTGCTTTGTCATATGATTTGATCTTAGCGAATACTTAGTTTAGGAAGAGAGAGTCTCACTTAATCACTTTTAGAAGTGAATCAAGTGCGAGCCAAATAGATTTCTTTTTAAGTAGAAAAGCAGACAGAGGTTGTTGTATGGATTATAAAGTAATACCGGGTGAGAGTGTAGTAACCCAATATAAACTCTTAATTTTAGATGTCCAGATTAGAATGAGACTTAGAAAGATTAAATGTAAGTTAGATCCTAAGATTAACTGGTGGCGGTTAAAAGAAGGTAATCAAGGAGTTTTTGCAGATCGCATTGTACATGAAGCAGATTGCAAAGCCCAAAATGATCCCAATACAATATGAAACAAAATTACTAGTTGCATTAAAAGAGTAGCTAAAAATGTACTTGATGAGTCACGGGGTGGTGCTCTACCATGTAAGGACACATCATGGTGGAATGAAGAGGTAAAAGCTGCTGTTAAGATCAAACGAGACTCTTATAGAGATTTGAAGAAAAATTGTGATGGAGTGAGTTTTGAGAGGTATAAGCTAGCCAAGAAGGAGGCTAAGAAAGTTGTTCAGAATGCAAGAGCTAAGGTATACAAAGAAGTGTATGAGGAGTTGGACACCAAAGAGGTTGAAAAGAATGTATATAGAATTGCTCGAATAAGGGAGAGAAAGACTAGTGACTTATGTACTGTGAGGTGTGTCAAAGATGAGGATCAGAAGGTTTTACTTCGAGATGAAGAAATAAAAGAATGATGAAGAAAGTATTTTGACAAATTGTTCAATGGTAGTTCTACTTAAGACTTGAATGACCTTACCATTAAGTGTCAGGATATGAACCATAATTGTATGCGCAGAATTAGCGAATCTGAAGTTAAATAGGCCTTGAAGAGGATGAAGTCAAGGAAAGTTTTTGGTCCGAATAGAATTCCTATTGAGGTATGGAGATGCTTATGAAAAGTAGGCGTGAGATGGCTGAAAAACCTCTTTAACAAGATCAGGCTAACTAAAAAGATGCCAAATAAGTAGAGGAAGAGTACTGATAGATAGTAAAAAGTGCATATTTATCAATACATTTACTATCACATTTTCATATTTATTCCTATAATTTTGCACATTTACTAATATTTTATTATTTATTGTGTGCAGGCCTTGAGTAATTAATTAAATAAAGAATAAAGCCTTAAAAGAAGCCCAAAAGCCCATGTTCAAGCCCAATGCAAAAGTTGCAATTATCAAATGTCAAAGTTGCAATTACCAATTGCAAAAGTTGCAAATACTAAAAGAAGAGGGAAATGATAGACTTCTATTCAACCCTAAATGCTTGCAGGATGAGGATAAAAGCCAAAGAAGGAGAGTGCAAAGATAACAAATTCGTTGTTAAAAGATATTGGAAGATTTGGATTTAGGGTAACTTGCTTCCCAAGTTATCCCGAAATCTCAAAATAAAGAGTCAGGATACAACTTCCAGAAGGATAAACCCAGATGGACGGACCAGAGGAAGCCACGCGCGAAAGCGCGTGGCCAGGGACACAGCTAAGGCCGCGGAAACGCGGCCCAAGCCGCGTTTCCGCGGCAATCCTGACGAGTATGGCGATAAGGTTTTTTCGAGGAGTCGTACCGGACTCTACTTCTTCCAGCTCCTATAAATACCCCTGCAGAGTAACAGAGAAGGGCGCCCGGCGCAGTACAGAGCCAAATCTAGGGTTTTTCTTAGGCTTTGTAGTTTGTAAATTAGGTTTTTTTTCTTTTTTTGTAATTTTTATTTTTACTTTATGTAACTGAGAGTAGAGGATGCTTTCATGGAGGAAGGAGATCATGCTTGTACTGAGGTGACATCGGTGTAAGTCAAACTTTTCTTCCATTGTTAATAGAATCAACTCAAAGTTTGTTTTTGTTCTTCTATTCTTGTTTTATTTTTGTTCTTCTATTCTTGTTTTATTTTATTTTTTTCTCTCTGATGTCTTGCAAACCATGAGATCTGATCGCTTCGAGACTGCTTAGCCGAATAAGTGCCCTTGATGGCCTATGGTGATGAACAAGTCTTCTCTTGCTAGTATAGTTTGTTTTTTTCTTTTCGTAGTGTAGATCGAGAAGGGGAAAGATCCTATACGCCATGCTTGAATGCCTTCAAAGACAAGGTAAGTCGTTGCAACGGATCAAAGGTAAACAAGGCAGAAGAGGTAGGTTTTTTTTTTTTTTTAGTTTATAGTTTTCTTTCTTTTATTTCTTTAGTTTAGATAACCAACACAACATCTTTCTAATCTCTTTCACACTTCTTCATTGTAAATACCATTGTAAACAACAAAATAAATAAAAAAGAGATAACTTACTAAACAAGCTTCCATCGCTAGTCCCTCCCTGAGGATCACGACCCGCATAGCCATTGCTACAGCGGATAGAATTGAGCACCTTGCACATCTCTATTTCTAAATCTAATATTCTGTATTTTGTGTGCAGGAAAAAATCTCAATCAAGTACCTTAGTACCTCTCTATAAGAATAAGGGTGATATCCAGAGTTGTTCAAACTAACGTGGAATAAAACTCATGTGTCACACCATGAAGCTTTGGGAAAGGGTAATTGAATACAGATTAAGACAGGATGTTACAATATCAGAGAACCAGTTTGGATTCATGTCGGGGCGATCGACGAAAGAGGCTATTCATTTGCTTCAACTTATAGAGCGATTTCGAGAGAGGAAGAGAAATTTGCATATGGTCTTTATTGATTTAAAAAAAACGGTGCCAAGAGAGGTATTATGGTGGACATTGATGAAAAGGGAGTCCCGATCAAATATATTGACATAATCAAGAATATGTACGATGGAATAGTGGCAAATGTCAGAACTTATGGAGGCATAACAAGTAATTTTCTATCACAATTGGATTGCATCAAGGATCTACTAGAGCTATTCAGGATGAGATACCGTGATGTATGCTATTTGCTGATGATATTGTCCTAGTCGATGAGACGAGAGCTGGGGTAAATGCCAAATTGGAGTTTTGGAGGTAAACTCTATAATCTCGATGTTTTAGATTAAGTAGGACCAAAACAGAGTATATGAAGTGTAAATTCAGTAAATAGGGAATCCGAGATTATAGTATTATGAGACTAGACGGACAAGAAATATCGATGAAAAGTCATTTTAAGTACTTGAGTTTTATTATTCAAAAGGATGGGGAGATCGATAGTGATGTCAACCATAGGATCCAAGCCAGCTGGTTGAAATGGAGGAGCGCAACAGGAGTTTTATGTGATCGTAATATTCCGTTATGGTTGAAGGAAAGTTTTATCGGACTGCTATTAGGCCAGCTTTGTTATATGGCACAAAATATTGTGCTATAAAAGATATCATGCCGAGATGAGTGTAGCAGAGATGCGCATGCTTCGTTAGATGTGTGGTAACACGCGGAGAGATAAGGTGAGAAATGAGGATATTCGTACTAAGATGGGTGTAGCCTCTATAGAAGAGAAGATGGGAGAAAACCGCCTACGATAGTTTGATCACGTGCGACATAAACATGCGCTAGTCCGGCGAGTAGAGCGTATCAATTTAGGGTAAGTTAAAAGAGCGCAGGGGAGACTGAAGAAAACATGAATGGAGGTAATACGACAAGGTATAAAGGTTAGAGGTCTTAGTGAAGGCATATTGCTCGATAGGAATGAGTGGAGAAAGCTGATCCATGTGCCCGATCTGACGTAATTCTCTTTTGGTTCATGTAGCCTACCCCAAATACTTCGGATAAATGGCTTAGTTGTTGTTGTTGTAATTCCCCTTGTGTGGAGGATGTAGAATAGCCACCTTCCACGATAAGAATTATGTTCCCATGAAATGAAGGAATTTGATGCCTATAGGAATCCAATATTCTCGAAAATATTCAGTAAGTTTATGCTAAACACAGGAGTTCACATGAAAAATTTAAAATTCCCGAGTAAACTCCCGCATGCCAAGAGTTGCTCCGAATCCTACATCGGATGGAAGTTTTCTTTTAAGGACAAAACAACAGGAAAGGCCCTGGCCTCTTGGGCCCAAGAGGCCCTTGGGCCGAAAATGCACAACTCAAATTCCGCTGCTTTCTTAAATAGGCCTAAAATTGTGCATTTGTAATCTCCCATTAGCTGAAATGGGCCTTAAATAAACCTGAGAACTCAAACTTGGGCTTATTTAAGGGCCTTAAATAAGTTTAAGTCAGTTTAAAACAAAACACTAAGCCCAATCTATGGAAAATGGAATTATTCAGTGCGAAATTATTTTCTTACACATCTCCAAGATACACTCCTTTCTACACAAAACCAATATACAGAGACTCTCCTACACGCTATCCATTCTTTTGAATGGTGATGGCTTGGATTTATTGCTTCTCTTGTAGAGAACTTTGTAGATTGAAAGGTATGGAAAAATAATTTTTCTTTTTATAAGTCTTTAAATTTTCATGTTCTTAAAAGAGATAATTCAGTTCAAAAGATCTCTAGTTTGATGCAAGCAGAATTTAAATCATAGATTTTTTTGTCTGGTGCTGAAAAGCTTTACTTTTATGCTATAGTAATATTTGTTATGTATAATATGTCATGGCCTATAACGTAGAACAAACAGGATTTAAACCTCACACTTCTTCAAAGCAACGAACAAGCAAATAAGTGGACTTTTGTTTAATTTTATCAAAATACCGAAGACAATAATAAACTACCATGGAGTTTGTATTTTCTTAGGAGGATTATGTATATCAGATGCCTTCAGACGGGATCCCGTCAGAAGGCGGTTGATTTCTCCATCTTTCCACGATTTTTTTTTTATTATCCAATCTTACCAAATTGTGATCCATCTCCTAATATGTATGTTTACAATAAATCACGTATTTTGGAGTCTGTTTGATCATTAATCTAATGGCTGCAAAATCGTATTGTTGAAAAATCGTTAAAACTTTAAACCATTAAAAATATGATCAAACAGACTTCAAAACACGTGATTTTTTTGTAAATACGCATCTTAAGGGATGTATTACAAAATCGCTAAAATTGAATTAAAAAAATTGTGAGAAAGAGAAGAAATCAGCCGCCAATCTAGTATACATATTCCTCTTTTTTTAAGTACCACACAATCTGATCAGAAAAATATCGTCTTGCCGGGACTCAAATGGTAAAGAATTTAGGGGAGATTTTGGAAAAGTCATCTGTTTTAATGCTGACTATAGTTAACTGTCTAAGTTAAAGAAAAAACAAAAGGGAAAAGAAAAAAAAAAGAGAAAAGAAATTAAAAAGACTGAATCGAAAACAAAATATGACTGTGGGTGACACTATATGACGTGGCATTGAGTGATTGGGTGAATATCGTGTCACGATGAGTTGGCGCGATTGCTATTTGCGGTCAAGGTTTGGTCACATAGATTCTAGTACACACCTACCTACCATAATATGCAAGACCCACTCATCAACTTACTCAGTTCTATTTTTTATTCATTTTTTAATCTCGCGTAAAGAGCGTGATAAGGGCCAAAAAAAAAAAAAAAAAACAGCAAGAAACCATTTTAGGGCAATTTTTTGAATTTTTTTTTTCAAATTTAATTTCAAAAAATAGATTTTTCTCAAATTTATTTTCAAAAACTGATCACTCCTGATAGCTCAGAACCAAATAAACACTTAGGAAAAAGAAAAAAGAAAAAAAAAATCAAAGCATATTGTGACTTTCAGTATTCATGCGGAACAGACAAAAGAACCACCAATTCTATGAGCTATTTAGATTCAAGGAAGTGGGTGGAAGTGAGAAAGTGTTATTTCTCACTTCCATTGTCCATCTAAACACTGGAAAAAAAAATAAGAAAACTCTTTTTCTTTTTCTCTTTTCTTTTTACTCAATCATTTTCTCACTTTTAAGATGTTTAAATCTCATTTGTAGTAAGTTACAACTCAAAACAGTTAATTTTTTGGTTATGTAAATCAAACAATCACTCTAACTACAGTTAATTTTTTTTATAATTAATTACTATTTTTATTTTATTTTAATATTATTTTGTGATCTGATCAAATTTTCTTCTTGTATTATCTATTAAACACAAAAAAAAAAAAAAAAAAAAAAACTCCAGATTACTTCCCACTTGCTTGAATCTAAACAACCTATAACAAGCAAACAAAAGGGAAAAAAAAAAAAAAAACTCCATTAATTTCCATTCTCTCAGGTCGCCACCTCGACCGCCAAGACAGAAAAAATAAAACGCAAAAATAAAAGAATCAAGAAACAGCTCCAGATCTCAGAACTAGCGTCGTGGGCTCCTCATTCTCTCTCGATCTAAATACTCTTCATTCTCTCTCTTTCTCATCCACACTCGATCAGCTTCAAGATCTCTTGGATCTGTGGCGATCGACCGCTGATCGCTGTTGTCGACGATGTCAATCGCGAGGGCGAGCTCCGGCCTCGCTTACCCCGAGAGGTTCTACGCGGCCGCGTCCTACGCCGGGTTCGGCGGCGGATCCCAGGGCTGGCCGTCGGCCAACGGGCGATCTCCAAGTTCCAGAGCGACGTGGCGCTGTTGCTTTATGGATTGTATCAGCAAGTAAGGGATTGAGGAGGAATTTTGGTTGATTTGTTGGTTTAGGTGTGAGATCTGTTGATTCACGATGTCTAGGGGTTAGATCTGGGGTTTCGTTGAGATTTCGATTAGGGGATTTTTGTTTTTGCAGATCTGTTAGTGGGAATGAAATGCGGGATTTAGTCTGAAAATGTTTGATTTTAGAACTTTATTTGAAATTTTATTTGCAGGCAACGGTGGGGCCTTGCACTGGGCCGAAACCTAGAGCTTGGAATCCAGTGGAGCACAGCAAGTGGACTAGGTTGGTGATTCTGACTCTTGATTATAGTAGTATGTTTGCAATTCCAGAAGATAACATTTTATTGCTTATACTGTGTTCAAAGATGAAGAAGTATGAGTTTTATAGCTAGTCCACTATATTGTACTGTTTAAAGGAAAACTTTTCAGCAAAAATAGTCACTATATCGTAATGCAATTTCTTGTAGCAAAACTAAATGAAGTATAAGATAGATTTTTTAGAAATTTGGAGTGCTGCTCCTTACGAGCTTAAATTGCATGGTCAAGAATGTAGGTTCAAATTTGTCAGCTTGCGTTCTAGGACTTATGCAAGTATCGATTGTGTTCTGTTGTTGCCTAGTTTAGGAGCTCGACTTCAATTTATAAAGAGGATTGGTGTTATGTGTAGGATTGGTTCTGAAGCTTTGGTCAATCTTCTAATTGATCCTCCTTGACCTAGCGTTATGCTTTTGGTTGATCTTGCTTCAGTTGCAATAGTCTTGAATGTTGTTGAGACTTGGATAATTGATGGTATTTCACTTTGGTTGACCAAAATTTAGAAGTAATCTCCTAATCATTAAGTTGCACGACGCCCTCCACTTGTGAATGTTGCAGCCGCCTCCCCCCATTCACCATCACCATCACCGCCGCTGCCGCCAAAACAACAACGAAATTTCAAACTGAAAATGTAGGTTCTACTATTGAAACTTGTTCTGCAACTCCTCGGCATGGAGGTTGATGGTCATCTTTAGAGAATTTTTGTGATCTATATGTGTAGCAGAAGATCAATTGGAACTAATAATTTCTTTCCCCACAGGGGAGTTATTTTTCCTCCTTTATGGGAGTTTTTTCCTCCTTATGTGGGTTTTCCTCTCCTCTCTTTGGGGTGTCTCCCTTCCCCTCTGTAGCCTTCATTTTCCCTAATGATATAAGCCTATGGGCGAGACGAGGGTTGTCCATTATTATTCTTATATAGTTGTGATTTTCATATAGTTGCGCCATTAGAGAGAGGCAGTGATGTGAAACGTGTACGAGTGTTCGAAAGTCAATGATAATATCACTAACTCACGCTTCACCAACAAGATATGATCGTGGGTAGGAAAAGACTAAAGACTAGTAACACTGTAAATTGTTTGAACAAAGAATATGCGCAGACTATTCAGTTTCAAATCTAGATAAATTACAGATAACAATTATATTATGCGGGTAAGTTCTACCATCAATATCAAATTAGTGTATCACAAGTGGGTAGTAGATATGCACAATTTCATTTTTGTGGGCATCAATTAAGTTGATAACAACTCAGAGATTAATTAACAAACTTGAAATAATTGATCGGGATAAGAAACATATCTACTGAGAATCACATTTGACCTCAGTGTCCTTGTGATATCTATGGATGCGTAGCTTTGTCATCTACGGTTCCAACACCACAAAAATCGCACGAATTGAACTCCGATCGACTGAGAAACGGCCCGAAAATCACGTCGTCCAATTAACATGCTTGTTTTCACTAACAATTAACGGGCTTGTTTTCACTAACAGGTCTGAAACTGCAGCAAGCGAGTTCATGTTCTGTCGCTGATGTGGGTTGGTCTTGTAGCTTAGCGGATCGGGTCGGATCACTATCGGGTTGGACCCGATCACATAAACCTCGCGGGTTAGATTCAGAGTGTTGCAGGTTGGATTGAACCCAATCCTTTTTGAGATACAGGCTGTGAATCACACAAACTGATGACAGGCGATGATCGACGACGACTTGATGACGGTTGGTGACAACGGGGAGAGTCGGCGAGGGCAGATGAGTCCAAGGAAGTCCGCAGGAAACTCTGATGTGATCACGGGGGTTGTTGGCCTGTTGAACTCAAGTTGGGTCTAGAGGATGGCAGGTAAGGTGGCGGCTGTGGGTCTATTGGCGTCGAAGGCAGAGTGGAAGAGGAGGGAAGGTAGGGTAAGACAGCAGGGCGGCTGAGAGGAAGGGGTGGCAGAGGAGAGGGTGCAGGGCAGGCCAGGGTGAAGGGGAGAGAGAGGTGTTGGCACGGTGGCGCAAGGAGGATGGTGGTGCGAGGGACAAGAAGTCGGCAGTGGCTTTAGACGTGGCGGCGTGAGAGCAGAAGAGGAGGCAGACACATGAGCAAGAAAAGGGGAGGGACTGCAATCTAAGTTGGGGTTTGAGAAGAGAGAAAGGATGAATAGTTATATTTTGTATTTTTTTGATCTTCGGATTTGTTTATTTTATGAGTTTTTTAAATAGAACTAGAATTTTGGAGGGAGGGAGAGAGAGGAGGTTGGGGATATGCTAGTTAGGGTTTTACACTTCTAAACTAAGATTTCTCCAGGGTTTCACAATTAAAGAGAGAATTTGGTGGGGTGGAGTAATCTCACGCAAATTTGAGGAAAATTTCATAACAATCATTCATTGATTAATTAGCTAGCACGTGAGGCCTTTTATAGGCTTTACAAAATTTTACTCTAAGAATACATCCGATGTATTAAAACTAATACGAAACTAAAAAAATCAAAATACAATAAAAGAAAAAAATACATGACTATGAACGACTCAAACACATTGAGGCGACATGTCAACGATGATATATGCGCTAGGGTCATGGTTGGCTGTCCGCATCAGTTGTCCATTATTTTGATATAGTTTGGTCGCCTTGGTTTGTTTAGGGTTAGCGGAGCAAGGGAGGGAAGGTTGTCCATTATTCTGACATAGTTGTACCACCTTGGTTTGTTGAGGGAGAGAGACGAGGGTTGTCAATTACTCTCATATAGTTATAGTTGTGCCAACTTGTTCTAATTAGTATCACTGATGTAACATAGGATCACAATCACCTTCAATCCAAAGAAAAGAGAAACAAACTAGAATTTTAAGTAAAGAGGGATTAAGGATTTAGAGATAGAATCAGATAAATTTGGGCTTCGCACCCTTTCCGCGAGCTTCGAACCCCTTGCACCAATAGGCTTCACACCTCAATACTCAAGAGCACCCTTAAGAGAATTTAACTGAAAAGTTTTTATTTAATCATTGTCTACTAATAAAATAAGTCTGATGCTTATTTATAGGCTTTACAAAAGATCACTTCTAGGGAATACCGATGTGGTACTAAACGCCCACATAATAAAAGACAATTTGAAAGTAAACTAAGGTATAAAAAATAACTGGCAACAGGTGATGTCCTCATCAACTCCCCGGGGTGGGAGAAACTTGATCCTGTCAAGTGAGGGCTTCCCTCACTACACATCTCAATCGGGCCAATGAGGCGGCCGTGGCAGCAAGCCAGCAACACTAGTGCATCACATTGAAATCACGGTGGTAGAGGTGGAACTGGCTCCCGTGACAGACCGGCCATTGCTCAGCAAGATATGTGCAGTATAACAAGACAACTTAGCTCCACTGAAGACTAACCCAGATACCAAGGTATTAGTCTCCTGTGAAACTCTCTTGTTGAAAGATCTGCAAGAGGTCATACACAACAGGTCATCTAAAAAAAAAAACAAGGCCCCCATATTTGCCGAAGATGGTACTAGCTTCATAGTAGGCTCTGGTGGAAGATCTATAAGGATCTCATTAGGGGGTTCTTCAACTTCTGTAGACCGGGAGAAAACTTCTTGCAATGGTGCCAACTCAGCAACGACTTCTAGCCCTGTCTCTTCTAGTTCTGATTCTGGTTCTGAATCATCAACTACTGTCCCGGCATGGGCTGACGGCTTTGGATTTGCACCCTTTGTAGCCATGTTTTCTAGAATCTTCCCTGTACTAGTTAGAAGCTCCTTACATTCAGCGATTAGATCACTGCATTGTGGCCTCTCGAGCTCGGGCTCATGCTCAACATTAGGTTCCTCGCAATCTGCCTCAGATGCGTGAAGAAAGTGTGGAGCATACCAAGTACGAAGAAACTCTTGTAAGACATACCAATCTCGACAGTCGATATGACTGTCTTCCCACCACCAATAAGTTTCCTCTACTAGTCTCATTTGGGCATAACGATACATTATTCAAATGTCAGGAGAAAATAACTAAAGAATTCCTCAAGCT
Source organism: Agave tequilana (assembly GCA_038442645.1). Lineage (NCBI taxonomy): Eukaryota > Viridiplantae > Streptophyta > Magnoliopsida > Asparagales > Asparagaceae > Agave > Agave tequilana. The sequence continues at coordinate 84,587 of JAVJIF010032950.1, read as the reverse complement.
GATTTTTCTGCTCCTCATACCAATAACAATCATTAGAATCCAAAAATGCGGGACAATCGTAAACATACTCCGTTCTATTTTTTTGTCATCAGCATCAATATTTATATACTGACCACAAAAATAAAAGCCCATGAAGCAATTCAGGGCATAAACTCAGAAATTATATCAAAAAATCTCAGTGACTCGAACAAGACTCACATCAGGCTGAAAATGTGACCTGAAACACTGATTTTGTGCTGCAGGGACAGTACAGGCACTAAACATGGACTCGCTGAGGTCGAATCTGCTGCTCAAGTGCTACGAATTCTCTTCAATTATTCGGGGCTCTGTCACGAACCCAACGCTTCGAACAAAGCTCGAAATGGACTCCGAACGAGTGAGTTTTGGGTGGGGAGGAAGATGAACAATAATCTGGGTGATTACTGTTCACGCAGTAATCGCCTTGATTACTGTTCACGGAACAATAACTTTTTTGGAGTAAATTTAAGTTTGGGTCTAGATCTGAAAAGTGGAAGAAGCTAGGGTTTGAAGAAAAGAAGATTTTTTTTTTGAAATAGATCTAGATCTGGGGTTCGATGTTGATCTAGGGTTTGGAGGAGATGGAAATGGAAAATAAATATTGAAAGGGATTGGAACCGAAGCTCTGATACCAAACTGATGTAATACAGGATCGCAATCACCTTCAATCTAAAGAAAAGAGAAAAAACTAGGATTTTTAGAAAAGAGGGATTAGCATTTGGAGATAGAACTAGATAGATTTGAGCTTCGTACCCCTCGCGCGCACGGTTCAAAGACTCAGCCGAGTCGGAGACAAGTCGGCCGAGCCGTATCCGTCTCGGCCCGCTTTGAAACGAGTCCTGAGTCACGAGCTGGTCGACTCAACTCAGAGGAGACCGACTCGGCCGAGGATCGGAGTTGACTCGGTCGACTCGGCATTATGATGATTTTGTGCCTCATCGCAATTCAATGTGAAAATAACTACATTAGCATGTTTTATGAATGTAGTTTGTGCAATTTACTATATTGTGCATGTATTTTGATATGCTTATACCGATGACGCGTGTATTTATGCTTTCGCTTTATGTTTAATGTGCTAGGTGATATATTTTGGGCATGTGATACATGAATGTGGATGTCTACATTTTTTTTAAGATTTGTCGTGATTTTTTTCAGATTTTTTTGAGCTTTCTATGTAGCTTTTTGCACGTATCGCCCGATATCGATCTGAGTCGCTGAGACCGATCTGTCTCAATGCCCGTCGAGTCGGCGGCCGAGACCACGACTATGAACCATGCTCGCGCGGGTTTCGTACCCCTTACACTATGGGCTTCACACCCTAATACTCAAGAGCACCTTCAATAGAATTTAACTGGAAAGTTTTTATTTAATTTTTGTCTACTAATAAAATAAGTTTGATACTTATTTATAAGCTTTACAAAAGAGCACTTTTAGGGGATAACCGATGTGGTACTAAACACCCACATAAAAAAACAAATAAAAAGTAAACAAAGGCATGAAAAAACAATGGCAACATGTGACGTCCTCATCAATTATCACCTACCATTTTCTTGCATAAAGCAAAACCATGTAAGAAATTGGGAACTATTAAAAGTCAACATCTAGTGATGGAACATGAAACAATGGAATCCTTTACTTGCAATGTATTTGTATTAGTAGAACTGAACCTTTTTCTTCATGTATATTTGACAGTGAACTCTTGATATACGATATTCTTTGTAAAAGATGTCACATATATGTAACAAGGAATTAGTTGGGTCTTTTTGCCACCATGCTCTAGTTGAGACACTTAACTTCCACTGTGCTTAAAACAAAATCTTCACTGAAGTTCAGTGGACCATATTAGACACCTGACATTTGCCGTTTCTATAATATTCTATTTTATAATTTTTTTGCATGATAATGGGTAGTGCAGTTTCTTTGAACTTATGACGGGATTTTCATCACTCACATCTTGCATACTCCATTAAACCAAATTAAACCCTAAAACATATTTTTACTATAAGTGCTCCGAATGAAGCTTTTGTAATGAAAAATTCTGAAATTCCTTTTCCAACTATGTTGTAGTTAGTTATCATTGTCACGTGCTGCTTTTAAATCCTTTTTAGAATCTAGCGCACTCCTTAAATGTTTATATGTTCCTACAGTTGGCATGGGCTTGGTAACATGGCTTCAACAGAGGCGATGCGGCTTTTTGTGAAGATTCTCGAGGTGCATATGAATCCTTGCATTGCTGATAACATAATTCAAATGTATATCAATTGATAATTGTTTATTAAACAGGAGGAAGATCCAGCTTGGTATTCAAGGGTCCCAGAGTTCACGGTGGAGCAATGGTAGATGTTGAAATGCATGTAAGTACCCTCAAAATAACTGGGTTAGGCAATAATTTATTTCATATTTATTCGATAGCACATTGTAGATGTTTGAATGCCTTTAAGTTAGTTGAGTCTAACATTCACTTTCTAGTTTATGATCCATGTCTTCTTACACATTTATATGGAGTTATTTTGCTGAATTAGTTACCAGGATGTTTGCTGTCATTGTGCAAAGGGTTATACTTATATGCATGTATGTGGGTCGGTAAATATTAAGAATGTTTTCCAAGTCCTTGCCTCTATGCAAAAACCTGAACTTGTGGTGAGGTTGATGGAATATTTTTATTCTAACAACACCCCCACCCCCGGCGCAGTTTGAGTGCCCTTTCTACGTGCTGAAATCCGAGTTCTTGCGCAACAATGTTTTTTCCCCTCATACCTGTCACCTAGGGAAAAAATCCAAAATTGTGGTGAGTATGGGTGCAAACAACTCTGATACGGATCGGATATGGTGTTTACCATATCTAATTCGCTTGCCAATCATGGATACAGATATAGGTAGGATATGGTTTTGTAAGTACTCCTATCCTTAACCGACAAAACTTGATACGGATACGGATTGAATACGAGGGGAAAAGATATGATTACAGATCATTATATCACAATTCATTTACGTAAATTAAAACAAGCTACTTCCAAATTTCACTTATCCTAACACTGGAAAAGAGTACGTAACAAAGCAAGTTACAAACAAACATAAACATATAGCGGTTTAGTGAGCTAATTATGCATTTTTTTTCTTCGTGAACTAATTATATAAAGACTGTATTACTAGTGTTTCAGATACGGATCAGATGCGCTACGACATTTACCATATCGATATTTGTTTCTCAATTGCAGGTACGGATATGAATATAGATATAGTTTAGCAAGGAAAACACATATAGGTATCCTCAAACGATGAGTATGGATCTGGATGTTTGGAATATCTGTATCCGTTTGCACCCGTAGTAGTGAGGATTGAGGGAAATATTTTTATATTCTAATAACTAATTTTATGGACTATAAATGATATGGAGTTATTTTGTTGAATTAGTTACCAGAATGATTGTTTTCATTGTGCAAAGGGTTATACTTATATGCTTGTACGTGGGTAGGTAAATAGCATGAATGTTCTTCAAGTCCTTTGCTCTACACCAAAAACCTGAATTTGTGGTGAGGTTGACGAAAATATTTTATACTAACAACACCCCACCCACCCCTGCCCGCGATTTGAGTGCCCTTTCTATGGGTTGAAATCCGAGTTGTTGCGCATCAATGTTTTTGTTAATACCTATCATTGGGGGGGGGGGGGGGGGGGCAGAATCCAAAATTGTGGTATGGGTGCAAACAAATCTAATACAGATCGGATATGGTGTTTACCATATTTGTATTCGCTTGCCAATCATGGATGCAAATATGGGTAGGATATGGTTCGGTAAGTACTCATATCCTTATCCGACAAAACTTGATACTCACATGGATCCAATACGAGGGAAAAAGATATGGTTACAAATCACTAAACGGATACATCATAATTCATTTATTAAAATTAAAACAAGCTACTTTCAAATTTCACTTATCCTAACACCGAAAAAGAGTACATAACAAAGCAAGTTACAAACAAACATAAACATTTAGCGGTTTAATGAGCTAATTATGCATTTTCCCCTTCATGAACTAATTATAGAAAGTTTGCATTACTAGTGTTTTGGATACGAATCAGATGCGGTGCGACATTTACCATATCCGTATTTGTGGATATGAATATAGATTTAGTTTAGCAAGGAAACACATATAGGTATCCTCAACCGATGAGTATGGATCTGGATGTTTAGAATATCCGTATCCATTTGCACCTGTAGTGGTGAGGGCTGAGGGAAGTATTTGTATATTCTGATAATTCTAATTTATGGACTATAATCCGAATGAATAAATTACTGCAATTGGTGTATATCTCTGCAAAATCATTTTTTTTTTGTAATCCGACCTCATGGAACAATCTCATTTCGATATTCACGTTTTGGTTTGTCCCTTAAGGGCCTTAACTGACATTTATAGACCTTTCTACATCCTCCTCCCTTCTTTGACGCACTCACCATTTTAAATTTTGCATTTTATTACTATAGCAGTGCACTTAGTATTATAATCATTCACCATGACAATGAGATCTCAAGGGGTTGTGGTTCGTAGAATTAAAGTTGAATGGTTAAAGTGGAGATGGGCTCCTAGAGCGTTAACCATAGAGTACCCATAAAAGGAAAATTCTCTTTAAGACCGGCAATCCTTTACAATAACATGGTGAGGCTATCACGAAGCATGTCAAAAAAGTGAGTATGATTAATATTGAGATGGATGAGTGACAATATGCAAAGAGATAGTATGAGAAATTAGTGCATTGAGGATATTGTGAGGTGAATTGGTTTGAGATGGTTTGGGCATGTACAATGAATACCATAGTTGAAGTGAACTAATTGGGAGGAGTGATAGGATTGTAGTTACTGGAGCAGTGGCTAGAGGGCAATGGACATGAGGTCAGCTACATGAACCCCTTTTTCTTCCATTCATCTCTGTCAAGGGCAATCTCCAGAACTAAATTAGCAACTATACTGATATTTTAGAGGGATGTATTTCATTTTTATAAGATTGTAACAAAAACACTGCATGTTTGTTGGGCATGAATTTGTAATATAGAAATTTCAAGTGCATTCTTAGAACATGCACTTTTAAATAGTGATATAAGTTTTTTCTTTTAAATAGTGGCTTTGGCAGTTTGCGCATTCAATTAAATTGAGTGTCCATTCTTAGGTCAAAGAATTACATATTCATCACAACAAGTTTTGAGACAACCCGAAAGGATTCTGCCTTGTAATAGTTGACATGTACAAGAGAATTTTATGAGTGCTTGCACGATTAATAATCAGAATAGTGTATTCTTCATTTTATCACAAAAAGTTTGAAATGTCATTGCGTATGGCATCCTGTGAAAGATACTGTATGGTGATTTGATTAGCTCGGCACTTGCAGTTTCTAACTTGCAAGGGCATTTAAATAATAGGGAACAAAGTCAGAGCATGTTAAGCTAGTAAGATTTATATGGTAATGATATGTCTCCTTTTAATTCCCTACTTCTCAGCACCATATGAAGTCGGTGTTTAGATAAGTAAACCTCTTCTTCTCTTTATGTACAGTTAGGACAATCCCATTTTATGCTGAAATCAAATAGAGCAATATATTGTGCATTGGCAAGATTTAATAGGTTTTGTACAGAATCGAACTGAAATAATCCTTTTGAAGGATTCTGGGTGATCTTGGTTGGCCTTGCCTGAAACCATTAAATGGCAAACTTTGTTGGCACTAGAGTTAGCCAAGTCCAGCTTGTACGAATGTATGGAGTGATGGTCATACAAAGGGCTCAAATTTCAAATAAGAACAATCTGTTTATGTTTTACAGTTTCCTTGAGTAATTTTTATGACTCAGCATTTTTTTTAATCCAGAAGCCAAAGGTGGAGTCAATTACTGAGCCAGCCATTCCAAATGGTAATTCTTTTGAAGAGCCCAAAACCATTTCAACAGAAAATGGGAGCATGTCAGAGACCCAGGATAAAGACGTTATATTGGAGGGCTTGGATCAGTGAGTATTTATGATCAATGGATTGCTCCTTCAGTATCTGGACAACGTCCAAAGCCTAGATATGAGGTGATGTACTGAGAACTCAATTGACTTGTCACTGTAAGGCAGTTGCTATTCTTTGTGATCTTAATTTCGACTGTTTCTAACCTCAGAGTTGAATAATTTAACTGTGCAGCATGGAGCAGCTTTAGTACAAGATAAAATGTATATTTTTGGTGGTAATCACAATGGTCGTTACCTTAGTGACCTTCAGGTATGTAAGGAGCATTTTCTACATGTCTCTGAGTCACAATGGAGTTGAAGTTTGTTGAAGAAGTTTAACACGACTTATTTCTGATGATGGCCTTGTATTTTATTTTGGCTATCCCTTGGTTTGATCTTCAAAACCAACTCACAACTAATGATCACAAGGCTACTGTTTCTGTTTTGTATTTTTTCTTTTTGACCTTTTAATGTAAATTGGGTTTACCAATTTGATCATGAAGCTATATATTAATTTATTTTTTATCTGGATCAAAGGTTTTGGATTTGAAGAGGTTGACATGGTCCAAAGTGGAGGCTAAAGCAGCTTTAGAATCTCCAGAATCAGCCCAGCGACAATTTCCCCATGCGCTGGTCATTCCCTGGTAAACACTCTGGTGTTCTGAATTGCAACCATGGTGCCGCAGATCTAGTCAGATTGAAAATTTGTGTTCATCTTCCATTTTTCTTTTTGCAGATTTCATGGGAAACAAGATTTTATCTATTGCTGGACATACTAAGGATCCTACTGAAACTGTTACAGGTATCCATGTGTTTCTTTTTCATTAACTTTCTTTTGTATTTCCCATGTTTACTCAGCCTCATACTGAGTGGCACTGTTTTTCTATGCTTTTAATGATAGTGAAGGAATTCGATCCGCGGACTTGTGCATGGTCGAACTTAAAGACATATGGGAAGCCACCGGTAACTGTTGTTTAGAGATATTTCATTTACCTTTGAAAATTCACTGTATCACAGTCAAATGAAAATTTGATTGGTCATGCTGAGCCAATTCCATTTATTTTCTTGTTTACATAGATGGCGTCAAATCATATTAATATTAACATCATACATAAGCTAATGTCTATGCAACTAATTGTATGAATGCAATTCCTTTGCAAAATGGTTTTCATATTAGTTATGAAGAATGGGTTGCGTGTGTTACAGAATTGTATCTTAATCTAAATTTTGTGAACTTCAAGCCATAATTAACTATGATACATAGCCTTAAATTAGAGACTGATTAATGAAGAAATACCACATATATTATTTCTCAATTCTCACTATGGATATCTTTTATATTGATATTCTAGTATATTTATGGATTCAAGAAGCTTCAAAAATCTTTCTTAAACCTCTAATTTTTTTTTGTCAATTTTGAGCTATTTAACTAGTACATGCAATTGCAGCCTTAGTCTAGCGACTAGTTAATATGGAAATACTGCATCTATTCATATCTTTCGTTATTTTCTCACTGAATAATTGAAACATGTTTTTATTGTTTATTGTAAATTAATTTGATTCTGACTTTATAAATGGACTTTCCATTAGATCTCACGTGGAGGTCAGTCAGTGACCCTTGTGGGTGATACTTTAGTCATGTTTGGTGGTGAAGATGCAAAGAGATCTCTCTTGAATGATCTGCATATTCTTGATTTGGAAACCATGACATGGGACGACATGGATGCTATGTAAGACACATCAATTCTCCTTTTATCTTTCTGATTAATATATCTACATTAAAATTTCAGTCTTCTCTAATAAAGTGATCATGCTTTACAAATTTGAATATTGAGATTATATCGTGGTGACAAAAACACACAAGCAGTAAAATGACAATTGCAGAAAAAATATGCACGCATGCAGAAAAATGATCTGAATATAGTCTTGACTATTTTCCTCAGAGGCACACCTCCTTCTCCAAGATCAGACCATGCTGTTGCTTGCCATGCGGAGCGGTACCTTTTGATTTTTGGTGGAGGATCTCATGCTACTGTCTTCAATGATCTGCATGTCCTTGATTTACAGACTGTAAGAGTCGTAAAAGCTGTAATGGGTGTCTAGAGAAAAGATTTTACTTATTACTCATTTTGTTAAAAGATTAACGGCTTGATACAGATGGAATGGTCAAGACCGAAGCAGCAGGGTGTGACTCCAGGCCCTCGAGCCGGCCATGCAGGCGTAACAGTAGGGGAAAACTGGTTTATTGCTGGTGGTGGCGATAATAAAAATGGTATGTATATACCAATTTTCTGTGTTCTAAATATCTAATAAGTAGGTATTACATATAAATATTTCATTTTTGCATGTCGTATTTAGACCTCATGAGTTCCCCCCCGTCTTCTTGCTCGCTTCCTGCAACTCCAGTTTGTTATTATACTGAGGAAGAGAATAATGTGTTTTGAACTATTCAAATTCCGAATTTTAGGTTCTTTGTTTGCTTGAGCTTATTGTTAATCTTTTGCTGTACATTTAATAATATGCCAAGCATATCAGTGCAATTGATTCAATTGAAGTAAAAATGAAATATATGGTTTTCTTTTCTAATAAAATGAAATATATGGATATGAGGACTTACGAGGAGTCACTTGCTACTTGTCTGATGGCAAATTCTTCTCCATTAGGTATTCTTATCACATGTGAAGGAGTCTGTGGTTTTTTTTTCTCTTTTATCTTTCTTGCAATTGATTATGTTTATTCTCTTTTGGTGGGATTTACTGTAATGATGTTTAGATATTTAAATGCTGGAGAATTTGTTCATCTAATCAAACCAGTGAAGTTACGCATAATTCATATATATATATATATATATATATATATATATATAATATATATATATAGAAAAATGTATATCAGCCTGCAGCTGAGAGAACTCTCTCAGCTTGCGGTGACGTGGCTCAATTTTGTCACCCCAGTAAATTGCGGCCCGCTTATAGAAGAAGTTAATTACTAAATACCCCTTATGAAAAGCTACTCTTTCGGTAACTTTCGTTATTGTTTATTATTATTTCCCCACAAGACAATTTTTTGACCGCTCGTTGTCAGATTTAGAAAAATAAAAAATTTAGACCAATGATTATTTAAAAATTATAAGAGAATAAAAACAAATAATTTTTAAAACACTGCCACCCAGGTCGCAGTCATTTACAATACAAATGTAAAAAACTGCGACCCGAGACGATACAGCGACAAAGGTCGCAGTCATCTACAATACAAATGTAAAAAACTGCGACCCGTTTCGACGCTGCGACGAAGATTGCAGTCATCTACAATACAAATGTAAAAAACTGCGATCCGTTTCGACACTGCGACCAAGGTCGCAGTCATCTACAGTGTACACTGCAAACATAACAAACTGCGACTAGGAAAATTAAAAAGCAGATGACGTTAAATACACTGCGACCATGGTCGTATGACACTACAACGAATATTGAAACAACTGCGACTCGGACGACACAGCGACCAAGGTCGCAGTCATCTACAATACAAATGTAAAAAAACTGTGACCCGGGACGACACAGCGACCAAGGTCGTAGTCATCTACAATACAATGTAAAAAACTGCGACCCGGTTCGACACTGTGACCAGGTCTGTAAATTTATAATTTTTGTACAAAATTTTTTAAACAAAATGATCGGGTGAAATTTTAGAGCTGAAATTTTTTTTGAAAGGCAACTTTTTTACTTAAGGTAAAAAGATGTGACAGAGGGTATTTTCGGAAGATACAATGTTGACATGACTGACATTAAATTAGGCGGGATTTTTCATCTTTTTGTCCGCCAAAATTTATGACAGGTATGTGGTTATGATGTTGCCACGTCCTGCCGGCTGAGAAACTCTCTCAGCCTGCCGGCTGAGGTACAGTAACCCCATATATATATATATATATATATATATATATATATATGAGAGAAATGTAAATCAGCTGACACAGGAGGCAACTCCCTCCTATGTCGCACTCAAAACTCAATTTTCCGAGTGAATTTTCAAGATCCGACCGCACATTATCATCTTCATATTCTAAGATATACACATATAAAAATAAAGTGATTTGAAGTTCGTTTACTCGTTGATCTAATCGTTCCATTTTGCTCTATTGTTAAAAAACCGTTAATATTTGAACCCAAAGAAAATGGAGTAAACAACTTCAAATCACTTTATTTTTTTATATGTGTATATCTTAGAATATGAAGATGATAATGTGCGGTCGGATCTTGAAAATTCACTCGGGAAATTGAGTTTTGAGTGCGACATAGGAGGATTGCCTCCTGTGTCAGCTTATTTACATTTCTCTATATATATATATATATATATATATATATATATATATATATATATATATATATATATATATATATATAGAGAGAGAGAGAGACTTGTGTCATTCCGGAAGGATTCGAGCCCGAATCCTTCCCACTCAAATACCAACATCCGACATTCAAATACAAGATCCACATTGTTGAAATCGATCTATATTATTTAAAGTAACTAAAAATAAAATATTAAGTATTTTGAATACTTTTTTGCCCATTCATCAAGCGGCGCAAAATGGACTGCCGAAAGTAGGGAGTTGGTTAGATCTATGTCTTTAGAAATACAAATTCTCGATCACGCCATTTGATCATGATCTAAATATTTAAAAACCCCTACAAACTAATTTTTGTTAGGTTTCAAATGTTTTATACCGTTAAACTAACCAACTCACTATTTAGGCTGTCCGTTTTTTTCCTACTTGATGTATGGGCAAAAAGTATTTAAAATACTTGATTTTCAGTTTATAGATACTTGAAATAATATAGATCAACTTCAACGAAATGGATCTTGTATCGAATGTCGTAGGGTTGTATACTTGTATTTGATTGGAAAGGATTCGGGCTCGAATCATTCCGGAATGACACCAGTCTCTCTCTCTCTCTCTCTCAACACACCAGACTTGTGTCCTTCCAAAAAGATTGAGGCCGAATCCTTCTCACTCAAATATCAACATCCGACATTCGAATACAAGATTCATGCCATTGAAGTTGATCTATATTATTTCAAATATCTATAAACTAAAAATTAAGTGTTTTGGATACTTTTTGCTCATGCATCAAGTAGGAAAAAAATGGACGGTCTAAATAGTGAGTTGGTTAGTTTAACGGTGTAGAACATTTGAAACCTGACAAAAATTGGTTTGTAGGGGTTTTTAAATGTTTAGATCATAATCAAATGTCCGGATCGAGAATTTGTATGTCTAAAGACGTAGATCTAACCAACTCGCTACTTTCGGCCGTCCATTTTGCGCCGCTTGATGGATGGGCAAATAGTATTCAAAACATTTGATTTTTGGTTTATAGATACTTGATATAATATAGATCAACTTCAACAGAGTAGATCTTGTATTCAAATATTAGAGGGTTGAATTTGAGTGGGAAGGATTCAGACTCAAATCCTTTTGAAAACACACAAGTGTGTTTGTGTGAGGAATATGTATATCAGATGGCTGTTGATTTCTCCCCCCCTTTTCATAAATTTTTTGATTCAACTTTACCAAATTATAATCCATCCCCTAAGATGTGTATTTCCAAAAAAAAAAATCATGTTTTTGAAGTCAGTTTGATCATTTTTCTAAGTTTAACGGGTTTTCAACAGTACAACTTTTGCAACCATTAGATATATGATCAAATAGACTCCAAAACATGTGATTTTTTTTTGTAAATACACATATTAGGAGATGAATTACAACTTTGTAAGTTTGGATTAAAAAAATTTGTGAGAAGGGAGAGAAATCAACCGCCATCTGTTCCCGTCAGATGGCGTCTAATATACATTATTCTCTCTCTCTCTCTCTCTCTATATATATATATATATATATATATATATATATATATATATATATTCTCAATAATTGTCTTCTATTAAAACTTTATATAAAGAGCATAGCGCGGTATAGAGAATAAAGTTTATGCATGAAGTATCGGAAGCCACTTGGATGGATGGCGTCGGGTTAGCATTTATCTTTAATCTTAATCATACCTAACTCTGAACCCATGAATTCTTGCGAACTCCCTCCAATTGCATAAGATTGGTTCTAGTGTATCCAAGTTAGGCTGGGCTTTTTTGTTTCTCTCTTATGGGAAGAGTGAAACTTGTTGTTAATAAAAGCCTAATTGTGTGGATAAAGATACAAAGACATGATGCACAATCTTGAAAATTAGGGTATGACAACACCCCCCCCCCCCCCCCCCCCCCCCCCCCCCCCGCGCGCGGCATCGATGCTGGTTATGCCAATGAATAATCATATGTTTGATATGAAAATATTATTATATGCTTATTAACTAACCAAGCTAACATTTAGCAGTTCATAAACTAACAAGAAGTTGTAATGGGATTTACTGTCTTCAATGCCTTTGGCACACATAAACTACAATTAACATGTAATGATAAATAATAATGAAGGAGGGAGGAATGTTTGTGCTTCTTTCTTGGGTAAATAGCATGTGTAAGAACAGGAGGCCCAGGCATATAGAACCTTTTATCTTTGGCACATTTGTCTCATAAGCTATGATAACTAACAAGCTGTGATAAGATCTGTTCTCTTCAACGCCTCTAGCGCACATAAAATACAAAAAATAACAAGCATGTAATAAGGTGGAGTGTTGTTAGACACCTTACAGTGTATCATTTGATCCACGTCTGCATGGAAAAATAGAATGTTCCTTACAGCAAGTCATTCACTTCTGGTTCTGGATATATAATGCTGGAAGATATATTAGGATTGCAAGAAACAATGAAATAAGGGTTTGAAACAGGAATTTATGAGCTCACTGGCATGTGCAAAATACAAAACTAAACCTATTTGAGTAACCCCCTTCCCCATCTCTCTTACTTTAATATAAACATGATACATATGGGGAGAAGCATTTCGATTTGCATCTGCACACATGTCAGAAGAATAGATATGAGATTTCATTGTCCAACTTTGAAAATTTTCTTTTACTATCTAAAAGAAAAACTCTTATTATCTAAGTTTACCATAATCATTGTCTTACGTGAAAATATAAGTAAAGAATTTATATCAAAGAAAAGAGCTGGATCATAATCATTTGACAACGTGAAAAAATAAAATGAGAAGTGAGACTACAGGTTGAATCCTCTTCAGACCCTAACAGCTACCCTCCCTCACTAATTCCACCATAGTGAGATTGAAATGATAAATTACAATTCACGATGGATACTCTTTCCAGATTGAAATACCTACTTAACATTGTCGTTACAGTCAAATGACAAAATAATTGAAGTGCCTTGAGCTCAAGACAAAAAAAAAATCACAACTAGAATTATTGCATCATAACTCCATACTTTTCTCCTTCAAATTCTTTTGGTTCACTGAAGTTGTGTATTCCCACTGAATGTATTCCTATTAAATAACTACTAATCTGAAGAAAACCTCATGTGTGCAACTACTGGTTTGTTTCGACTTTGTGTCTACTGGCTGTTTCTACTTACTTTGTGTGTTTCTACTTTTTGTGTCTGCGCACATGTGTCTATATGAAGTACTGGTTGTTGATACTTATGTTGTCTTTCAATTGGTACTAATGCCTTTTTGTTTGCAGGGGTCTCTGAAACTCTTGTGCTTAACATGTCTACATTAGTATGGTCGGTTGTTACCTCTGTTCAAGGGCGTGTGCCTCTTGCCAGTGAGGTATAATCTGCTTCCTCTTGCATTTTATTCTAACAAGAGCTTACAGTGTAAATGTCGCTCTGCACTAAATGAGCTCTTAAAATTTTCAACAATATCAAATGATTTCTATTCTTGTTAGTTATCAAGCACTGAAGATCAAGAATAAAAAAGGCTGCGTGTTTATTGTAGAATTTGGAGGACTCCAGGAGTTGCCTTGCAGCTTTCACGTTTGTCTTTTATAAGCAGTTCTTATTATTTCCATGAGAAATCAAGAGCAAAGAATAGTAAATGGAGAAAATAAAGGACAAAGGGATCAGCAACGTACAGTTTAAGAGTTTAAGAGAAAACTCAACTCATAAGCAGATCTGCATTACTTTAAACTAGTTAGAGGTCTTTTTGTTCGCTCTTTGGGGAAAAAAAAAAGCTCATAATGTACATGGTGCGTCATATTGATTGCCAGGGGGCAAAAGAGTCTAGAATTGATGCTGGAAAACTCATCTCATAATAAGCAGCATTTGCTGTGGTGCATAACTCTTATGTTTTAGACTCTTTACCATTGTGATTATCTGGAACATATTTTATTATGTGAATGTGTCTGTGATTTATCCTATTGAAACGCATGAAACATGATGTTATTTTTCTTGGATTGCATATTTCTTCTACTACCTGTCTGCAGTCTGGCCATTTCTGTAGATCACTGATATTTGGATGATTCTTTGTAGGGCCTTAGTTTGGTTTCAAGTACTTATAATGGAGAAGATTTTCTTGTGTCATTTGGTGGATATAATGGGCGTTATAGCAATGAGGTGAAGTAGTAAACTTTTACTCATTTTGTAGACTGAAATTTTCTTCTGATTTTTCTTGTCTATCCTTTGATAACCAGGTCTATGTTCTAAGCCAAGCCACAAATCTGACTCACAATCCAAGATTGAGAGACCTGTACCAGATAGCATTGCTACACTGCACCCAACTACCAGTAGAGACGCGGAACCTGAGTCGGAAGCAGCTCAAGATGGGAAGATAAGGGAAATTGTGATGGACCATACTGATTCAGAATCATTGGTAATATGACATGAAAAATAGAGTGACAGAAAGTATCTTTGCTTTTCTAGCCTGAAAACCTTTGCAAGTTATTCCGACAAAATGTAGTAAACTGAATCCAGGCAGATACCTAAAACTTTATGCTTGAATTGCCTGAAAAGAAAGAGTAGCAAAAATTGCCTTGCACCCCCCCCCCCCCCCTCTCCCACCACCACCAAACAAAACCCCACACCCACCCACCCACCCACCACACACACACACACAAAACCCCACCCCAAAAAAAAAAAAAGGAAAGGAAAAAGGGTAAGAAACAAAAACATGTTTATGAGCTAATACTAATACTAATACTAATTTGGTTTATTACCGCATGGTCTGAATTAGACCCAGTTTTTAAGTTTATAGTTTATATGCATTTTATGGAGTTCTAACTTCCCTAAGAAGGGGTAAGGAAAAAAACATGTGAATGAGTTAATACTAATACTAATTTGATTTTTTACGGCATGGTCTGAATTAGATCCAGTTTTTAAGTGTATAGTTTATATGCATTTTATGAAGTTCTAACTTCCCCGTTTGGCCATAATTTCCTAGAATGTTAGAAGTAAGGAAACAAGTGAAAGAGTTGTAACAGCCCTCAAGGCAGAGAAAGAGGAACTTGAAGCAACACTCAACAAGGAACAATTTCAGGGTCTCCAACTCAAGAAAGAGCTAGCAGAAGCAGAAGCTAGGAACATAGAGCTTACAAAGGCAAGCTTAACTATTTCATATTGCTTTCATGTTAACAACTGTATGTGTGTGTAGCAAAGATAGACCATAGTATTCAGTTTTTTCACTTTCTGTGTGAATACTTTTGAGTTCATTTTTGCATGCATGCTGTCTAGTCCATCATTCATTCCCAGGATACAGGCAACAATGTGCCTTGTCACAAAAGTGCAGGATGAGCCAACTTATTGTTGCCACTCTAGGTCATTGTGAATCATCTAGAAACAATGCAGAAAGTGGTAACAAAATTGACAAATTTCCAAACAATGCAGAAAGTAGTTGGCACTTAAGTGTTGAATGTTTTAACAAGCGTAGATCATGACAAATATCATATACATCAGTCAAACACTTTGGCATCAAGGCATGATGACAGATTGCCTAAAAACATGCATGCGCTTGGAGAGGAGGATGTGTATGACCCCTGTATTACAAAGTCTAATCTCTACAATTAATAGTGGGAGAGGGATGGCATGATGGTTTCAGCCCCTTTCTATTATAAACAGGGAGTTTTATTCTTAAATTAAAACGTGCACAATTTCATAAAAATTCACAACCTACGCAGAAAATTCCAAGTCACCATTGAGTTTGTTACTTAGGAAGTGTATCCGTTGTAACTTTGTATATATGCCGTTATTTTAAGTTAATGTGTAACTCTTTCGTACTTTCATTTTTTTTTTTTCAATTTTATTTCACACATTTAACATTAATAAATTTATTAAATTTTTATTTAGTTCCATGAGGATTCTTTGTGGCAAAGTTCTAGTAAATATACTTTGTTGATTTCAGCTCCATCGGTTTTTACGTTGGTCTGAGAGACATGCAACTTTTTTCAATTATTTACCGGAATTCTAATTAAATTGGAGCATTGTTATCAATTTCCTCATTTAATTTTATTGCCTCATGACACAAACACTTGTGGATAAAAGCCGGATAACTTTTCCATATATTACATAATTAAGTGTCGGCTTTCCTCGAGGAGCTATAGATCAAACGTGAAAGCCATAACATCACAAAACTAGCATTCAAATGTCTTGAGTATATTTGTTGTGAATGTAGGAGCTCCAATCTGTTCGTGGCCAGCTTGCAGCTGAACAATCGAGGTGTTTCAAACTCGAGGTATGAACTTTAGGCACAATGTCATTTCCTCAGTCTCTGTTCAAAATTTAGTAGTCTTGTTACTAATTTATCTTTCCTCAGAGCCATGAAAATAATCCAAATTGTGATTTCCCATTTATTTTTATTTTGACCTTTTGCTGCAACGGAACCTGTTACGCGTTTTCAAGTGACTTACTTCCCGCCTCAAGAATGGGCAAAATGTAATAAATTTCAAGCCATCTAACATGTTAAAGAGCATGGCAGGTCGATCTTGCTGAACTGAGGCAAAAGCTACAAACAATGGAGACGCTGGAGAAAGAAGTCGAGCTGCTCCAACGGCAGAAGGCTGCTTCGGAGCAGGCAGCCATGAGCGCGAAGCAGAGGCAGAGCTCTGGTGGCGTTTGGGGCTGGATAACTGGTAGCCCTACTGACAATTCCGAGTCGTGATAAGCTTCTTCTAGGCAACGTTTATCTACAACCCATACAGCTTGATGTTATTCTGCTCCTAGTGTCACCAATTAATTACCTTATATTGTTTGTCGGTGTTCTTTTAAGCGAAAACAATAATTGATGAAAATTTCAGCTCACAACATATTTTGTAATTCTCCCCGATATCATGTACAAGTGCTAGAGCATTGTGCTAAATTTTTTTTTAATTGTTTTTTCTTTCTCATATTTAGAAAATGTACCAAGAGATGCTTTTTTTTTTCCTCCACATTTTTTTTTTTTACTATGTTTCATGTTATGTTTTGGCCTAAAGGTCCTCTTGCTACTGATGTAGGCTTATGCTTGGGTTCTCGCAGTGGCTTGTGTTATGTTATTAGCAGTGCTGGTTCTCTTGAGCTGTGTGAATCACATCAGTGCGCCAATTGATTACCGTCTGATCAAATTCAATTCATTGTGAAATTTGGTAGTCAGGTCAAAAGCTTGTGCTCTCAGGCCTCGTATCTCTCTCAATGATATCAGAGAGAATGATAAACTTTCGTTTCTGGCAAGAACTTGAACCAGAGATTCTGAATTAAATTTTGACACACAGCGAACTTTTGGCAACCGGCAGCATGCGTTTTTTTTCCTAGTAATTCTGAAACGATATTGGTTTCAAAAAATAGTCACTTACAGAGATGGAGTGAAGAAATACCGTCCCATTGGCAACACAAGCGGTGATTTAACTTTTCAATAAATAAAGTTTTTGCATGGTGCATCATGAGAACGGGGAATTAAGAAAAACTGAAGTGCTTTCGTATTTCTTGTATGCACTAATGCAGCAACTCATTTGACTTACCAAGTGTATTGGTCCCAAACCAATTTAGCTTCCTACTGTTGACAGAGAAAGGAGCCCAGGGTACGGGCTGTTTGGATGCTCGAAAGTTGGTGGAAGTAGAAAATATGATTCTTTTTTTTTTTTTAAGAAAATGAGAATTTATGTTTCTTTTCCGATCTTTTGATGACAGTTGAAAAGTGTAATTGAAAAAATGTAAAGTCGTTTCTGGTGTTTGATTAGTAGTTTCTGGTGTTTGATTAGTAATGTGAAAGTAAAAATGAAAAAGTTGACCGTAAAATAATATTAAAATAAAGATTAATTATGAAAAAATTTGGACTGCAATTAGAATGCAAGTAAGATTTACATGATCACAAAATTAACTGTTTTGAGCTTGTGTAAAAAGGGGAAAAAAGAATTTTTTTAATTTTTTTTTTCTGATATTTGGATGAACAATGAAATAAGAAATGACACTTTCCACTTTCTCATTTCCACCCATTTCCTTTGAATCCAAATACCCCACATCAAATCAAATCCACCCAAACTCAATAGCAATAAATGGTTATAACCCACCCCACATAATACATGGCTGGAACCTAAATACCTCACATTTTCACAGAATCAAGACCACACGGCTGGGTAAACCCTGCTTGATCCAGGTGTATGCTCCACCTGCAGACTCATTCGGGTGCGGAAGGACTTGAACAGAGATGACGAGGCAGTAACAAGGTACAATGCTAGAAGAACAATTGAAGGAAACTATTTAAGTCTCTTTTACTGTATCAAAACTTTGTTATTTGCAAAATCACACCGGGTCCGGTCCATTGCCAGGTTGGCCTTGGATTCCTCTGGATCGTTGGGCCAGCCGGGTTCTCTTTTTTCACATTTTATGGACCGCTCAAGTGAATGGTAACATGTTGCCCCAGGTCATCACAATTAACTTGTTTTGCACTGTCGTTACTTGAAATCAGTAGCGTTGATCTCAGTTTCAGAATCGGTGGTTTTCGGTTTCTCAAACTGAGAAACCAGAATCATACCGGTTGAGGGCCGGTTTCGAAACTGGAACCTGGAGGAACCGACAGAAAGAAGGAGAGGGGGGGGAGGCCTGGAGGGTGGGTTGGGGGGGGGGGGGGGGTGGGGACGAGCAGATGAACCAGTTCAAGAACCGGAGCAGCTGGTTTCTAAACGACACCAGCAATTTTAGCTTTTAAAAACTGAAACGGAATCAGATCGGCTAGGGCCCGGTTCTGATTCGATTTGAAGTCGGGGGAACAAGAGGCCCGATCCGATTTCGATTTTCATTCCACAGTTTCGATTCAGCTCGTCAGGTCTAGAAATCAGACGGTAAAGGACACATCAATAAATGCAGGAACACTTTAATTGAACCCCGCCGACTAACCATTGTACCGCATGGCCAGTCAGTGCAGTCACGCTTGCTGTTATCCTTTATGACCTCGATGCTATCGTGCGCCCACTGCTTTCGTTTGTTATTTTCTCTCTGGGGTTTTCTTTTCTCCCCTCTCCTCTAGCAAGCTCGATTTCTAGGGTTTCTCACCTCAAATCGAAGGATGATTTCCCCAAATTTCTAGTCCCACCTCCAAACTCTAGGGTTCAGATCTGTTATTAACCGTTTTCGCCATGATTTCGGTCATGAATGAGTTCGAGATCGATCGAAATTCCACCCCAGCTCCCAATCCCTCCTTCTTCGTCATGGAATCCCCCAAAGAAGAGGAAAGCATGGATCCAATCGACCCCGAAATCTCTCAGTCTCTTGATCTTCCGGTCAAATCCCAAGATCTTGAAGAAGCTAGGGTTAGGGTTTCTCCGGCCGGGGACAGCCCTCGATCTCCAACCGGGGTTTCTGAGCGGAATGAAGCCCCTCTTGATATGAACGGATTCGTAATAGGCGACATGGTCTGGGGCAAGGTGAAGTCTCACCCCTGGTGGCCTGGCCACATCTTTAACGAGTCTTTCGCCTCGCCAGCGGTCCGAAGAACGAAGAGGGATGGCTTCGTTTTAGTTGCTTTTTTCGGCGATAGTAGCTATGGCTGGTTTGATCCGGCTGAATTGATCCCGTACGAGCCCACCTTTGTGGAAAAATCAAAGCAAACGCCTTTGAGAAGCTTCGTAAGGGCTGTTGAGGAGTCAATTGATGAAAGTAGCAGAAGAGCAGCGCTCGCGCTTTCTTGCAGGTGTCGTAATCCTTACAATTTCAGGCCCACAAAAAATCCGAATTACTTTGAGGTTGATGTCGTTGGTTACGAGCGAAATGGGATTTACTCAAAGAGGCAGATTAACAATGAAAGAGACTCCTTTGATCCCAAGGATGCCCTTGATTTCTTATGTTGGCTGGCGGTGACCCCGGAAGGTGGTGAGGCAAAGGATCTGGAGTGGCATCGGAACGTGGCGAGGGCTCTTGCAGTGAGGACGGCGAGGTACGAGGAGTTTGATGAGACCTATGCGCAGGCTTTTGGGCAGCAGCTGGTGCGGCCGGCGAGGGACGAGATGGGGGTGCCTGAGCAGGCTGAGCGTTTCGCTCCTCGAGGTATACTTGCTTTAATGCCTGTGTTAGAGGTTCATAATTTGTATTTGAACAGCCTTGACTGCATGATGCTGGTGACTAGTTTAAGTTTATACTACCGTTTGACATGCCTAGCTAGCGGTTTCATGTGTGCTTGTTTTATCTGTGTTATGATTTATGCTTTTGTGGCGGGGGATTCCTGGTCAATCTTTGCGACTCTTAATACATTTTTTGTTTGGATAGAGGTTTTCGCCGGAATAGATGCAATGTGAATTATGCATAGGTTAGATTTTTAATATTTAATTGCAGTTAATGCATACTAGGCTCTAAAATCTTGGTAACTTATGTATGCATGTGGTGATCTAGTAATTCGGATAATTGGTATTATCTGAGATTAGGATTGGAGCAGTTCAAGAGAAGAGTCAGTGATATAAATAATACACGTTTTGTATGATTCATAACTCTGCACTTGGCATAGGACTATCCTCCTCGATATACTCTAGGGAATAAATGTTTCTCTTATTTAAGCCAAAAATAGATATTAAGGATTTTGCAACTGGGGAGCATCTTTGAGTTGCTGTTTTCAATGATAGGAATAGCCTTATGTGTAGGAATATTTCTCCTATCTCCCCCTTGATACAGCAAAGAGTGGTGAAATTTTAATTTTCTCTGTCGAGGGAACATGGTAAGGAGATGCTGTTCCTCTTTCCGAATTCTTTAGGTTTGACCCATTTATTTTTCATGCATTGCACATGACATGATAAAAGGGTATTTGTTGATACTTCCTTGTTTACTGCGGCCTTAGAGCTAGGGGCTAGGGGTTGCGGGATATCCTGTCTTGTAAATCACTCCCAACTATCTCTAAACAAGAGATGAAGGTCAGGGACACATTCCGATAGAAGAGGATTGTGGTTACCTTTTTTCCTCTAATGTTTATCTTTAACTCTTAAATTGACAGTAGGAGGGTGGTTATTTTGAAGAGTTTTATGGGGGTTTGGAGGAGGATGAACTCAATGGTAACTTTAAAAAAGATACAGGGAAAGCACTCTATGAAGCACTACTGCTTTTATTATGTAGCTACCATGGCATACAAGAATGATTTGCGACACTTTTGTCGTCATTTCTGTTCAGTATCCCCCCCAAAGGAATTTGCTGTGTATATAGTCACATCGTGTCTGTGTTGACATGTCTCTTCTTAGGTAGCATCTTTTACGGTTTAGTTCAATTTTTCACAAGATATCAGCCCTCTCCTGTGCAGCTGGTCTTTTAGATAGACTCTCACAATAAATGTGGAACCCACGCGAGTATAACAAAAATTGGGTTCAGCATATAGATGTGTGATTGGTAAAAGAATGACGCAGATGTGAGAAAACCAAGCTCAGCAGAAAATAAATGCAACATGGTTTGAGAATCGAGATGGAGTAGGGTTTGATCTGGTTAATTCAAAGCCCAGTGATCTAGCATCCTTGAGTTAATCAATCTTCACATTCAAAATTAAGGTCTCTAATTCAAGTAGAAACTCTTAGAGAAATCCAGAGATGACCATCTATGTAGAACTGAGAACTGAAGTATCCGGGAAGAGAGAGAGATGACATTACTTTAAAGATGTCATTGTACCCAAATAGCATTGCTACATATAGATTCTGCTAGCAAACTTATTGGTTTTAGATTCTGCTAGCAAACTTATTGGTTTAATTTATTAAATTTATGGTACCTATGATAAAAGTTTTGCTTACATTATGCGTTACATTTGTTCTTGCAAATTCACAATTATTGTATTTTATTTTGGAGAAATCAGTGGTGTCGAAGGTGCTACGAGGTGCGCGCAAGGCGCGGCGAAGCGCAGCCTTGCCCCTCGTGGTGACTGCCAGGCCCTGTTTTAAATATCGACTGAGTCGGCCGAGATATTGTCCGATATCTCCTTTTTTCCTGCTGTTGATACGATATGGGAAAATCATTCGCCATATCGTTTGCAGCAAAAAACGACCGATATTTGAAATATCGTCCTATAAATCGCTCGATATTGGCCTATATTGACTGATATATCGATTTATATGAAATACCTTATTTATTACACGGCTGCGTACAAATATACATTATTTTTCACTTTCTTTGCAAGCATATTACATCATTTTTATTAGGTAGATGATATCTATGACTCTAAACCTATTTTTAGTTATCAATATTTCATTATATATAGTGTCTGATACGAACGCCCGATATGCGCGCGTATCCCCGATATATCCCCCGATATCCGATATGAAAAACCCCCATCCGATACGATCCCAATATCTGATATTTAGAACCTTGCTGCCAGGCATGAGCGTTGTTGGGCAGGTCGGGTCACAACTCGCTATTGAAGCGGGTAAACCTGACCCACTTTTGTTATATAAAAAGAAAAAAAAAAGAAAAAGTCTTACCTCTCTCGAGCTAGGGCACAACACCAATGGGGGGATGAACCTGTTCTCTCTCTCTCTCTCTCGCGACGTCGTTGGTCCGATCTCTCTTTAGACGCTCAAGGTTCTAAATATCAGATATCGGGATCGTATCGGATGGGGGGTTTTCATATCAGAAATTAGATATCGGGAGAGATATCAGGGATATGCGCGCGCATATCGGGCGTCCATATCAGACGCTATATGTAATGAAATATTCATAACTAAAAGTTGGTTTAGTGTCATAGATATCATCCACCTAATAAAAATGATGTAATTTGCATGCAAAGATAGTAAAAAAATAATGTACATTTGCACGGAGTCATGCAATAAATAAGTTATTTCATATTGGGCAATATTTCGAACGATTTATTACCCGATATCGGGCGATTTATCGCCCGATATTTCAATTTTTGGCCTTTTTTGCTGCAAACGAATGGCGGATGATTTCCTCATATCGTATCGACAACAAGTAAAAAAGGAGATATCGGCCGACTCGGCCAATATTGAAAACAAGGTAGACGCTACCCTCAACACCCCTGGTCCAATCTCTCTCTTGACGCTGCCCTCGACGTTGCCGCTGGTTCGATATCTCTCTGTTGTCCATCTCTCCTCTCTCCCCACAATTGCTCCTCTCTCCTCGACACAATCTCTTTCTCTCTCTCGACGCCGACCTCGTGTCGCTGGTCCGATCTCTCTCTGCTCTCCATCTCTCTTGAGTCACTCTTCTCGCTCTCCCCCTGACGTCATCTCTTCTCTCTGGACCCTCTCTGTCTTAATCTCTCTCTTTTTAGCTGAGAGAGACTGGATCTCTCATCTCTCTGTCTTTTTTAAGCTGAGATGGATCTCTCTCCATCTCTATCTCTCATCTTTTTAAGTTGAGAGACTGGATCTCTCTGTCTCCATCTCTCTCTCTCTCTCACAAATTATCATGAATAATTAATAATTTCATAACAAAGAACATCACATATTATAAATTATCATAACATATTAATAATTATCATTATAAATTTCAAATTATCATTACAAACATTGATTTTTTTCACAAATTACAAATTTAATAATTTCATTTCAATTTATCACAAATCATGAATAATTAATAATTAAACTATCAAATGATCCAAAGACTGCAAAAATATTGCAAGATTCTTTTTTTTTTTGGGGACTTTAAGATCTGGTTGTGAACCTGCAAGAATTTGACTCCATTAGAAACTTCATAACAAAGACAACCATCACTATAAACTGATAATACAATAATTAACAAACAATAAACAGTTGCACCTCACTGTAATGAGGCTCATCGTCTAGGTTGCAATTTGTGCCTTGCGCGTATTAGGTCCTTTGCGCCTTGGCAACATTGGGGGAGACATGCATTTACTTGTGAAGTTGAGACTTCTGAAGAATGGATGCTATTAATAAATTCCATGTGTAAAAAGTTCTAATTCTGTAACATTACTGTGTACATGTTTAATTCTTTTTCTTACCTTTTGAAATTCTTGTTGAATGTCTTTTGTGTTGCACACACAGCTTTTTCCTGGCTACAAGTAATTCATTATGTTTCCTGCATTCTTATTGTTTGCTATATTACTCATCACTTAGTTTTAGTTTTCATGTTATTATCTTTTTTCTATTCTTAAATGTTTTATGTTTGTGTCAAGTCCATGAATGAATTATGATCAACTTGATATTTATCACATAGATTTTCTTTGTGCATGTGCATAACTTAACCCTTTTGTGTCAAGTGTTTCATGTATGTGCTGCTCCAGAACCTTCCAGTTTTTCAAACTTTTTCGGGATGTTAGTGACTTTTTGCAAACTCCAAATCATGTTAAAGTATATCAGTGTGAGTTGATGTGTTGGTAACATTTTTGTATTGGCAAGATACATGTTGTAGATCACATCAAAAGTGGTGTTTTTTTTACAAGTTGGAGAATATTTCTTGTAATTTGCTTTGCATTTGCGTTGGGAGTACCCATGGCTGTGATTCAGTAGTATTCCATAGATGACATTGTAATCATACTATTGACTTGCCAAATACAAGAGATTTCAAACATACATGGAGATTTCAATTATAACAAAAAAGCATAATGGTCGGTCCAGCCCTAATATTATACAAACAGTTATACACGAGATTAAGGATCAGTTTACACTGAATTAAACCTTCTAGTTTGAGTTCTTGATTATTATTTATTGGTTAGATTTTGACAAGTTGCATGTCATTTCTCTCTTACTTTGTTTCAGATTGATTTATTTTAGCCTCTTCTAGTTTTTCACTTATCATTTGTATTTTTAAGAGAACAAAAACAGATGAACGGGATTTGCTGAGTGAGTCTTGTATTGTGTTTGTCTGTATGTTGATGTCAATCCTTTATCTTTTAGCTGTACATATATGGAGATTTCAAGTTATTTTTAGGAGTTGGTCCAAATGATAAATCAAACACTAAAATTTTGCCTGTAACATGCAATCTCTACGCACATTGCAAGGAACAGTCAGCATACAGAAAAGATCTTTAACTTATTAATTTTAGATATTAATAATGAGATGATCTGAGAGGCCAGAGACACTGAGCGCAGCTGCAGTTATCTGGTACTTGGTGAACTGTGAAGCAAGGCAGTAGTAGTCAGAATGTAATATAGATGCCATAAATAACAAGATAGAGAGAACCAGTGGAGCACTTTAGAGCACTGTTATACACAACATATAAGTATGCGATTAATGCTCTCAGTTATGGGTTAGGTGAAAGATGCAGCTCAAATGTAGTTGTGGCTTCATCATCGATGCGCGTATAAGCTAATTGAAGAGTTACAAAGCAACACAACTGGAAATGATGCATTTCCAGATGCTAGAATTTTCTCAGACATGCCAAAACACTCGTTATAGTGCTGATAACAAACTAAAGAAATGTGGGGTAGACCCGATTCTAGGTAATGCGGTGTGAAAGGTATAACTTGTAGCGAGACACTGGTGCAAAGCTCTTATTATAGGCGATTGAAACAGAAATGATGCAGTCAATCATGTATGTAGGACCAAAGGGTTTGATCTAAGTTTTTACATTGGGTGATTGGCAGTCTCATACCTAAGGATTTAAGGATTGAGGATTGTTTCGTGCTTGGATTTGTGTGAAATTTGTACTTTCTTCCTTTTGTATAGCACTTGCGGTTTTCAATGCACGATTCTGGCAGTTGAAGGTGATAGATAGAGGAAGGTAGCCCGAATTGACTCACCGATGAGGCATGAACCACGTCAAGTATAGGTTTTAGGTTGACTGTTAAGTTAATCTGGATGCCGTCATCATATATTGAGTCTGTTAAGCGGCCTGAATCCTGGAAAAGGATTTCAGTCCAGGTAGACAGCAGGTTATGTTCTTGTGCGATTGTTCTGGTTGTTTGTCTGGGTTGAGTGTTTTTGTCTGGGTCAGGAGTTGGGAGCTTTTTTTTTTTTTTTTTGTTCTCGGCGTTGGTTCTGGACATTGGTTCTGGGTTGGGCGCGATAAAGTCTTCAATTCAACCGTTTCAAAACTGTTGTACTCAGATCTTTCATGTTTCGGTTGAAAGTAGGTCCATATCATCATTGTACTTTTGTACTTTGCAAGATTGCCTACAGGATGCCAAATAATCTTAACCAGCCTGATATTTACATTAATTTTAATTTTTTTCCCCTACTGGGTTTAGACGGCAGAGCAAGCACTTGTCATATCTCACTGTGAAGCTCACTCATGTATTGCTTACCTGCTGTAATTGCCGAGGTTTCTGTAATCTTTCAGATCTTCTTCAGTCTTCCTGTGGGGTGTTGTTTTGTTTTGGAATCTGGTTGGCAGGCATTTTTTCAGTAACCCCACCTATTCTTTTGCCATACCATCTCTCTACCAACTAGTTAACATTGCACATTACAACATGGGAAATAACATTCAATGGTAAAAGTAAACAAAAGTTTGTTCCAGACAACAACTTGTATTAGCAGAATCCTGGCAATTTTCCTTCCATTCACTTGAATCTTTTTTGCCTTTTGCGGTGCTTGTCAAGGAGGGGAGAGTAACAGAAACCTTTTCTTGGTACTATTGAAAATAAAAATAAGAACATAAATTTAAGCTTGAAGCTTTTGTTGGAAGGTCTGAAAGAGGGATTCAGCTAGTAAAATCTGAACAATATTCTATTACTGGGTCTAAAGTGGGGTTTGAGCTTTCAGTTTGTCCCTGTCCCGGCTGTATTTTCTGCGTTGGTGGTCAAAATTAGAGGGTGGGCATGACTTAATGATCAACTAAGCAATAATGTCGGATTGGATTGGATGGGAGTGTCGTTGTCCAGACTTTAATAGTCCGTCCTACATGGGTACACAAGTATGGCTCATCGATAAGTCGTTGGGTTTGCTTCTCAATGAGTGTCGGTTCGAATTCCATGAGGGGCGACATTAGTGATGTTCTGGAATTACTCCATCACGGTTGAGGGAGTCAGGTTGTGGTGTGAGATTAGTCTGGGGGGTGATTGTAAGTCTTTTGCGATACCCTTGTATTAACCCCCCACACACACACACACACAAAAAAAAAAGGAAAAAAAAAGAAAAAAAAAGAGCTAAGCCTATTCTGGTCGCGTGTGGGGGTGTAGCGAAAGTGTTTTGCAGCGGATCTGATCACTAGTGCAAGCTCAATTTGTTTCTTCAGTTTCTATCGCCTGAGAACTGAGAGCAAGCAGTGGTAAATGTCCTGTTGTTTTAGGTTTAGTGCTGCTGCTGCTGGCCTTACATTTATTGAACCAGCATCGGTGAGGATCCAGGGCTCGGTTTCTCTCACGTGGGGGATGAACTGGAGTTGGTTAACAGAACAAACACAAAAAAAAAAAAAAAAACACAAGAGGACACTGTTTTAGAATAAGCGCTCCAGTTGAGGGTTTGGACGCAAAATGGCTGATTCCCATTTCTCTCAATGGGCAAAGAAAAAAAAAATATTAGGAGAGTTTCACGGGGTCCTTTGTACTGTAGCGTGGTGGTCCCAGGCCCAGGCCAGCCGCCTTTGGTAATTGGTATCTTTTATTTTTATTTATCCACATGAATAAAAGAAAATAAAAGGTTGATCTCAGCCCCCGAGGCCTCACGTGATTCCTTCCGAGAAGGCGGCCTATCCTTTCACGCCCTCACGTGGTTGACTCCACGTCCGTGATCGGAGTGCACCGACCCGGGTCCGCCTCTTTCGCGGAAAGCGAATCAAAAAGCGGATTCAGTCAGAACCGTCCTGAAAAACACATTTAATTTTTACCAACAAAATGAAATCCCAAATTGAAACCTCTCAACTAAAAACCTGCTCTCTTATTCGAAACCATCCCCGCTCCCCTCTGCCAAATATAGCATGGATCTCTTCAGTTTTTGACCGGGCCATCAAGTGGACCCAAACTACCAAGTCCCCCAGGTTATTGTCATTTTTTTTAAGATTATTGTTTAAAGGAAACGTGGCATCACCCTGTTACGACACGTGTTTGAGTAGTTATCCTCTCTCTCTCTCTCTCTTCACATTTATACCTAAAACTGCCCTTGTTTGTTGATTTTGACTGTTACGATTGCTTTCTTCATCTGCACACCATCTGTTTGATGTTATTCCTCCTCTCTCTAAATGTTGCCATCTCTGTTTCTTATATAATTATTTATTATTCTCTCTTTGTTGTTGATTTGTGCAGTCGCTCCCTTAAGTGGCCCGCTCGTGTTTGCTGAATCTCTCGGCAACAGGAAGAAATCCGTCTCCAAACACCACTCCTCGTCCTCCTCCGCCTCCGCTTCTGCTCACAAGGACAGGGACAGATCCTCGAAGAAGAACAAGTACGTCCTCAAGCGAAGAGACGAGCACCTCGCGGCGGCCGCCGCCGCCTCATCTCCTACTCTCCTCCCAGATGCCTACTTCGCCCAGAAGCAGCAGCCCTCTTTCACTCTCTCCGATTCCCCCGCCACCGACTCCTCCTCCTCGGCCAACGAATATGTCTTGCAAAAGGTCGAGGACACCAAACTTATTGATGATGACGAGCGCCGGCCCGAATCGCCGCAAACCCCACCGGTGCCGGGAGCTGCATTTGACGGCAATGTCGATGAGAAACCGGCAGCAGTTCTTCCGCCCCTCAAAGCCGGTGCCGTGGTCGTGAAGAAGGAGAATAAGATCAAGAAACGCTCTCTCGAGGATGTCAACAACCAAGAAGAAGCAAAGCTGATGAAGAAGAAGAAGAAGAAGAAGAAACACAGAGAGGGGTTCGGGCAGGATTTCCCATCCGTATTCAAGAAAACAGCGGCTGCGAGGCCTTCGTCCACCTCTGATGCTGAAGCTACCGGAGCTTCGGAAACTTCCGTTGCTCCTCCTCCTCATCCTGCCTCGCCGCCGACCGTTGACCTGGGTCCCTTGGATCAGCTCGACCTCCCCAGTGCCGTTGCTGACCTCACTGCCCTCGCGCTCAATCCGTTCTACGGTGTCGAGTGCAACACCCAGTTGATCACTCGACGTGTGTTCCTCAGATTTCGGTCTCTGGTCTACTCTAAGAGCTTGGCCGTACCTGCGCCTGAAGAGAGCGACGCTCAAGGCCAAGAAGCGGTTCAGGCCAGCAAGCCTGCCGCTGCTGCGAACATTGCGCCTCCTTCGTCTATCAAGGAAGCAAAAGAGCAGCAGAGAGATCAAGCATCGTCATCGTCGAAGCCTTCCAAGTTCATGAAGAGGCCCGATGACCCGACAAAGGCCGGCAGGAAGCGGGCCCCATCGGACCGGCAGGAAGAGATCTCAGCGAAGCGGCTGAATAAGCTGAGTAAGCTCAAGTCTCCGGCGAGCGAGAAGAAAGCCGGGATCATCAATCATAAATCATCGGACGGACCTAAAGGCAGCAATGGCGGGGCGACAACGACAGCTACGGCTGCTGTGGCACTAGCTCCTCCGGCGGCAAAGCCACCCCAGAAACCAGAGAAGCAGGAGCTGCCGCCGCCGCCACTGCTGTCGCCGCCGCCGCCGAAGAGAGAGAGCCCTACGTATCTGGTAATAAGGTTCCCGCCGAGGTCGACCCTGCCGTCGGTCTCGAACCTCAAAGCTCGGTTCGCGCGGTTCGGGCCGCTCGAAGTCAACAGCACCCGCGTGTTCTGGAAGTCGCACTCGTGCCGGGTGCAGTTCAAGTACAAGCCTGATGCCATGAGAGCTTTAAGCTATGTCAAGAGCAACGACATCTTCGGCCAGATTCAAGTGGATTACAGTATCAAAGACGTCGAAGCACCGGCACCAGAGCTGACATCTGAGCAGCCCTCTAGCAGGCGATTGGAAGCGCAGGTGGATGGTAGCCTGCAGTTCAGGCCGGGAAATGGCAGCGGCAGTTTGTCCGTGGCTCAGCCGAGGTCTGCATTGCCGCAGGGCAAGCTGAAATCGATTTTAAAGAAGCCAGGCGAAGAGGCCGGGAAAGAGAACCAGAGGGTGAAGTTCATGTTGGCCGGCAATGGTGGCAGCAGCAGCAGCCCGGCGGATTCGCCGCCTGCTACTTCCTCCGCCGGCGGTGGTGCTGTTGGTTTTGCTGATGTGGCCCCGCCTCAGCCTCAGCCTCAGCCTCAGCCTCGTCAAACCCTACCGCTGCCCTCGCTTCCGCCGCCTGCTCGGTCCTATGAACCCAATCACTTCGCCCCTCCACCTCGCCCCGTCGAGAATCGGGCCCCGCCTGCCGTGCAGTTCAGTGAAGCGCAGAACTACGGCGGCGGCATCGGTGAGACGGAGGGGAACAGCCGGAGCAACGTGGATATCTCGCACCAGATGCTGAGAGCCTGCTGCTGCGTTGCAACGACATTGTGACCGGACTCAGGGCTCTGCCCGACTTCGTCCCTTATCGTCCCCTGTGAATGATCGATCGACGGCGATCATCGATCATCCATCATCGTTGCTGCTGTCTCGGAGTTGAAGGATGGCTTTGTTCTTGTAGGAGAGCCTCGCCGTCCTCCTCCCTCATATGCACTGTTTCTGTTTGTGTTCTGTGGGGGGAGAGAGAGAGAGCCAGTGACTTACATAGGGCATTGTTGGCCATTAGTGATAACTCCCCCCAGAAAATTAGTGTAGTGGATATTTAGACTTGAGTCCTGTGTTGTCTCACTGTTTGTTGCTTTCGCGTCGCCAGCAGTCCTCTATGAGAAACTGAGAACCCTTTATCTCGGAAATGGATCCATTTTGGTCTTCTAAATGCACTCGAAATTTTAGAGGAACATGATGGAGATGAGCTCGGTCGGTTCAAGTCATTGAGCCAAGTTCAAGCTCGAATTATTAGTCATTAATAGTGTTAATCCTAAACTATAGTGATTTTTATTTAATGTTTATTCTTTTAGTTTTTATTTTGATGCTTGTGCTTGTGCTGCTGGCTGTATTGTCATGGTTGCTTGCAATCTTGAAGTGGCAATGGTGAACGTGTGGATGGTGGTAGAGACCACACAATTCAACCCCTCATCTCCCCCATCGTCACCACTTTGGATGGTGGATTCTGAATTATCTTCGCATTTAATCATTATTAAACTTCTCGTTCTACATTGAAAGAATTGTTAAAAAAACTATAAATCAAAGGTTTCTTTTTGAGTCTTTTATATGGTCAATGTGGAGAACATGAATAGTTTCAAAAGAAAATGTTTCAAGAAGTTTTTTTTGTAAAAGAATAGAAAAAAAATCTCTTGAACAAAATTAATGTACTTCTTTGTGGATTGAAAGTCTTGGTGGATTCTGAATTATATTTGCATTTAACCATTATTATATTTCCTTTTTACACTAAATAATCTTAAAATAACTCAAAATAGAAGGTTTCTTTTCAAATCTTTTAAGAGGTTGTTTCAATTTTTTTTCTGTCATTTTGCAAAGATCTCTTTATTTCTATTTTTGAAAATGATAAAGCACCCAAAAAAAAAAAAAAAAACCCAAGAAGTGACCGTAGAAAAATACGAAATACTGGGAGAATTGTCGCCAGTTGGGGCAAATTTAGAGCGCGAGAGGGGGGAAAAAAAATTTGAACTCCTGGAAATTTTTATTTTATAAACACTAAATTACTCAGAGTGTGCTCTTCCCTCATGCTTGAAATTTGAATTAGTAGAAATTTTACTAACAATAGCAATGGATTCTAAAGCTTTCACTTCAAGTCCTGGACAAGGAGTCTGTGTGAAGTGTCCAACTTCTTGAATCTTTCCTTCATTCTTCTTGCCTAGAAACATCAGCATGGCTGCCGCTGGCAGTGCCATAAGGATATGAACTCACAATTCTCATCTGAATCCGGCGAAGGCTGGCCGAGAACTCGAGAGCTTCGTTCATCG
Organism: Agave tequilana; assembly: GCA_038442645.1. NCBI lineage: Eukaryota > Viridiplantae > Streptophyta > Magnoliopsida > Asparagales > Asparagaceae > Agave > Agave tequilana. The sequence goes on along the minus strand of JAVJIF010032950.1, from coordinate 52,507 downwards.
CCTTCCTGGCCCCGGCCAGAGCTTCCTCCATCTCCTGTGGCTGAAGTACTGAGAGTTCATCAGGTAGAGGATTCGGTCGTGCCCTCTTGTAACCGAAGCAACCTCTCTTCAGCTTGATCCAGGGCCTCAGCCACGACCCTCAGCTTCTCCGCGGTGGTCCGCCGCCTCTGCCATTTTCGGAGCTCGGGGAGGCTGAGGAGGATGAAGGAAGAGAAGCCCGCAGCGAGGAGGAGGATGGGCGTTCCCATGCGTTGCGTCTGGGCTCAGATGAAGGAAAGGTTAGTATGAGATCCTTTCTTTTTTCTTTTGAGAGTTGCAGGAGGAAAAGTTGCAGGATTCTTTGCTTTGAACTCTTGCAAGCATGTGAGATTTCACCTCTTAATCGAGTAAAGAAGTTGTTTTTTGAAGTTAACCAAATGCCTCTTGCAAGTCATCAACTCCTGCAAAGCTCCAACCAGCATCCTTCCTCAATCCCCTCCCCTTCGCCGCCGTCCTCACCTCCTCCGCCTCCCTCCACCTCCCCATCTCCACATACAAGTTCGACAGCACGACGTAATGCGCCACGTTCTCAGGCTCCATCTCCACGAGCCTCTTCGCCGCGATTTCACCCAGCCTCATGTTGCCATGAGCCTTGCATCCACCCAGCAACGACCCCCACATTACAACGCTGGGCTCAAACGGCATGCTCTCGATCAACTCCATCGCCTCGTCGAGCAAGCCCGCGCGGCCCAGGAGGTCTACCATGCACCCGTAGTGTTTGATCCGGGCCTGAACCCGTATCTCCCTTCAAGAACCGCATCAAACACCTTGCGACCGGTCTCAACCAGTCCCGAGTGGCCGCAAGCACTCAACCCTCAATCAGCGTCACCTCGTCGGGGCATACCCCGTCGTCGTCGTCGTCCTCCTCCATCTTCAACAACCACTCCACCGCCTCCTCCCCGCTCTTCGCCAGCGCGAAACCCCCGACGACCGCGTTCCAAGTGTACACATTCCTCTCCCTCATTCTCCCGAAAACCCGAACCGCCTCCTCCATCCTCCCGCACTTGCCATACATATCCACCAGCGCCGTCCCGAGAACAACGTCGAGCTCCCACCGGCCGCGCCCGACCAGCTCGCGGTGGATCCACGCGCCAACGTCGAGCTCGCCGAGGGCGGCGCATGCCGCAAGGGCGGAGATGACGGTGACCCGGTGGGCCGAACGCCGGAGTACTGCATCCTCTCGAAGACCAGCAGGGCGTCGCCGTGCCTGCCGGCGTTGTTGTACGCGCCGATCAAGGTGGTCCAGGCGACGACGTCTCTGTGCGGCATTTCGTCGAACAGGCAGCGGCAGCACGGGAGGCGGCGGGAGAGGGAGTAGAGGTGGAGGAGGGAGTTGGAGATGTAGGGGTCGCGGGCGAGGCCGGACTTGAGGAGGCGGGAGTGGAGGGAGAGGGCGGCGGGGAGGTGCTTGGAATGAGAGAGGGAGGCGAGGAGCGGAGGGTAGGTGAACCTGTTCGGGGAGAGGCGGTTGTGGAGGAGTTGGGAGAAGAGGAAGAGGGGGAGGGAGGAGGAGGGGGAGGAGAGGGAGAGGAGGCGGAGGAGGGAGTTGAAGGAGTGGAGGGAGGGTGGGGAGGGGAGGAGGGAGAGGAGGCGGAGGGCCGGGGGGAGGGAGAGGAGGCGGAGGGAGGCGAGGAAGAAGGAGGAGGAGATAAGGGGGGAGGTGTGGAGGTTGTGGTGGATGATTTGGGAGAGGAGGAGAGGGAGGTGGGAAGGGGAGGTGAGGGTGGAGAGGGAGTGGAGGATGCGCGTGGCTTCAGCAGGGAGAGGAGGTTTCTTGGTGGTTGTTTTGGGTTTGAGGATGGTTGGGAGACGAGGGGCCATTTTGTGTGCAACTAGGAAACAAAATGTATTGATAGAGAAGAAATTATATATTTAACACAAGAAGAAGGAAAATTTAAACAAAAAAATAAAAATTATATATAACAGAAGAAGAAGGAAAATTTAAATAAAAAAATAAAAAAATTAATGTTTTGCGCATCCAGGGAATCGAACCCTGGTCAGTACCGTGGGAGGGTACTATGATACCACTACACCAGATGCGCTTGTTATGCAAATGAAAATTGGTATCCTATAAAACAACTTTTACGATGTAGTCAAATGAAACTCTCTTCGTTTTTTTATTTTATTTTCTTTTTTTGAACTCGAATTAGAACGGTTTTTAGGCTTACATTGGTGCCACCAATGGTGCTTACTCCCTCTTAACTCTCCCAAACAGTATTTGTCAAAATTAATGTACTATATTTTAATGTGAGTAATTTCATATTTACAGTATCTTGGACCATAAATAGAAGTTGAACCTCATAACAATCTCTCTCTCTCTCTCTCTCTCTCTCTCTCTCTCTCTCTCTCTCTCTCTCTCTGTGTTACTTATTTTGATTTTCCTTGCGTAAAACTCACTTATAACTGTAAAAGAGTTTACCACTGACGATTTACTGACACTTACAGCAATCAAACAGGGCCAAAGAGTAAGAAACATTAAAACTTTGTATCTTCTGTTTTAAACAAACTTCTTGTGAACTAATCTGCAGCCTGATACTCAAATGCACAGAATCTGGTAGCAAAGGTATCAAAAAAGATACACGAGAGCAGACATAAACAACAAAATTATTGATAGAAGTAAGTTGATCAACTTTCAAGCAACACCCACAACCTGTGAGTTTGCAGTAAAAGTGCCGACTTGATTAACTTTCAAGTAAAAGCACCATTAAAACACTGGCCTTAAATGCTTGCAACAACAGACACAGAGCAAATTAAAAAAGACCATTACAAGCAAGATGATAATATCGTCGCACCAATTTCTACTCAATCACAGCATCACATCAAACAAAACAAGCAAATTAACCACACTAGCATACCTCATCCATTAAAAAGCATAAAAACTGCAAAGTAACAGCTTGCAAATTTAACAGAACTAAGATGAAGACAGTCTCCTACTTGAATTAAAGTCTGGCCAAACTTGATACTCAATCTCACAGAACTAAGCAACTGGGACCAAAAAATGGAAGTCCACTTCAATGACCCAGCTCTGCACTGTGACACAATCCTCACTTCTCCATGAACTCAGGCTCTTTCTCAAGCTCCTTATCAGATCGCCTGTCAATCTTGGTGAGGATCTCAGAGAACTTGACAGCAATGTGGGAGGTGTGGCAGTCGAGCACTTGAGCATAGCCGTTACGAATCTGACCAGGATGGTTCATGATGATAACCTGAGAAGTGAAGCTCGCAGCCTCCATCGCAGGATCTTCCTTGGAGTTTGAGGCGACATAACCACGCTTGACAACATTATCACCAGGGAGGGCCTCCTGAAGAGCTTTATGGTGCAGCTCGACAGACTAAACTTCAGTTGTCAACCCAGAGGAACCGAAGGTGACAACCATACCAGGCTTGAGGACTCCAGTTTCTACACGGCCCACTGGGACTGTACCGATACCACCAATCTTGTACACGTCTTGAAGGGGGAGAGTGTTAGCATCCATCTAAAGAACAATAACAGAAATAAATCAACAACAGAACTATGAAGAAGGATATACAAGAGAAGTCAAACATGATGCATTAATAACACAATATCAGGTAACAAACATAGGATTAACCCAAAACTTTTAAAGTGGCATCAAATATACATCGATTATTTGGATACGTAAAGAAAGCTAAAGAATACTATATAAAGTGACCTTTAAAGTGAAGTACAACCATGTAACAGAAGGAAGTAGATTATGCATAATCTAGCAATGTCCTTAAAAAACTTCCATCAAATATATATCGAGTATTTGAATACATAAAGAACCCTAAAGAAAAATAAGGGAGCAAGAAAACACTAGAATAAAAAAAAGTAAAACTGGCAGATATTAGCTGACCGCTAGCTTAGGTGAAATGAAAGAAGAAACATAAATAAATTTTCAGAAGACATGCATACAAGAAAACAGCAATTGCGACCATTTTAAGCCATGATCACTGATCGTTATGTGATGATTGCAACAAAATTGCTCAAAATGTTTCTTTATATAGAAACATTCCAACTTAGGTCTGATATCACAAATTATAGCACAAATACAAAAGGGGTAAAATTGCAAACACACAGAACATAAAAGGTAAGAAAATAAGAATAGAAAGAAAATAAATAGAAGACAAATAAACAAACAGGAAGCACTTACATAGAGCAAACATATAATGCAAACAAAGAAGAAACTAACAAGTAAGACAGTTCATGAAACAGAAAAGTATTCATGCTTTAAGAACCATGAGATTTCACAACACTACAAAAGATGAAAGTCAAAATAATTTTTTTTAATCAAACAAGAAAGACATGGAAAGAGATATAGTTAAATTAGCACAATTATGCAATTTTAAATAACCACAATGATAAAAATACAGTTTAGAATGCAAGAAAGATAAGCTGGAATAAATGAATTTTACCTTGTCGCAGCAGCAAATCATCTGCTTCACACCAAGGGTGAAAACAAGAAGAGCGTGCTCACGGGTCTGTCCATCCTTAGAGATACCTGCCTCAAAACCACCAGTTGTAGAGTCGATGATAAGGACAGCACAATCAGCCTGGGAGGTACCTGTGATCATGTTCTTAATAAAATCATGATGTCCTGGGGCATCAATGACTGTGCAGTAGTACTTTGTGGTCTCAAACTTCCACAAAGCAATATCAATGGTGATACCACGCTCACGCTCTGCCTTCAGCTTGTCAAGGACCCAGGCGTATTTGAATGACTCTTGTTCATCTCGGCAGCTTCCTTCTCAAACCTTTCAATCACACGCTTGTCAATACCTCCAAGCTTGTAGACGAGATGACCAGTGGTGATCGACTTGTCAGAGTCGACATGTCGACTGACCACAATGTTGATGTGAATCTTCTCTTTACCCATGATGGTTGAGAATTCATAGAATAAATAAACCCATGAAACAATCAGTGACCAAGAAAACAAAGATCCCCTTGGCACACAAATAAAAGTGTGCAAAACACATTGTACTCACTAGAAGTAATCAGTGAACATAACAAAATTGCAACGGCATACAGAGTTAAAACACACAATACATTGTATCCTGTTAAACATGATGCATACAGCTGAAGTACAACACGCATTGGAGCTTATTTCTGATATGACCAGTTGAGAAACATACTGAAACAATGATGGCTAGAAATTAAATAGTGATATTTCAAAACAGACAAACACCTAAATTTCACAAGAACATTTACATGCTTAACTAATATAAAAAAAGACTGCATTAACTGTTAAATTTATTTGAAATACTAGCTCAACAGTTCCTCTGTTGATTTTTTTGTCAAAATCTCACGTAAATGTCTACAATACTTTATGACAGCATGCTGTAAAACATAGTATCATGTGCGCTACCAAGTGAATAACTGTACTTTATAGAGACCCAGTACAGTAAAAGATTTAAGACATATTGTTCTAATTTCTTAGCTACTTCACCTCCTTACCATCCCAAAATATACACATTTCCAAACATACTAGCATGATCTTTTTATTACTTGTATTTATTATCTTTTTGTCTTGCCAATCTTCTATTATTTCCTAATATAAACATATCCCAAACAAAAAGTATAGCCAGCAAGATGCAGCAACCTTATGATTTTGCAAATAATGTCTCATGAGAGAACTCACATTCATGCAAAATGAATGTGATAATAAAATCTAAAGTGAATAAAAGCTACTCAGGACATGAAAAAAAAAAAACAAAAAAAAAACAAAGCCATCAAAAATTGTTTAGTTGTTTAATTTCTCCTGTAGATGGAAAAAAGAGGGGAAAAACAGCTAAAAGCTTATTAGACTCGGAGCTAAAACAAGTAACAAAATTGACTGCTTGGGTGCAAAATAACAGGGAAATAGTAACTGAAAATTATTATAAATGGACCTTTTTTCTTATTTAATAATTTCACTGCATCAATTGTCACAAACTATAGCATGCATTTGATACAAATATTTTGGACTGCGTCTCCTATTTTCTGAAATTAGTTAAGACCGGGAGTTTATTTATTTATCATTCTGATTTCTGATTCGAATTTGAGTAAATTTAGTTTCTAACAATAATCATTTGTAACCATCAATTATGATAATAAATATATATTAGAGTGCAAGAATTTTTTCTTCCATGAGTTCAAAATTTGTAATCATCTACTATACATGAAGTAAGGGTTTCAATTTTCACAAAAAATAAAGATAATAAAATCCTACTTCAAATCTCCTCTATATACTAGCATGCAAGCATCTTCAAATCCTCCTACAAATGGCTAACAACTATAAATGAACAATTAAATCATCGTTTCGACAACAATTTCATCATAAATCAAACTATATTTGCAAATCTAAGCCCCAAACAAGTTACAGTAGATTTAGAGATTAGATCTAAACATTTCAGATCCCGGCGAAACCTAAACTAGAACTAGCGAGATTTACAAGATCTAGAGCAAAGCATGGTTAACTAATATAAAAACAGGCTGCACTAATTTGTTAAATCTAAACTAGAACTATCGAGATTTACAAGATCTAGAGCAAAGCAAGCATGAAGCAAAGAGAAAAATTGAAGAAAGGGACGAGAGATCTCACCTCGAGATGACCAAGACTCTCGCTCAAGTGCAGAGACGGAGGCGAGAGCTGAGAGAAATGGAGAGGGTTTTGGGCGCGGGCCTCTCCGCGAGATTTATAGTGAGCGAGCGAGGGAACCACGCTAGGGTTTCAGTTGCGGATGTTGGATTGGATTTTCGAATTGGACGGCTGACGAGAGCGGACGAGATCGGACCGTCGGTCTGGTCTGATCGAATGGAATTGTGACACGTCGCGTGGAGATTGAGTAAGGCGGAAGCATGGTGACACTACGTGCTTACGTGCGATACCCGTGCTATTCAACTCCCTTTTTGTATTCTCTTTTTGTTCCTGTGCGCGAAGTTTCTTTTTCTTTTCTTTTTTAAGAACTCAAACTAACTGAAGTTGTATACTTCTAATTCAAGTTTAATTTCAAATTCCTCAAATTCCAGCCAACCACAAAATTCACCTGGATCTTCATTATCAGAACAAAAACCTAGCAATTCCTTCAGATTTCTCACTAAAAAAACTTCTTTAATTTTAAACTAAAATTAATATAACAAATATAGATATAAAAGACACAGCATGCAGCATATCTCTTAAAAACACTGAATATTTGAATGCCTCAATTGAGATCAGTGAAGCTATCATTTGGTCTGCTCAGTTCCTCAGGAGAGCTAAGAACCGATGTTATACATGAACGTTTATTACATGTGTCGAATTATCCATATCTTGCTTTTTTTTCTCTTACACAGAATCATTATTATTTAGGCTTTTATCCATGCGATAATTCCTCCTGTCATTGACATTGTATCACTGAAGCAAGTCAAGGACCCATCGAGTATTTTCTTCTTCCAAGTAAGCGATGGCTTGGATATCGGTGTTTTGAAGCATCGCGATGAACTATGCCAGAAAGCAAGGGCGACATCACTTCTTTTCTGGCAGTTTTTCTATCAGCTCTGGTATCACATCGAAAAGATCAGCAACGAGCCCATAATCCGCAACCTGCAACACACAATTTGTGTTAATTAAGCTAGAACAAAAAAAAGTGTATTATGAACATAAAACTTTGGTAAAGAAAACTTAGTTTCAATTAGCAGAAACGTGTGGAGTTTTTTACATGTATAAGAAGACTCTCATTGGTTCCTAGATTAACAAAATCTCATTCTCCTCTCCTCGACAGCCATCATCCTTCAGATCCTTACAATGATATCTCCAGTCCGCTTAATAAATTCTAAAAAATATTAATGAGAGAAATTTTTACTGGAATATTGTGTGAACGAATTTATTTACTTATGAAGATGAAGAGCTGATATTGATCATATATAAGAAATTAATCTTGGACACCAAATAGACGGATAGATCCATCCTAATGAACCTGAAAGGATTTGGGAAACGGACTATACTAGTCTTAAATTTCTAGCCGGAGCCCTAGGGCTTGATTTAAAACACAAAGAACAAATGCAACCATCAGAAGAAGAACAGTCAAGAATAACATAATCACAAATGAGTAAAGAAATAACAGATAAACATCATGCCCACCTTAAAAGTGACAAAATGTTCACCAATGATAACAAGGATAATCACTATTGAAAGCAATACAGATCACTTTGGTGCGATCCAATACATTAATTCATCAAGAATTACAAACTTCAGTTCTAAGACATGATATAACACAAATAACATCATGTCCCAGCAAATTGTCATAGTCAAGTTTGGGACAAAGAAACTGCTGGGTGATATTGGTAACCATGTAGTTGCCCCTAGCATCTTGAAAATATCTTGTAAGACTTTGAGAAAACTAGTAGGAAAATTTCTGCTCCCTTTTATTTCAGAGCATGAAGGGCGGAAGATGTTCTTGTTGGAACCACTTGGTTAAGAATTTATTGTTTCTGGAATAAAACTATATAATAGCTGAAGCAGGGAGACAAAGAAGAAGCAAACATAGAGGTTCTACAAGTTTTACTTCTATCCTTCAATAACTTGATACATCTTAAATCAGTTTTGTAACTTCTCAACAAGCAACATTTGCTAACTCGATATTCTTTCCAACAGACTTAAATTCTTAACAGAACACTTAAACTGAAAGATATCGCATCACCTGAAATATCGGTGCATCTGCGTCTTTGTTTATAGCCACAATCACCTTTGAATCTCTCATTCCTGCTAAGTGTTGGATAGCCCCTGAAACCCCAAAAGCAATATACAGCTCTGGAGCAACAATTTTTCCAGTCTGACCAACCTGAGGAGATCAGCACTCATGAGATGATAGCCTTTTTGTAAAGCAATAACAAGTTCAAGTAACAGAGAAAGCAAACAAGTAAAGCTTGAAAGCAAAGGGGAAACACGAACGCGCGCGCACAAACAACCTGACACACACGCACACATAACCTGACGCACACACGCGAGTGCACACATATCCTGACACATGCATATGGTGCAAAGACAGCACATATGTGAAAAGAAAAGGCAAAATAAATAATCATGAGAGATGATAGGCAATAGGCACATGGCAAGGAACTGGACGTCAATTTTTGTCACGTGCACACACATGTATGGAAAAAAAACAACAACAACAACTAAGCCATTTGTCCCAAGTATTTGGGATAGGCTACATGAACCAAAAGCGAATTACGCCAGATCGGACACATGGATCAGATTTCTCCACTCATTCCTATCGAGCAATATGCCTTCACTAAGACCTTTAGCCTCTATATCTTGTCGTATTACCTCTATCCATGCTCTTTTAACTTGCCCTAACTTGATACGCTCTACTCGCCGGATATGGTAAAAAAAAAAAAGCAAAATAAATAATCATGGGAGTTAATGGCAACAAGCACATAGCGAGGAACTGAACCTGCATTTTTGATTATGCTGAATGCAGAATATCATGAGGAAGTTCAGAAAAACAATAAAACAAAACAAGCATGAATAATAACAGAGCCCAAGCCCCAGGTACATAATGTTGATAATGCAAGATTGCAAGAAAGCTCATCTAACCGACCAGTGTAATATAAGGGTGCTGAAGCAAGTCCTGCATAATCATGGATTTAAACATTCAAAATTTCTCATCATGTATTCCGAGGACTGCTTCTGTAGGATCTCAACCAATGATATAAAGTAAAACGCTGGTGCGCACGGCTTCAAATGTCATAATGGAAGAGTTCCATTCCGTTATGTTTCATTGGAGGGGTATGGCATTTAGTCGGACACAACTTTGCAAGAGTCACTTTAGAATTCCCTTTTTTGGTCATTAGTTTAACCCCTTCAAGAGTTAAAACATTTAAAAGAAAATTAAAAAAACTGCAAGCCAATCCCACCATAAATTTGCTATAATGTGTTCTGCACTCATGTAAGTGGAACTACACATGAAGGAACCAAGAAAGTATTCATCATCATCACCTTAAATAATGAGAGGGTCCACCGGGAGCTCTTTTCTTTTAACTTGATGAGTTCTTATTTTCTCTGGTAATTCCAATTCATCCATTTTTTCATTTGAAACCTCAGTAATTCTATAGATCTCTACCCAATTTAACATCATAGTTTGAATTTTTCCTTTGCGGCTTGCTGAATAGTTGTTCTATTTCTGATTTGGGTAAGAGATTAAACTAGAGAAATAGTAGGGAAACTCGAGGACCAGATTATATAGCAATTGCAAGAAATGCAGGGACATGATGGTGCAATAAAAATACAATGTTCAGTTCAACATGGAGGATGGGATCATATGCCATTTGAAGGTGAAATGTGAATTAAGACACCAATATAGGTATAGAGTTGAATATAGATGTCAGCAGTGCTCTAAATATCCCCAATATAGCGCCGGTATCACGTTTACGACACCTAGCTGCAACGATTTGGCACATCCAAACCGATATAACGCTTTTAACACAAAATCGCCGATATATCGGCTGCAATTTCGCCAATTTTGGACCCGATATAGCGTTTTACACCCAATTTCTAGCTTAGGCATTTGGGTGATTCGAGCGACGTGACAATGTGACATTTGTAAAAATTCTACACTTGGATAGTGATTATGAATTCACATGCTTCATGCAACTTGTCGAGATAGGTATATCTTAAACATGTAAATATGATGTTTTATGTAGCTTTATATGATTTATGTATTTATTGCCTTATTGAGATGTGATTTAGCACAAGAAGACATGTATATTTACAGTTTGATTTTGACATCCGATTTTTGAAAATATCTATGATATATCTCCATTCTCGATAAATTTTTTGACCAATATAGTCGCTATGTCCGCAATTTAGAACATTGGGTGTCAGATGTCTTTGATGCGCAAAGGAACAAAATACACAAACAACCCAATTTAACAATTAGAAAGTAAGAACCACGGGAAAGTCCAGCATGACGGATCTAGGAGCACTTTTCAGCACCTGGTTATTCGTTTAATCAGGTGGTGAAGTTCCCTAAAGTACCAAACATTAGAAACCTCCACTTAGAGCAACCTTGAGTACTATATGATGTAGAACGGAAAGGGAAAGAAGATAAATAGGGGGAAATTTAGAGATTGTCGAAATTGAGGGAAGAAAAGAGGATAAAGATTGATTCAGGCTTCAGAACCTGGGAGATCTCTCTCCCACGCAGTACATCACGATGCAGAGATTCAACAAAAAGCAAATATTTGCAATGCAAAGTTTATATTCTCAAACCAATTGAACTCCAAAGTAATTACAGCGGTCTTTTATAAGTCCATATAAGTAGAAGTCTCTTGTCATACACGATATGAGACAAATAAAAAAGAAAAATAAGCCTAACCTAAAATAAAGATTAAAAGAGCCTAAATAAAAGATAAAGCCTAATGATTCCCATCACTCCCCGGCTTCGAAAAATTCGTCATTGGCGAATGGCGACTGCGTGGATGATGAAATCGAGCCGGGAAGGGCTGCACAAACTTCTCAGTGGTGGGGCTCCTCAGCAGTGGTGCCTGCAATGGACGAACTGAAAACAACTATAGCCCCGTGAAAGTGCGATAACGAGTCAGGTCCTCAACGCTGAACACCAGGCTAATTCCAAGATCACAGGGAATATCGAGCTCGTAGGCGCGGGAACCAAACCTCTTTAAAATCTTGTATGGACCCCTGCGTCGAGTATGGAGCTTCTTCAAAGTTTCCAGTGAGAACCTCTTTGGGTACACTCTAATTAACACCTCGTTACCTATTGCGAGTTCATGCAACCAAAATTCTACAACATACTGATAGTCATAATTGCTGAATGTTATGTACTTTTTGATGTGATCAAGCAACTCAGGACATGTGATGCGGACGACTCAACTGTGGCAATAGGCTGAATACCTATGGGAAAAGGGAGAAGTCCGAGAGAATTCCTACGTGTGATAGTAGACCAATCGACCAGAGCTTCCATGAAGATTAGGATCTAATCACTAGGTAACATGGTGTACTGTTGTTTTTGCCAATGATTGTTCCCTCTTTGTTATTCCACACATTCGACTCCGGCTTGACAGGTTTTAACACTATTTCTTTTCTTTGAATTTAAATTCATAAGTGTTAGACCTATCCAAACTGATCACATCCAAGTCATATAACTAAGGCCTACCCAACAATATGTGTGCAGCGTCTATGTTTAAGACATCACTCCAAACACTATTCTGATAGCTAGACATGTGGATAGGAACCTGACAAAGATGGGTAATAGATTGAGCACTCTTATCAACTTAATTCATGTTGTATGGGTAGGGATGTGGTTTAGCCTGAGACCCATCTTCTCAAGAGCTGTCTTGGCAATGATGTTCGCACAACTACCCCCATCTATCATCAACTTATGATTCTTCCCCTTATGTGTAATATAGGTGTGGAACACAGTAAACCTACGGCAGTACTCATCTCTAACAGTTGTGTGCGAACACCTAACTACACTCAATTGGTTGCTAAAAACTCTAACATCCTCATCAGTATCACTCTCGCTCCCAACTGGCTCATAGACTACCATCTCGAGCCCCTCATCATCCGATTCAGATCCCCTACCTAAAAAGCTCATAGAGGGGCACTGTGCAGCGATGTGACCATAACCTTGACACTTAAAACACTAACTATCTTTGACATTCTTAGAAGATTCACCTATCACAGATTTGCCCTTAGGGTCTCTAGTGGCGTGAGTGTTTGGGCTAGGTTGCTCTCCGGCTTTAGGAATGACCTTACGCTTTGAAGAAAATCTTAGGGAGATTTCTAAGTCTTGAGCTAATTGGCTTGCCGGCTCAAGCGTCTCTATTTTGTGAGAATGGATGAACATTGATCGTTGGATGTCTGACCTCAACCCAGAACGGTACCTAGATATGACTTTGGAGGAGTCTTCTTGCAGCTCACAACATAGGGTTAAGTCGTCAAATTCAGTAGCGTAGTCATGAACTGACATGCTACCTTGGCGAAGGTTGTGCAGTTTATCTAAAAGGCGATGCTTATAAGAGTCGAGAAAGTATTTCTCCTTAAGTTTATGTTTCATTTCCTCCCGACTCTACGGAAGCCCGACGCCTCGTGTACTGTCTCTCTACCGAGGTCTAGTAAATCCTAACTGACTCTATAAGTCTCATCCTTGCAAAATGAATCCTACTTTTCTCAGTAAACATATACCAATCAAAGTAGTAATCCAGGTCTGTCATCCAATCACTAAAAATCTTTGAGTTAAAGATATCGTCAAATGTAGAAAGATCTATCCTAATCCTACGAATTATGTCATCTTCATTAATCCTAGGTCTGTTAGTGCTCTCATCCCTTCTCCTATCGTTGTGGTTTTCTAAAGTTTCTTCGTTAGATTTACTTTCCAACTCGTATACTCTAAGCTTTAGGTCCTGAAGCTCTTAAAGGATTAGGTCTAATTTGGCCTCCATATCTAGATGATCAGGGGATAGGTTCTACCACTACGAAGGAGCATGCACTATCTAAGAAAGCAAATCCAGTACACATAATCACACGAATGCAAACATATCTACATGTCAATAAATGTGTGTACTATATGATCAAACGAAAAATATTTTCCTAATGGCTCCTAAAATGAATATGCATAATCAATAATAAAGTGAAAGATGCAGGCAGGCAGTAAATTAGGCAACTAACGGTAGAAACTACACTAACAATCACCACAAAGCCACAATAAGTATGCAAGATATCTCAATAATATGAGGTGAGATTAGAGAGTACCCAAAGGCGCTTGAAAAAGCACCGATACCGAGTAGTTGCTCTAAACAAAGTTACACAAAGGTCGGATCTATTGCTCAAAGCTTTGAAATCTTTCCAATGGCTTCGGGACTCAGTTACGGATCAAACGGTTCAGACGAAACTCAAATCGGGCCCCGAAAGAGACTGAAACAGACTCCGAAAAGTCGTTATGCTACTGCTCGGTGTGGCTCAGATCGGAGCCGATGATGTCAGCTCGGCTCTGATGACGTCAGCATCAGCTTGGCGGTTCGAGTCAGCTCAAGTTGAATTGATTATGTCATCAATGAGCCGATGATGTCAGCTCTGAGTTGATGATGTCAACATCGACTCGCGGCGGATCAATGACGGATCGAGTCGTTATCGGGTCGGGTTCCTTTCTATCGAGTCGAATCGGGTCCTTATTTAAACCCGAAGTGAACGCAGACCTGATCTCTCGATCTTGTGGATGGCGGCGCTGGTAAGGGATGGCGGCGCTGTCGTGGTTGCAGGTCAGCAACGATGATGTTGACGCGTGGCAGATTAGCAACACAGAGACGATGACGATGAAGAGGCGGCACAGAGACAGCAAGGAGACGAGATCTGGTAGCAGAGTTGGTAGCAAAGTCGATGGAGATGAAGACGATGGTGAAGTTATCGACTTGGCGACTGGTTGATGGTGAAGAGATCGCCAGCGAAAGAAGACGACGGTGACAAGACTGAGCAGATCTAGATTTGGATGTCAGTGAGAAAGTCTGCGACGCAAGGAAAAGGACGGCGATGAGGTGGTTGTAGCGGCAAGTAGGTGCTGGAGGTGTTGTCTGCAGTCGACGTGATTTCGTGTCTAGGGGTGAGCAATGGTTTGGACAAAACGTGATATCGAACCAAACCGCACCGAACCGAGTTCGATGCGGTTTGATTTTGGCTCGGTTCAGTTTCTCAAATTTTGAAATTCGGTACACCAAACCAAACTTTCTTCAACACAAAAAATTACCCAAAACAGAGAGCATTGGTCAATGGTATGAAATTCGGCACAGCCTTCTTCCCCACGTGCACTCTCCTTTATTCAAAAAATTATCTACTCTCTCCTTCGACCAAAAAAAATTACACGCCCTGAAGCCCACCGCTTCTCTCTCTTCCTCTCTCAGAACCAAACTACGAAACCGTAACCGAACCGAAAATTTTAGTTCAGTTCGGTTCGGTTTGAAAATTTATGCGATGTGGTTCGATCCAAATTTTTTTGATGAAAACCGGACCGAACCGACTGATGCACACCCCTACTCGTGGCGAAGTGAGGAAGGCAGGGAAATGGGCCGTCGGTGAAGTCTGTGGTGGCGGGAAGGCAGCGGCGAGGATGAAGGGGGCGACGATGTGGCGGTTGCTAAGGTTAGGGTTTGGGTTGGGGGTGTTGGGGAAGAAGATGAACATTTTTCCTTTTTTATTTCCTTTTTCTTTTCTTTTCTTTTTTTTTAAAATCCGATTTATCGTTTTGGATTTTTTTTTTAACTAAGGAAGAGAAAATGGGGAGAGAAAGGATCTAGAGTTTTGAGATTTTGTGAAAGTGGAGGGTAGGGTTTTAGGAAAGGAAATTTTTTTGAAAAAAGAAGGGCAGGATTTTAACACTGATACCAAACTAATGTAGAACGGAAAGAGGAAGAAGATAAAGAGAAGAAATTAAGGATTGTCGAAATTGAAAGAAGATAAAGACTGATTTGGGTTTCAGCACCCGGGAGATCTCTCTCTCACTTAGCACATCACCATGCAGAGATTCAACATAAAACAAATAATTGCAATGTAAAATTTAAATTCTCAAATCAACTAAACTCCAAAGTAACTACAACACTTGGCCTTTTATAGGCCCGTACAAGTAGAAGTCTCCCGTCATACCCGATATGGACTATAATAAAAGAGGAAAATAAATATAGCCCAAAATAATGAGTAAAAAAGCCTAAATGAAGGATAAAGCCTAATGATTCCCATCACTATAACTATAATTAGGATTGAGCATTGTAACAGAAAACACATGCAATAAGCTCACACCAAGTTAAAAGGTTACAAAGAAATTGCTTGGTGGCTAATGTTTTGCACTGTGTATTTCAGATCCTGAAAGGAGGAGTATTTCTATTGTTGACACCCCACAAAGCACAAGACAATATGTTGCTTCACAGAATAAGATTAATGGAAATCCAATATAAAGATATTTGTTCATGTCACACATTATTCGAAAATCAGAATGAAGATGAAAAAGAACTGCCAAAATAGATTAAGTTCTTCAGTTCTCATAGTGAAATACGCAGTTGTTACCTGGAGGTCATTAGGCACAAATCCTGCATCCACAGCAGCTCGAGTGGCCCCAACTGTAATGTGGAAATAATAATAGTAGTTAGTACAACGAGAGAATAAGCAGACTATAGATGTTCAGGTTTAGATGCCTTAATCATTTTCTAAATGAACCATGACATACATTTTTTTTAAAAGATTGAGTAACTGGGTTTACTGATAGTACCAAGTGTTTCTGAAAAAATATGACTACTGAATTCAAGGAGGAAGATGAATTCTTTTTTTGGTGAGAAAGAGGAAGATGGATTCTTTGCCAGGCAGCTCAAGACAGCATTTCAGTGTAAATGTGATAGGTGATATATACACAACATATATTTATGACCAATGTTGTCAGAAACAAACCATCCAATGAATCGGAAAGCCAGGCAGTTCGGTCTTTTATTATCCAATGATCAGTTCAGCAATGGTTGAACCGGGTCGAAATTTTAGAAGAAATTTTATATAATTGATAAATACTATTATGCTGATAGTTTTTATGAGAACAACTCTCGTTTAGTCACTCCGAAAGATGTTTGCTTTCCAGTTAGCACGAGTTTGAATCTCATCTCTTTCATTTCTTTACTACGTTAAAAATATCAAATCCATTCATTTTTATAAGCAGGCGGTTCAAGTTATTCATTACAACTGGTCAGTTCAACTGATTTTTAGATGTTTTCTTGTTGTTTAATGAATTAGACCAATGTAGTGCCCGTCAAAACCGGGTGGACCAACGAGTCCGGTCCATGTTAACAACACTGGTTATGAGTCTATAACTGACTTTGTAGTTGTATTCTCTCAACTTAGGTATTGATTTTTTTATATTAGGTAAACTTTCAAAGTCATCAATTAAGAGTTGTCACTTGGCAAACTCTAACATTCCATCTATTGTCTCAATCCTCCACGAAACATTAGTTGTCCAACCTAGACACAATCCCCGGTGTTAGAAATATGCAATGAAAAAATCATGCAGTATTTCAAGAGTTAAATTTCACAACAGCAGTATACAAAATGCAAAATAGAACTAAGAAGAGGGGCTTTTTGACCTTGCTTAATACAAATTTTTTATCCAGTTCAGTTGATATGTAATACTCTCTTCACCAGTTTAAGATAGTTTGTGGCTGCGGAACTCTTTTTGTAGGTTCTCCATGCAATCTCTCTCTATGTGTGTAGGCTCGTGCTTTTCATAGTTTAAGGGACAAAAAGGCTCAAAGCAAATTTTATATATTCGAGGGATGCTTTTATTTTTTGAGAATATTGTGTGGGATGCTTTTAACACACCAGAATTGGCACGTTAAGAACCAGGAAAAGAAATCAACTTTCTACTTTCCCCATCTTGAAAGGTAGAGGCCTAAATCAACATCTAAAGCCAGCTGTGCAAATAAGAATGTCAAGCTCAGTCACTACAGGTTCATTTTTCTTGTTCTATGCACCTTAAAGATCATCATTTGACTAGCAGGGATCTTTCCATATTCTCTCCAACTGATTACTATTTAATTTCCATACCTAGAAACAAACAATTATCTATTTATGCTCATTGCAGAATGATCTTCTATAATTTGGTCGATTCTTTAATCTGATTTAGCCTGATTAAATAGTTAAACGAGAATGCATCTACAGACCCTGTTCTTCAGTTATCTTCTGTCTGAAACCATTAAACTCTCTAGTGATTAATTCAGGATAGAAAAAGTGAAAAACAGTAAGATTGTAGATAACTAAACTAAAAGATTACTTCCAATAGATAGGTTAAGTTCCTAAAGGAAGTTCAAAGTCCTTCAAACTGGATTATTTTCTATGTTAAATAAGATTTCTGTTGTTTTCTCTAATTATGAGATACTTGTTCAAATGGAAAGTTAAAATCTTTAAAAAAAGAAAAAAAGAAAAAGAAACACAGGAAAAAGGATGACACAAAATTATAATTGACCTGAATAGACTTTGGTAAAAACAATATGAAACAGTATTTGGTAACAGAAGCTGATGATGATCTAAAAGATCATTTATTAAAATAAATTTTCTATACACATTAGATTCAAAAACACAACAATGAACAGAAAAATACTCAAATAAAATCAATAGCTGACACTATCCAAATGAGATTGTTCATATGATTTTTCATGAAAAGCAAAGTCTACACCATGCATACAAAATATACTGAAACAGAAGATAGACTAACCAACAGGATCAACAAAAGTTAATATCTGTAAGAAGAATATAGGACACTACTTACCATGTTGATCTAAGCAAGCTACAATATATAATAATAACAGTGAAGTACTTTATTGGGTTGTTTGGTGTAATGCTATGAGAATCAATTATATCTGAATTGCTTACCTGCCGCACCAAGTTTTTCTGCAAGCTTCTCCAACAATTTAAAGTTCTCGGCACTTTTCAACCCTCTTCCCCTGTCACTACTACACGTGCATTTCCTAGATCTGGACGTTCAGTATCCTGAGATGTAAGCTTCAACCATTTTGATTTCCCTGATATCTCTGTACGCAGGAGAAGAAAGTTATATATTACACTCAAAACCACAAAATATTTGCATTTAGGCTAAGAAATTCTTAATCACTCCTGATGCCTAGGCCAGAAAGGCTGCCCAAACACAGTCCCCACGCGGCAGAACATAACATGGCTAGCCTTCCTGAGCTATCAGAAGTTTCGCACAATTCAAAATACTCTAGGAACAAAGGACATTCAACTAGATAAGCAATGAGACAATTTCTAGAGATAACAAATTGTGCTAGAAATAGTAATTTCCATTAAGGCATTATATAACAAATATTGCCATCCATGAAAACTATGCCTTTGATATTGTTCCGTAAAATGACATGACCTTGACTATAGTAAACCAGAGAAGATGCTCTAAACATCAACTAAATGTACACGAAATCAATTGTCTATTGTGAAAACAAACATTACAGATACTTTAAAATATCAAATAGCTTTTTATTTAAAACCTTTTTATATATGCACAATTATACAAGAAAAGGTAACATAAAATGGAAAATAATGTATAAGTTTTCTTTCGATACAAGTTAAAAAGATAATGAATTCAACTCAGTCCTTCAATTATTTGTTCACTGTCCAGATATTAGTTTTACTTGGGAATTTGTTTGGGATTGTTTCTCTATTAGAGGTAAGCCCGTCTCTCTGAAGTCTTGGTGGACAGTTTGGCGTAATAAAAGGGTGAGAAGGAGATATCTTATGATTTGGGATATGTATATGATGGGTACCGTTTGGATATTTATGGAATGAGAGGAATAATAGGATTTTTAATCATATTGCAGTTTTGATGCTCCCATTACTTGACTCTATTCTTCATTTTGTGAATTTTTGGGCAGGTAATCTTGCTTTGCCTTTAAAGAGAAACGTTGATGCATCTGTCCTCACTTATGCTCGCAAGAAGCTGAGAAGCCCCGCTCAAGTGAGTTCCCAAATGGTTCCCCGTGTTAGTCCTGTCAGTCCTCTTTCATCCCTTGTGCGCCTGTTGTTGGTGATCACTCATGTCAAGCTTTGATTTCTTTCTCTGGAGCTCAGTTGGTTGGAGGGGTGATAGGCTGATGGTGTTGAGGTTGGCTTTTGGATTGTGAGCAGAAATGTTTAGCTTGTTTCTTTTGTTTTCTTTTGCAGCTGTTGCTTTAGACATTCTAGATTTAGATTGTGAGCAGATATGTCTCTAGGTATCTTTATTTGGGATGTAGCTCTTGAAACATCTTTTGTACTTAAGACTTCTACACACACACACGGCTGGAGCATTAGCTTCATCCTATTATCTCAAAAAAAAAAAAAAAAAAAAAAAAGATAATGAATTCAACAATAATGAGTGGGTAATACAGGAATTTCTCATGTAACTGAAGTTTTTCTCAGTTTCTTTGCCTTACTGCATATTTCCAAAATGTCTGTGTCATGGGAAAAGGATCCTGGAGAATTTCAAAAGACAAAAAAGAGCTTGTATTTGCTACAGATAATAAAGATCTCCTGCATCATGTATTAGTATAAAAGTGTATCGTGGTGTATTGCTGTATAGTAACTACACAACACAAATAATGTCAGATGTCAAACCTAATAGAAATGTCTACTTCAGTGATAAAATTCATCTCTGCAGATTTCAGGAAAGTAATGTGGTATCCATATTAATCTCTATCCAGAGTCCTTTGCAAGAGCTTCAATGGTTGTACTAGCATGTTGAATGATCCCCGTCATGCTCATGCACTCCATTTGCTAAATGCCCATCAAACCCAGATTTCTAGCAATCTCAATCCATGTACCGTTTGACGGTATCATGGTACCTGATGAAACCCCAGGACTTGACTGTGATTTTGACGATAGTCATATGATCTAATTTGGCATTCTATTCAACCAGGTTTAGTTGGTGAGTGAACATAACCAAAGATGCAAAATGGCACGCCTTATATATTAGAGATGGAGACCCATGAAGGCTTTAAAAAAAACGTATGAAAGCTTAAAAATTAACGAGGCCAAAATGGAGGCAACAGTCTTGAATTCTTAGGTAGAAAGGCCTGATGCCTTTAACAACTTGCTTCTATATAAATTTTAAATGGTACATGAGTTCTTAACTTTGCAGGCATCAACGTGGCCTAGTAAACTTCGCTTCCATTCTATCTCTTAATAAAACAAAAATAAATTAAAAAAAGCAAGAAAGAAAGAAATTAAAAAGTTGATCCTAGGTTATTATTGCTCATTGCATCTGGTTCTCCTCCATTTATACAATTCCCCATCTTCATCTAGCAGAAAGAAATTATCAGATGGGACTTAAATAGTAGTTCATAAATGTAATTTGCAATAAATTAGCAGAATTTGCATTAGCAATAAGGCATGGAAGTGCTATTCATCACAAGTAATTAGACTAAAGAGTAGTTTTTAAAGATGAGTACACCAAGCATCTATCACAGACTATATAATGAAAGTACATAACAGACCTTCACTAAAGGTTGAGAGATCAACCTGGGAAATTGGTGCTGCATCAGATAGTGCATCTGTTGAGGTAGTTGGTATTGAGAATGAAGTGGACCTAATTGTCATCATACAAGGATCCATGCCAGTATATCGGACAGCACAGAGAGCATTTCCAGCATAGATTGGCCTGACAGACATGAGTTACTAACTCCATTAGAAGCAGTAACCAAAAATAACACCGTATATTGCACGAGTGACTAATCATCAAAATAAACGAATAACACAAAAGTACTGTAGCACCACAGCACGCGCGCATGAGCGCAGGGGAAACAGGTCTTTGAACAAGAAAAATCAAGCGCGCACACAAGTGCAGGGGAAACATATATTGAACAACAATAATCTATGAAACTAAAAAACAAAAAAAGGTGTCACTATCAAAGGACAATGTTACGATCTATCTGCTGGATACTATTTTCTAGATAGTATCGTCCGCCCGTATGAGCGCAGGGGGAATGTCTTAAACAAGGAAAATATATAGAACTGAAAAAGGTAACACTGTCCAAGAAAAGTGGGATTGTAGGAGCATGGGTAATGTTACTGTTTAACTGCTAGATCAGATGATGTAACAATACCTATTAAGCTATGATATAACAACTCTTTTTGTAGTTTACTTTATCCTTGGAATACTGCATAAATATTAATGTTTGAACGCACATGCTGAAGATATGCATGTTCAGAGAATGTAACGCTATTAATCTTTGAATATGTTAGCTCAGTTGAAGAAAATGAGAATTGTGTATTATTGATGAGAGCAATAGCCTGAACATATAGGCATTACAATTACAGGATAAAAAAACCTCTACTCCTAATATAACTAGTATTATATAATTTTAATCCTAATATCACTTTTTATATAATCCTAATCCTAATACCACTCACAAAAAGGAAAATTTGTGACTTTGAATAAACAAAAAACAAAATGAAAAATATATGCTGAAAAATTTGAAAACTAAGGTTAACCCCACATGACACTTTTGAAGACCGGTGAACAGAAAACTTGTAAATTCTTGAACATCCCCTTGCAAACTCATGATGGACGAACAATGAGAGTTTGAAAGAGTGTGGATGAAAAGGAGATGTCAAACGATAAAGAGTATCTTCTAAAGGAGGAGAGATGGATCAATGATGGGCCGCTTTCTGAAGCTTAACCTTGAGTCTCTTTCGCATGGCAAGGCCGACTTGAGCCTAGCATAAGTCTCTTTAGACTCCAAAAATTCATAGTGTCTCTTTTGCCCAACCTATGGTATCTCTTTTGCTTAAGCGAGGCGGACATTGACATAGTGTGAAATCCGTCGATGAAAAAGAAGATCAATCAGAGGAGAGGAGATAGATAAGTTGTGAGAGATTCCTGAACTCAGTAGAAGTGAAGGTTGTGTGAGAGATTCCTGAACTCAGTAGAAGTGAAGGTTGTGAGAGATCCTCAAACTCAATAGAAGAAGAGAAAACCGGTCGAACGAGAGAAGACGATCACAAAATCTGTAATATTTTTATCGTGTGTAACCCATGAAGCCAAACTCGTTGAAGTTGAAGGCAAAGACATTGTCGTGGTGGCAAGTAACTGGAGAAACTTTGACGAGAGAAGATTTTGATATAAACACAAATCAGAAAAGCAGGCCAGCACTAGACACGTACTACATGAGCACCGCCCAGCACAGACTCGAGGACGGCGTGAGAACGACGATCAGCCAAGAAATTCTTTTTGAGGCACTAATACCATGTCAGACAGTTGAAGAAATTGATAATTGTGAATTATTGATGAGAGCAATGGGCAGAATATATATGCATTACAATTACACAATAAATAAGAAAATATCTACTCCTAATATAATTAGTATTACATAATCATAATCCTAATATACTCTTTAATAGGACACATCTGCTCCATAAAAGATAAATTTCCTTCCCTTCACCGAAATATTATACAAAGCACCACTTGTAAGCAAGTGATGATATTGGTTTGGTAAATTTGAACAGGTTGCAGGATATAGGTAGAAGAGTAAACCTGACAAAGGTCCGTGGTTCAGATATTTCGATGATATCAGTAATAGGGGAAACATCAAGAAGAGCTGCAGCCCGTGGTAGCACATTTTTTCCAAAGGAGTTTGAAGCAGCAAGTATATACGAGTAACTACCCTTCTGCTGAACTAAGTGAACAAGTTCAGCCCATGTTTCAGCTAAAGGATGTGTCAACATATCCGCATCAGCAACAAGTACCTACAGCATAAAAAAGAGCAAGTAAATGAACAAATCCCCCCAAAAAACATAGGAAACATACAAATAACCATAAATTAATATGTAAATTTTCTCATGTCATCCTGTACAGAAAAGGGTATGTCACCTATGAGGTTGAGTCTTATAGCATCTTTATTATGTAGAACATTAAGGGAAAAAGAACGACTCAGTAGAATATTTAAGGAACTGAATTCCATGATCATTAGCAGATTAAATGTACGGACATGCAAGACAATACAGTAAGAGAATGTGAATTAGGTACCTGAGAGACTGAAGGATGACAGGATGCAGCATGTGAAGCAGCTTTCTGAAGAGTTGGACCTGAGCCCCCCAAGAGAATGGAAATTGAATTGTCCCTACTAATAGCTCCAGCAGCTGCTACAGCACTCAGAGATGATGGTTTTACAAAGCCGCCTTCGTGTTCCGCCAGTACCAATGTGCTCAACTAAAAGAAATCACAAATTAAGTACCAGCTAACAGTAAAAGACCCTAAAAAACTAGTGGTAGAATAAGCATTGTATGTGATTAGCCACAACAGTGAGAGAGTGAGAAATAGAAAGAACGTTCCAAGTGATTAATAAATTTAATAATATTACATGCAAAGATGATGAGTGACTATCCAAATTAACTTCCATGCAAGGCACGGGGTAAGCAAGGTACAATAGAACTTTGGTAGGTTAAAGTAACTATTTTCCATCTAAATTCACCATTAATCCTCCCTCAGTAAGATCCGAATGATAAAAAGTGGCAAAGTTTACCAATGTTAACTACGCCCTCGTTTCATACTCAGTTTCTACCTTGATAAACAAATCAATTTATCATTTGCAAACACTGAGATTTAAATATTTTATTCATGATCAATATGTAGCAGCAGCAGATAGTCTAAAAATTCAATTTTTAGATTCATATTTGCCAAGAAAGAAAAACCATCTCAAGCATCATATCTTATCCTCAATCTAGCCAACCTCTATCTAATTTTGAAAGCACTCGTCTTTTATCCCAATTCTCAGCATATTGTCATTCATCCATCTCAACATTACCCCAATCACACTCATTTTTGAAACATGTTGCTTCTTTGAAGCGTCTCGGTTTTGTTAACGATGATCACTCTCGTCAGTGTGAAATTTTCCCCGTTTCTTCTGATAATTTTGAGTTATCTCCAGCATGGTCAATTTTACCTTGATATACAAATCAACATATGTTTGCAGAAAGAATACACTAAAAATTGAATGTTTTGTTCGTGATCGAGAACAGGCAGAAGCAGAGAGGTTAGACACTCAATCTTTGGTCCCATGAAAACCTAAGAGAAGAAATTTCACTTACCAATCGAGAAAGGGGGTTTCTGAGTGGTATTGAAGATGGTGTGAGCGAGGATAATGTGCGATTCCTCAGAGATCTGAGCATCGCTTGAGCTGCCATTGCTCTCTCTCTCTCTCTCTCTCTCTCTCTATAACTCTGGAACTCTCTCTTTCTCTCTCTTGCTCAGCCTCCGCCCTTGTGTTTATCTGTTCGTGTGAGTTCTTGCGTGCTGTTTCGATCTTCTTTGCCCACGATTTTCTATGCGAGTGTGTTTGGATTTGGAATCGGGGGACCACTGTCAGCACGTGTGCGTTTTTTACTCAATGCCCCCTGTAAGAGTTTTAATTACATGATCATACTCCTTTCAGTAAGAAATTTTTGTTTTACCCCCTGACTAATGCAATTTTTTTTTGTCTTTCTGACATAATATGCCGTGGTGAAATCACAAATTAAATTATTGCATAATGCCTTTTCTTTCCTTTCCTTATCTTTTTCATTAAAGGCAATTCAAATTTCAAGCTTGTTTTTATAATTGAATCTTTTTCCCAACAAATAAAATTGTTTCAGCACTATTTGATTTCAAAGGATTTTTGGAGGACTCGAGGGCTGAACTAAGGGGTTGTTTATTTCGCCGTAAAAGGCGTAAAAGTCTGTAATTCGTTAATGACTTACAACCCAATTACAACTACGGCCTTTGTTTGGACCGTAATTCGTAAAAGACTTACGCAAGTCAACTACCACTCACTTGCAACACAATTGTCACTCACTTACAGTCCAGTTACAGTTAATTTTATAGTAATACAAATTTGTATTATTTTTTATGTTAATATTAAAAATTTTTAATATTTAGCATTTTTAATATTTATTTGCAATATTAAAACTTTTTAAATCACCAAATAGTTAATTTTGTGGTCATTTTTTCACTTACGACATACACATTACGACAACCAAACATTGTAAAATACAATATTTTCTCACTTACAACTTTATATTACCAACCAAACGTCGTAAAACTTACATGGATGTAACTAATTTACAACTGTAAAAGACTTTACCAATTACGACTTACAAATTACGGCCAATTACGACAACCAAACAGACTATAAGTAAGGTTGTAACGAGGTGCAGTCTGCAGACTGACCTCCATCCTTTGCAACTTGAGACTCAATTTGCACAACACAAATGATTGAGGTCAAGAGAGGTCGAAATGTAGGCCCCAACCAAAGACCCCTTGACGCATCGGTTAAGCAAGAAGTTTGGCTTGCTCTCTTGAAGGGGGAGAACAACTAATTTCAGGGCTAATTAGGACTATGTTCCAAGTAGAATGTTGTTAAGATACTTATATGTGTGTCTAGGTGTATCAGGAGATCAATTGGCAAGGTTAGTAAACCTAATCCTGATTCTGGAACCGGCAGTTCCTGGTTCCTCAAATTGAGGAACCAGATCGGAACCGCACGGTGTGGGGCCGATTCCGGTTCCGAAACCAGAACCGATGGAGAACCGACGAAAGGGGGAGCTTCAGAGAGAGAGGGAGGAGACCTAGAGGGGGAGGAAGCAGAGGGGGAGGGGCAGAAGGGGAGAACCAGACCCAAGAATCAAAATCGGCGGTTCCAGTTTAAAAAAATCGGAACCTAATGGGCTAGGGCCCGATTCCAGTTCGGTTTGGAATCGGGGAACCGGCAGCTTGGTCCAGTTTCGATTTTCATTCCATGGTTCCGGCTCAATAGCCGATTCGGATTAGAACTGTGATCGAGTCTAAAGGTTAGCACTTTTGGTCTAATCCCGTCATCAACCTGACTTAAACCATAGGAACTTTTTCAGTTGTGAATTTTTCTTTTCGGACTTAATTATTGCGGGTGGGTGAGGATAGAGCGCCCTGATGATGAGTCTATCCTTGCAACAGCTCTTGATGGGTCTACTCTTGTTAGGTTTATAGGCTAGCTAGAGTGATTGATATCCCCAAACAAAATTAGTGGAGTCTTAAAAACTGATAGAATTTCCCCCTGTAGGCTAATTTTAGCCAAAATCGATCAAAGAGAAGTTTTCACTCATGACTTACATAGAAACTTTATTTGTTCTCCTTCTTCCTCTCTCTCAACTCTCTTGCTTCTTTTTTTTTTCTTTTCTCTCTTCTCTTCTTCTTGAGCGACCGATCAGTTATTTATTGACATTAACGATATACTAGTCTAAAGTGACGTTTACAATTAATTTCATACAAGATAGAACTACTAATCAATGCTTATAGGACCTATTATTTTTCCTTGAAGAAAAAGAACCGCCAGATCCTTTTGCATTGAGCAAACCTCTAATTCAGTCTCAACAGGTATATAGCAATTTCTATACTAGTGTTTTAGAAAAATAATTAGAGAAAATATTTGCAAAATGCGATTCAAATTATCCATGCTTTGAATGCCATGTGGGGAGAAAAAAAATAAAATACCAGAATATTTCCATTATTTCAAAAGCAGCAGTTATATAAAGAATTACAAGTCTGGATCATGCCATTTAAACTTCTCCTTCAAGAAAAATATACATTTTAGTTTTCGAATGGCACACAAGTTTACTCAAATTCCCACAAAAACTTTCCAAGTATCATATATTAGAAGTATCAAACCGAGGTGTGTTTATATCGCAAACTTCAGAAATTACATTATAAAGCAGCAAATATTACAAGACGTGAAAATTTATTTGTATTTGATAGGGATTACAAACAGAGCAATGACAACACACCAATAACATTACACTCTGCAGCATGATCTGGATATAAGCCGGGGACACTGGTGTAACGAGTATTGGAGACCACAGGTCTCATCACTGCAACCAATAGTTAGTTGCAGTGCCGGGTTCCAACTCTTTTCATTTGAAACATAAGGTTGAGAAGCATCAAAGCCGAGGAGAAAACAAGATTTTGATTGTGCTCTATCCTTTCAGACATCTGGATAAATGATTTTTTCAAGGTGTCGGATTCTCATTCATATGATGTTGCTCCTTTGTGCAGTTGAACCCTCCACAAACAGACAACCAAATAACAAGGACTAGGAACAAGAGGACAGCAAGACCCACCAACTTAATTTTCATATTCTGGAACCACATTTTCCTGCGAACCCTTGTTCCTTGTTTTCTGAAATCTTGAGCCTGCAAAAGGACCACAAGAATGGTTGTGGAATACAAACTGTCTGAAAACTCAATATGTGGGATAATTTAGTTGTTTTGAAGTCTTAGGCTATACCTGGGAATGCAAATCTGTTGTCTTGTCAGCAAGATCAGTGAGCTTCTCCCCTCGGTCAACAGCCTGAAGTTAAAATGAAATCTGGTAAGCTAAAATGAAAGTCATGGTTCTTGATGGCAAATAGTAATATGGAAAATTAGCGTTTAGTTTTTTCATGAATCCAAGAAGAGACTGTATCTCTTAATTTTACTGGCGAAATACTGCTATTACAATATGGGAAAGCAAGCCCAAAAAGAATATTTATATCTCTGTTGACCTTATCAACAGCATACATAGTAATTCCTTCAGTCTACAGACCAATAAGCATAGAAAGTCCATCAGAAACCGTAAGGATGATCAAGAACACTCAACTAGGTATATGATCCATATGCAAGTAAAAGTTGAAGATTCATATACAAGCAAATGTCAGCATTTTGTAGATGTGGATACAAGAGGGTGCAAAACTGTAGCCAAGTGTTAAATCAGAAGTGAGGAAGGGAAAAAAACATGACAGTGAAACATGCTAAAAGACTATTTTATGCAAGTTTTTTTGGATACAATATTTGATGAGATTTTAAATCCAATTAATACTAGCCAAATCTCTCAGATCATATGCTTTCAATCAATATGTAGAGCAAAACTGTAAGCATCTGTTTGCTCATACCAAAAAAAGAAAGGGGAAGAAAAGAAAGAAAGAAAAAACACTATTTGTTGTGACATGATAGACCAATTTCCAAACACGCTAACAAAGTTTGCAATTATTCTTTACATTAATCCAAGAAGCATAAGAGATGGACCCATCTTCATGTCAAGATTCAAGTGCCTTGTAAATATAATGCTCTTTGTAGTGTATTGACGGAAGGTCAGGTTGCAGCCCAAAAACATCAGTTATATCTAGCCAAACACGAGTTAACTCGTAACTAGGCAACTATACCTGACATCTACAACAACAAATATGTTTGTAAAACAGTGTGCTCATGCGCGCAACTACACCTGACATCTATGTTGTTCGTAAAAGAGGCGTGCATGCGCACTCACAAGCATGTGTGTGTCGCTACGTCTGTGTATGTGTGTGCATGTGCATGTGCACGTGCACGTGTGTAGTATCTTGAGGAAAGTTGTTGCAGCCCTACAAAATCATTTGCATCCATCCAAACATGACTAAGCTTATAACTAGGCAACTATGCCTGACATATACAACACTCGAACACATTTTTCGTAACAGAAGACGAGTGCATGCACATGCGTGTGTTGCGCATGTGTGTATATAGTATCCTAAGGGAAGTTTAAGTTGGAGCCCGACACAATCATTTATATGCAACCAAACATCAGTAAACTCATAAGTAGGCAGTTATAAATGACATCTACAACAAAATACATGTTTGTAGAAGAGGACACTTGCACACATTTATATCTATCCAAAGATGAGTAAACTCATAACTAGGCAACTATACATGACATCTACAGCAGCACACATGTTCATAAAAAAGGATGTGTGCGCTTGGGTGAATGTGTGTCTCATAAGAGGCCCCATGGTTCAAGCTATTTCTCTTGAATTTGATGTTCTTTCATTTGATTCTGCCTGAAGGGTTTTCATGAAGTGGATGGCAAGACAAGCTGCAAACCTTCTCAATATTTTCCAGCATGATACTTTTGATCTCTGAAACTTGTGCCTTAACTTTCGAAAGCTTTTCTATCTCGTCAGCGTGTTCAACAATATACTGCATATGTTCTTCTATAATTGGTCTGCAAAGCAATAGTAAACTTAAATATCTTTGAAAAATGAAGAGTATTAGATGTTTTAATGAACCTCCTACATAAAGAAATGAGAAGAAAACATACCCAAATTCTTTATTGAGACTTTTAGCTGTTGCTGTGTCAGCCTTACCACCCCCGTATCTCTTTTTGAAGTCTCCCTTAAGCCGTTCCAGGAAGGCTACAGAGACATGTTTTGGAACCGTTTCTTTCGCAACGACACAATATGCTGGCAGATAAAGAGAATAAGAGACTTAGCAGGACATAATTCAGATATATATTCTACCATGGGAATTAAGTTCCACTCAAGAAGTTTCCAATGATTCTTCATAAAATAAGGTTACCACTTCTGATTCCTATTAAGGAATGCATTGGAAAGCTGACCTTAAACTTCTAGCGAGATACCATCCCGAAGAGGCTGCGTTTACTCTTCTAGTGTCCTTGGATATATGAGGGCACTGGGAAGGTGAGGTTTGGGTGCTTGCTTGGACATGAAAAAGGAGCTAAGTGGGCTGCCACCAATTTCTAGAGAGGTAAAAGCGTAATCCTCATCATAATCTCCTAACACAATTGTTTACTAGCCAGCTTGTTTGCGGACATAGGCCATTAAGTCAAACCACCTAAATGTTGTGTCTTCCCTCTCATGCTTTCTTCTTTGGTTCTAATTGTGTGCACACACTTCGGTTGTGACATCTTGTATATATGTGCTAATATCTCTTGATAATTGGATTCTAGCAACATGCTTTCATGAGTGACAACGTCTAAAGAAACATGATAATTCTATAAAGATTTTAGGAAGTTGGTTAAATGGGGTAGGAGACTTAAAAAGCTTTAAAAAAAAAAAATCCGATTACCCGAAAAGGGAAAAAGTGATGAGGACATCACACCAATTTCTAGTTACTTTTATGTCTTAGTCTATTTTTGAGTTTAGTGTTTTTTTTATTGTGTTTTAATACCAAATCTGTTATAACCGAGAGCTATATTTTTTGTAAAGCCTGTAAATAGGCCTCAGTACTTTTATTCATCATACAATAACTAAATAAAAAAATTTTCAGTAAAAATTCTTGAGTGTGCTCTTGAGTTTTTGGTGTGAAACCTGTGGTACGAGGGGTGCAAAGCCCAAATTTATCCTCATTTCCTATTTCTTTTCTTAAACCCTAATTTTTCTTTTCCATTTCTCTTTTAAAACCCTAGTTCTTAATTTTTTTTTTTTTTAGTTGAAGGTGATTACAATCCTTCTGTGTTACATCAGTTTGGTATCAAAACTCTTGGTTCCAATCCCGTTCAATATTTCCTTCTTCATTCTCTTCTCCACAAACCCTAGATCTTAATCAAATCCAGATGTGTTCAAAAAAAAAAATTACTGTAGCAAATTTCCACCAAAATTTCTTCGAAAATCCCAAAAAAAATAAAATTCATATTGTACATCTTACTCCCTAAAATCAAAAAAGAAAAAGAAAAGAAAAAGAAATTCCAAATCCTTACTGTTTATCCTCTTCTTCCTTCCTCTTACCCGAGTCTTCCTTTCTTCCTCCCATCTGCAGCCAGACTCCCAACATCACCATCACCATTCACCACCACCACAACCACTCTCCATCATCATCGTCTCCACCATCTCATCATCAACATCATCCTCTTTAGAATCCTCCACCCAAATTCATATCCGTCGTCACACATCCTTTCGTCGCCCCCCACCTCGAACCGCTCCCATCTCAAGAGCTCTCCGCCACTACAACATCGTCGCAGGTCCGGCCTCACCACCTCCTCGACTGCACCACAGACCTCCGACCTCGCTGCAGCAATCGACAACGACGACAGTGTCCTCAGTCGTCATCGGGTATGCCCAAATTTGTGCCTTCTCGCCCTCGACAACTTTCCCTCCTCCTCCAGACATGCAACCGCGCCTCTCTCTTCCTCTGCACCCTCCACGAAGTCACCACGAGCCTCGTCGTCTTCTCTTCTTCCGTTACCGCAACTCCTGTCGCCTCCCCCTTCTCCAAGCCTTCGTCGCGGCCGATCAGATCCAGGCATTCGCCGCCACGCTGATGTTACCGCCGGAGCCCGTTGTCCTACACCCGCCCTCCCGGGACCCCCATCGCTGCTGCCGCCAACTCAAAGGGCTTGCATGCCCTAGTTTCGAGCAAGAGGAGGCAGAAGGGTGGAATTTATACGGGTTCTATTTGGTTTTTTTTTAAAAACCTAACCCGACCCGTTAAGTGTTAGCAAGTTAGGTTTGATTTTGGTCGGATCCACAAACCGACCCAACCTAACTTCCAACTGAACCAAGCTGATCCAACTCAACCCGGGTTAAGTCAGACCGCCGAGTCAGACCTAGACTGAACCAGACTGACTGAGTCGACTCAGACAGATCCAACTGAGACAGGGCAACCGAGTTGACTCAGTGGGGTTGGACTGAGCCGACTCAGTCCAGAAGCAACAACACAGTGTTCTTTCGAAGACCGTTTTGAGCTCGTTTTAATCCTGAATCGAGCTGTTTTCAAAGCAGTGAATTCGTGGAGATCAGTGCTACTTGTCTACAGCCTTCACATCCAGGTTCGAACTTCTATCGTTTACTAGATTCAACAAAGCAATAGTCAAGAGCTTGTTTCTGGCTCAATTCGTGCCCGATTTGCACCATTCTTGAGGCAGTCATCTTCCACGTCCTATTACCACTGTCAAAGATTTTTGTGGGTGATGTCAACTCTCCAGTGTGGACATTTCTCCGAGGAATCTTAAACGAATTTTGCATTTGGGCATGAATGACTCACCCCTCAGGTGATATCCAAACTTGAGCTAAATTATTAACTGTTAGATTACTTGCAACTGCTATTTGGATTGCGATAAATTATTGGTTGAAATGTTATTTGCTTGTATCTAGTAGTTGCATCAATGTTTGTCATTTTTCATCATTTTAGAAGTGTTTTTTTTTTTGCATTTAAAACTAAAAATTTAGGGTATTTTGTTCACTTAGTGCATGTATTTTTAGTTTACTTGAGTCTAGGCTTCTCCACTGCATCTGCTTGATTGTTAGATTTTGCATTTGACCCATCATGACTAGTCAACATTATAGGGACACCTTTTAGACCAGCTACACAATCTCCGTCAGGGTCATATGTCCGTTCAGAATTATATAACCATATCTAAGAATTTAACCCATCGTAATGACGTGAGAGAGCACCATCAAACTAAACTAGGTTCGTTTGGGGTTTACAGCCTAAAATAAGGCGTGCTATGATTACTGGCTCCTATGATTTAGACACCATTGAAGATGTCTTTGATGTTGCATTAAAGATAGACTTGACTTTTAAAACATTAGTCAATGCTAAGGCTCGGTGTTCTAAGTATGAGGGATATGGACATTATGATTAACAATGCCCATCGGAGAGTTAATATATTAGAATTGTGCCTAGTGATGATGTTGATGACTCTAAGGTTGTTGAGAATGTTCACATTCCTTCAAAAACTGCTAATATAATTGAAAACACATTAGTTGGTTTTGACACATTGATTATTGATGAGGTACACATACCACATGTCTTCTGATAGCACCAATGATGACATGAATGAGATAGTTGAGCCTAATATACCTACAGTGCCTAGCAAGTCAATCGAGTTTCCTTACTCTGAATATACTTTTATGGTCGTTCCTACTGAGTCATCTAGTGAGTCACCTGAGTTCTTTGACATGATCCAGGAGATGGTCTCTAGTGCTTCTTTTACTGGTCGTTTAGATCTTATCCTTGAGTCCAATTTATCATTAGCGGAGTTCGATGTGTCATCCTAGGCATCCCATATATCTCATTCTCTCGTCGTTAGGAGTAATGCCTAGAGTGCATATTGCATTGTATTTGTATGTTGCACATATTGATAATATCACTAGGCCGATAGCAATTTGCAATGACATCTACAAATTTTGCATGCTTGACGTACAGACTTTGATAGAATTCTATAGAGAAGTGCTTTCATCACTTACAAGTTGAATACCCAATGGGATCCTGGTATCAGCTCTGCCTTTAGAAGAGATGATGCGCCTCGGTCTACTCTTTGTCCCTTGATCGAGCTGTCATTTTTCACAACCGACTCGTCACAGAGACTAGTTTCACGTCCACCACTATGGTCTCGATGTGATGTACCAGCGTTGCTGCCACGACCACCACTTTGGTCAAATTGAGATGATTCGTGAGGGGGAGCTTTCACTTGACAAAATCGAATTTCTCCCACCCCGGGGAAATGATAGGACATCACACCAGTTTCTAGTTGCGTTTATGCCTTAGTCTATTTTTTAGTTTAGTGTTTTCTTTTATTGTGTTTTATTACCACATCGATTTTAACCGAGAACTAAACTTTTTGTAACGCCTATAGATAGGCCCTAATACCTTTATTCAGCAGACAATGATTAAATAAAAACTTTTCCGGTTAAAAATTCTTGAGTGTGCTCTTGAGTTTTGGGTGTAAAGCCCGTGGCGTAAGGGGTGTGAAGCCCAAATTTATCCTCATTTCCTAATTCTTTTCTTAAACCCAAATTTCTATTTCATTTCTCTTTTAAAACCCTACTTCTCAATTTCTTTTCATTGAAGGTGATTGTGAACCTCCCGTGTTACATCAAAAAGCCATTCATAACTGTCTAAATTGTTCATCCCATCAAAATGGGACGAGCTATGACCCAAAACTCAAGGTTGAAAAAGCTCCATAAAAAAATTAAGTTTTCACACACGGTTACAACCGAGCATAGCTCATGCAGTGTGACACTTCCCCTTTCTTTTGAGAGGTTCTGGTTTGAATCTCAAATTAAATGCATCGATACACTACTGCAGGTTTATTGTGCAACAATTCGAGTTCATGGCACAAATAGGAGCATATGTTTCGTGAAGGCTCGTTGATATCCACATGCGTAATAAGAGAACCCAGTAGAATTTACTAGGCAATAATTCTCCCTTTGGGGACTTCTTTCTCCCTTAATGAGTGGTTCTTTTCTCCCATGCAGGAGTTCCCTTTTTGTTTTTTAAGGATCCCTCCCTCCCCCTTTTTTGGCTTCCTTCTCTCTTATGGTGTAGCCCATGGGCCTTTCTCCAGAAAAATTAAAAAGAAAAGTAAAACTGTTTTCAATTCAAGATGAGCCAAACCCTCTAGGACTTTGAACCAATTCCGCTAGAGGAGCAAATGGTATTCTGCAATAAATCCTTCATCACCAGTTCCTCATAGGTACACCTATATCATGGATATGTCATTTAAGCTTATGCAACTAATGAAAAATCCCCAAATTATCTAAACTGGGAAAGATCCCTGACAAAGAGGTAACAAGATAAGTTTTGTTACAAGAAATTACATTAACTTGATAGGCACAGAAATAAGTGATGCAGTAAAATCAAATCACATTTCGTAGTGCCATATCTGTTTCAAAATAAATCTGCACTTCATATTAAATGTGTGAACCGTATGATATAGAGTAGTATCATGGTTAGCCATTAGGCTACCAGGTCAAACAACACTAATACATAGTATGTATTGCTACTGCTTTACCCTTCTTTCTAAAAAGAAAAAAAAAGCATAGTAAGATCAAATATGTTTCAATAATATTCTTGAATACTGTTAAGGAGAACAGTCCCATTCTCTCGGGTTGGTTGATCACTTAATCTAAAACAATCTGTATTAGCCTGCACACATTTCCTTCCACCAACTTATTCATGAATAGTAGAGTTGGTCTAGGAGATAATCAGATTGTACATGCAAGTAATCATTTATAAGACTGAAAAATAACAAATTTAGACCATCTCCAACCCCCTCTATATCTCTATATTTAGAGGGGGATACACTCCATTGGCCCTCTATATCCCCCTCAAAATATAGAGGAAGCCCTTCTCTCTCTTTAAATCCAGAGGGATGAGGGAGAAATAGAGGACTCACTCTATATCACTATTCACAATTTAAATCCCAATTTTGCCCTTAAGGTCTCATTTAACTTTTTAAGAATACCAAATGTATCCTTTCATATAGTTAAACTAATGATTTAAAAGTAATATCTTTAAATTACTCATCTATTTTACATAAAAATTATACCGCTAGAAATGTCTCGTCGATACCTTCATAATGATAATAATATTGAATATATTTAATATTAATTTTAAATTTCTCATTATCAAATATTGAAAATACATCGAACTTGAAATACACTGGACTTGAAAAAAAAATTACATGCTTTCACTGTCGTGCCTCTGCCTTAAGTAATCAATTAGCGCATTCCGAAGTTCAAAGTGAGCCTCCCGATCTTGGATCTTCTTATGTCAAGTAAGAAACCGTATAAATCTTTTGGCATCATCGTCCTCCATCTCTTCAGCATCTGAAGATTGAGTAGAATCAATATCATATGGGTTCTCCTCCCGTTCACCCTCCACAATCATATTGTGTAGTATTACACAAACACTCATGATGTCATGTAACACTCGCTTACTAAATTTTAATATTGTTATATTATATAAAAATAAACTAATTTAAAATTAACTCCAAAAACATTCAATATTAGTCTCATTTAAAAGGCCTCGGCGAGACGGTTATAACGGTATAATTTTTGTTAAATAATAATCTACTCTTAAATAATTTAGTAACATCTAAATTAGTATTTTAAAAAATTTTGGTTAAAATAGAGGGTTGCATTGGAGCAGCCCTCTATATGTTGAAGGAATATTCCGGTATATTCCCAAGCAACCCTCTAAAAATAGAGGGTTGCATTGGAGATGCCCTTATAGATTCATTCAATAAACCGGCAATCTAATAGCTTTACTAAAGAGAAGAACCTAAATTATATTGAAGAAAAATTAGCAACCAAAAACCCAGCACACCCAACCAAATTCTGGCGAACATCTAGATGAGATTTCACAAAAATAAATAGAACCTAGTAAATTACTTGAATGATGCTAATGGCATTGCCATGTAACCTGATATTTTTACTTTTAACAATTTCAGGTTAGAATCTTCTTAACTATGACTTTCAGCAAATTTTTGTCTTTTACGACAAGATATGGAGGCTAAAGGTCTTAGTGAAGGCATATTGCTCGATAGGAATGAGCGGAGAAAGCTGATCCATGTGCCCAATCCGGCGTAATTCTCTTTTGGTTCATGTAGCCTACCCCAAGTACTTGGGATAAATGGCTTAGTTGTTGTTGTTGTACAACAAAGTTCTACATCTGATCAAAATGCACAAGAATTCAATTCAAACACATTTGAATCAACTACTCAGCACCATTTGATTCCATTAGAACAGTAACCAAAACAACTCCAAAATATAATTATTTTTGAAATTTTAGCAAGAAATGCCATCACTTTCACCATTACTTTTTTTTCATATCCATAAAAACCAAAACAGCCCAGAAAATCCTAATTTTGAAATTATGACAAAAAGATCAGCACTCTTCACCATCATTTGAACTCATTACCAAAGTAACCAAAATAGTCTAAAAAATCAATAATTTTTTATTCTACGACAATAAAAAACAGCACTTCATCTATTCTATTTTAACTGCCAGCATTAGTTTAGTTCTACCTCCGTCATGTTTTGCCAAAAAAAGAAATTGCTTACTGCTTGTTTCCAGATGTCATCCAAGCTTCCAGAATATCAATTTATCACCATATCTGACCTAAATTTCATGGAAATTGGCGGAAATCTAGTAAAAATTTTAACATTCGGCATTAAGTGACATCCTCATTCAATAAAAATTCCAGCAACATGACAATTCCAGCATTTTCATCAAATTTAAGATCTACTAAATTTGCATTCAACAGTAAAAACTAACAAATAAAACCCACAATAAATCAAAGAAGGAGAGAACGAGAGCGAGAGACAGAGATCATTACCGTAGCCATCATGGACGAGGAAATTGAAAGTGTGGTGGTCGCAAGAGTAAGTGAACTTGTTGTTCGAAGAGGGGAGCTTCTGCAGGCACTGGGCGGCGATCGCCGGGAAGTTCCCGGTGAACTCCGTGTACTCGGCGAGCACCATCGTCCCCCTCGCCACGAAGCTATAGATGAACCAGCTCTCCTCTTCCCCTCCCTTCACCATTTCGGTCCCACTAGAACTAGGGTTAGGGTTTCCTGGATGTGAGAGAGAGAGAGAGAGAGAGAGAGAGAGAGATGGCTTCTTTGATTTAGTGTTGGAATCAGATCTTCTCGATTTGTTTGACTTTGAGATGAAGCAAAGGTCCGGATTCAGGCGACCACGGTCGACATTACACGCTGGGGGCTGGGGGCAAATTTGCGGTGGGGAGATGCTGATCTGGACGAACAGCGTACAGCGGTTAGGACGAAGAAAAGAACGACGCGTGTGCGCGATATGGTGGGCCCCGCCGCGCAGTTTCAGCAGCTCGGCCGCAGGGGACCGCGGGCAGCGGGGAGTAATTGGAAAACTCGTGACGGCGGGTCATGGTTGCTTCGTTCGGCATAACGGCATGCAGGAGCAATCAATAGACACATGGTACGGTGTGGAGGGTCCACACGCTTTTGAACATTCAAGAAAAGAAGACTGATGATCAACAGATCAAAGGGAGGTTTTCCCCTGACTTTTATAGAAATTTTTGCTGTCTGTTCGTCCGTCTCCATCCGCTAGAGAGCAGCGTCAATCCCCTCCTGCTTCTTCTTCTCTCACCTCCTGTACATCTTCTCCCCTCCTTCTTCTTCTCTCCCCTCCTCTGATCGATCGGTGTCCCACCAACAATAGCAACACTAGTAATCAAAACCGAGCGAAGTAAAGTTTCCTCCTGTTACTTTTTCACAAATTTTATCTATCTGTTCGTCCGTCTTTATCTGCGAGAGAGAGAGAGGAGCTCATTCTTCTTTCCCAAGCCTCCTCTTCTCTCTCCCTCTAGCCGCCCCTCTCCTTGCAGCCTCCTCCTCCTCTCTCTTCTGTCATAGTCGTCGCTTATCTCACCGTCGTCGCTCGTTTCTTACCGTCAGGATATACTAGTACTAGCATACTGCCGCTGTCGGTAGGAAAAAGATGGAGAGAAGAAGAAAGAGTAAGGAGGAAGAAGAAAAAAGAGGTCAACGCTACTCTTGTTGGATTTCTGGGTTCAATCTGACAACTAATCAAGATCACTGAAATATTAACAATCTAATTGGCCAGGTCGGCAAATATCAGGTGGGAGGTTTTCCGTTCAAATGAACGTTCCTTAATTTAAGAACCACCTTTCAATTTCCTTCCTTGGTTAAACACCAATTAGACTGATATAAATCAGTCTCAATATACTGAATATCAGTATATCCCCTGTATAAAGAAATTAATTCACTTATACAGTACTTGGAGTGAGGTACGCTTAAAGCGAATCTCCTTAAGACAGTTACGTCCCCCGCACTGGTGCTAACGGGTTACTGGACGCTGGTCTCCGAAGATACAACACTCCTTCACGGTATTTGGATAGCACTACCAAATCACCGTACGGTCGAACCTGTTGACACTTAAAAAAGACAAGATTCTTATTGGTCCGAACAATGTCTAAAACTTGTTGACATTTACAAAAGACAAGTGACAGACGAGCTGAAGACCAGTTTCCAACCATCTCCGAGGGACAAGGAAGCAACTTGGACTCTACTGATCCAGCAAGCAGACAGTGAACCCGGATTGTTTCTAAACAGACCTCAGCAGGTCTAAGATGCTAGCACTTAGCATCACACGAGCCCAAAGAGATAGCCTCGCTTGAGAGGCTAATATCACTCGACTTCGCCTTGAAGCTATTCAAAGCCTCGCCAAGAAGCTAACTCGCAACTTCGCCACAGAGGACTTCCAGCTCCGCCAAAGGGTTTCTTTCGGACTTCGCCAGAAGATGTCTCTAGCTCCGCTACGAGCTCAATGCGGACAGCTCCGCTATTGGTCTGCTATGGTCAACCTTTGACCAATCAAATCTCCAGATGAGATCGGATCCAATCAGATCAAATCCAATTAAGATCAAATCAGAGATCAAATTTGGCAGTTGATTGCCACAATCTCTTGACTCTTCTAAAACGAGTAAGAAGATCAGGGGAAATCCTCCAACGATATGGAAAGGATCAAAAAGATCAACCGATCTGCCAATTCTAGCTTCGCAGAAGCTGATCTTAGCCTCGCAGCAAGGCTACTTTCCGGATTCAAATAGATTCGATTCAATCTGTTTCTATATCTTCAAGGGACGATTATACCCTTGCTCTCCCTATAAATAGCCCGCCAGGGGTACAAGGAGAAGAGATCGATCGATCGGAAAAAAGAGGACTCCACAAGCAGAGACTTCTTCATAACGCACCGTGCGTTCTCAAATTCAGAAACCTTTTAGAGAATTGCTTTCTCTAGCCAGGGTGTTGATACCCTAACATCGTCCTTCTTCTCAAGGAATCTCCGGAACCAGGCGAGAAGGAATTCCTTATTGAAGGCGATTTTGAGAAGTAGCAAGAGGGTTCTACCAACCTTCTGTTCTCTGATTCCCCGAACCAGGCGAGAAGGGAATCTCATCGCTCGCATCGTCAAAGGGATAAAGTGGTCGCGCGCTGACCAGACTCCTATCGGCACACTTCTCCAGAATCTCTGAGGAGATCTACTTGTAATCTTTTTAAGAATACTTGTAATTTAGCTCCTCAAACTCTTTTTTTGTAAGTTTTCCCCTTTGCAAACATAATGGAAAACAAGATGGCGACTCCGCTGGGGAACTAAATTCTCCACTGCCGAGAATCAAGTGTCGCAATGCGACGAACAGACCTTCGGGTCTAACTCTGAATTCAAAAAAGCCGGTGCAGCCAGAGCCCCTCTGGCTAAATCTTCAAGGAAAGTCTCTGTGGAGACTGAAAAGTTTCCCTGCGAACCTACTGCGGTTATTTGGCGCAACAAGTAAGCATGTCCGCAGTCTGATTCCTTTACTTGTGAGAACTTGGTGGTTCAGTTCGATCAAGGAAGATTTGAAGAAGTCCTCTCTGGGGGTAGCCCAATGCTTCGAGCCCGGAAGTATAGGAAGGTTTCCACGGCCAAGATTTCAAAGCAGAAACCGGAAGCAGAATTCTGCAAACACCCCTCAGCCTCGCGTGTGGCTAATCAGGTTCCTTATGAACCTAAGTCTCCTCTACCAAGGCGGGTATGGAAGCCTAAACAGAAGTCTCCGACCGAAGCTTCAGGCGTAGCTACGCCTAAACCGCGCCTTTCTCGCGAAGAAAAAGGCAGGATGCCTGTCTGCTCCAATCATAAAATTACGACGGCAATCATACCGTCGTCCAATTCAAGAGCAGCAATGCCTTGCGCCGGCCTCGTTCTCACGAGCGAAGCTACTGTACCACAGCGTACGCGCATGGTCCATGACCGCGAAGCTGAAGCCAAAGTACTATCTAAGGCTAATTGCCTTCGCAGCAACATAGCGGGTAAAGCACCACAGCGTGCTCCGCTTTCCAGTGCGTCAAGCACTAAGCTCGCGCCTGATGACGAAGTTAGAACCAAAGCACTATTCAGTGCTAATCCCATCTGCAGGGATAAAAGAAGCAGGACATCGCCCTATGTGCGATCCAAAAGAGCCTTTGCACTCGATTGCAGGGACCCAACCGGGTCTGATTTGAGGAAATTGTTGACGGATAGACAAACATCTTCCCCCTGTTGTCAACAAGTGGGATGTCAGCTGGTGACACTCCACTCGGTCCATTGCCGGCTGGGACCAATCCCCGCCACGCCTCCAAGACGACGGTCAGTCTTTGATCGGCTGTCTGTACATCTCCCTATGAAGCATCGCAAAAGGAGCATCTCGCGGGATCCACCCTCTGCATCCGTCAACATGACTGGGAGAGGACGAGAGTTACGCGGAGGAAGTCAAACATCTGACGACACCCGCAGCTTCCCAGATCCAGACTACAGCCCAGGCTTAGGCGAAGTCTTGGTGCATGAAGAAGGTGTTTTTCGAAATACCAGATCCAGGGTGGCGATACCCTACACTTATGAACAGCCTTCTTCCTCGACGGCCCTAGCCTCGCCAGATCCCAGGAGATCACTCCAGCCATCAGATGAAGAAGATGAAGACAGTGGGTACGCCTCTTCGGCGACAGTTAGCTCAGTGCGAACAGACAGAGTATCAGTCAACATGGCTGATAGCACTAACGACGACCTTCGTTGGCGCCTGGAAGCTCAGGAGCAAACTTTCAAAACCTAGCAAGAAGCTCTGGACAATATTCAACAGAAGCTCGCTCAACTCCTCAGTAACCGGAATAACAATGATGCCGGAAGCAATCACGATGAGGAGGAACACTTCAGCAATGAGCAATCAAAGCCGGAGAAATCCAAGGAGGGTTCTTCCTTAGACGCCGAAATCCTTAAGGGCCTCCAAACTCAAATCGCATCCCTAACTCAGAGGGATGAATTAAAGAAGGTAGGGGCAGTCCTGAAAGTACACCTAGAGGGGGGGGTGAATAGGTGTGAATGCTAATCTAATGATCTTTTTAGCACTTAAGTTAATATGAGTGATGCAACGATCTCTCAAAACACGACTAGGAGCCGAATACCCCTTGCGAGGTTCTGAACTCCGTCCTCCCAATTCCCCTTGAATGGGTTAGAGGTGCGCAATGCAACCGTGTTGTATGAGATATGATCGAACAAGTAAAGAATGAAATGCTATGATGAAACACACACACAACCAATCCAAGCAACCAAGGATATAGCAATATCAAGCACAACAATCAAGCCAAGCATATAATAATGAATTGCAATATAAAGATGCAAGGCAACACAAGCAAGTATATAATAAGTATGAAATGAATGATGCTTGTAAGAAATGAATGCTTGCACAAATGTAAAAAAAAGAGAGTTAGAGATATTGGACAATCGCAAACACAAGGATATGATTCGAGGTTCGAGCCCCTAGCTCTACATCCCCGCCTACACCACCGTGTAGGATTTCTAATCCACTATAGGAGCCCCTAACTCCTCTCTCAACTTACAATGCCACCGAGGCAATACAACACACAATCCACCTCTACCGAAGAGGGATACGGCCCGTAGCAAAAACAACAACCACCTCTACCTAAGAGGCTCACAAACCAATCACAATACCACTCCGATCACCTCTACCGAAGAGGGATTCACAAAAGCAAGGAGGGTTTACAACAAGTGGTTCCACAACCACAAACTTCTCTTTTCTTTCTTTTCTTTCTTTTCCACAAAAACAAAGATCCTAATAGTTTAGGATAGAAGATAGCTCAAGTGTGGAAACCGGGTGTTTTGGAAAACAAGCAACAAAGAAAAACACTTGGGAAATTTCTTGTAAAAGATAGAGAATGAATGCCAATACAAAAATCCCAAATTCCAATTTCTTTGATTTTTCCAAAACCCAAATCAATAAAGATGAGAAGTTAAAAGCACTAAAACTCTTTTTAAAACTCTTTTAAACTCTGCTGAAAACCAGAAATTTTTCTCTTAAAAACCTTAGCCAAAATCCCCAAAGAGATGGAGTTTATATAGGCCAAACAGAAAACTAGCCGTTAGGCTGATGTGGCAATTTTGACAGCCACCGGTCGACGGCCCGGTCGACCGGCAACGGTCGAAAATATGACCGTTGGGGCTTCGGTCGACTGCCAGTCGACCGACCAACAAGGAGGAAACACAGTTTCCTTCTATCGGTCGACCGACCCAGTCGACCGAAAAGATACAGAGAGCAGACTCTCTATATCGGTCGACTGGGTCCGTGACCCGGTCGACCGACGGACATGCACAGCTTGTGCATATCCGGACACAGCAGCCGGTCGACTGTCCCGGTCGACCGGTCTGCCTGAAATACAGTTTTTCTGGGCAGATTTTTGAGATAGAAAATTTGTAAAAAAATCTTTTAACACTTCTAAAAAATCCACAAAAATATGTTTTATCATTTTACTTGAAAACTAAACTTGTGATAAAAATTTCAAGACATATATCAATCATATCAATTCATTTTTGTGTCTTGCCAATTTTATCATAAACAAAACTAGTATTTTTATCAAGCTTTGATTTTTCCAAAAACATGAATAGAATAGTCAAAATAAGTTTGTTTACCAAGTTAAAGCATGTATGTATAAATAGAAAACATCTACTATACATATAATATATGTAAACTTGTTTTGATCTATTATTCATGAAAACCAAAAACCAAATCATAAATCGTGTGTGTTTGTGCACTTGAGCATATCAACTAAACTAAGCTTTACAAATGGATCTAAAACACTATCTAAACTAGGATACCTAAGTCTTGCTTGTAGATCTTCTATCTTCAAGTAGACTAGCTCCCAAACCGTGATCTTCCAAGTGCAAAGGTATAATCTTGAAGCTTTGACACCGGAATCACCATGATAAGCTTCCAAACACCTTGTTGAAGCTATCTCCCAAACTAATATCTTGCTAATGATCTGAAACTTAGAAACACAAGAATATTAGTAAACATAACTACATGTATCAAGCTTTGATTTTTCCAAAAACATGAATAGAATAGCCAAAATAAGTTTGTTTACCAAGTTAAAGCATGTATGTATAAATAGAAAACATCTACTATACATATAATATATGTAACTTGTTTTGATCTATTATTCATGAAAACCAAAAACCAAATCATAAATCGTGTGTGTTTTGTGCACTTGAGCATATCAACTAAACTAAGCTTTACAAATGGATCTAAAACACTATCTAAACTAGGATACCTAAGTCTTGCTTGTAGATCTTCTATCTTCAAGTAGACTAGCTCCCAAACCGTGATCTTCCAAGTGCAAAGGTATAATCTTGAAGCTTTGACACCGGAATCACCATGATAAGCTTCCAAACACCTTGTTGAAGCTATCTCCCAAACTAATATCTTGCTAATGATCTGAAACTTAGAAACACAAGAATATTAGTAAACATAACTACATGAGTTGATCATCATCAAAACTAGAGTGGAAGGCCTTTGGGCCAACAATCTCCCCTTTTTGATGATGACAAAACTCATGGAGTTATATATGCATGGATTAAAGTTAAGCTTCAAAGAAGCTCCCCCTTAACTCATGCATAAACAAATAAACAATAATATGCAATGCATGACAATGCATATAAACGTGGTACTCTAGATACTAATGGAATATTCAACATAACTATGTTCTAGATACCAATTTAATTTAAACAATATAAACAACAATTTAAACAATATAAACAATATACCAATTAAGCAAGGAATACCAATTAAGCAAGGAATTCATGCATATATTAAAAACATAAACACAAATTCTTCTCCCCCTTTTTGTCAATCATCAACAAAGGGGTAAATAGCAAAATCAAACAATTTTTTTTTAATTCTTAAAGCAAATACATGCATACAAAGTCATGCATATAAGTTACAAAACAACCAAAGTCTTCT
This sequence comes from Agave tequilana, assembly GCA_038442645.1. Lineage (NCBI taxonomy): Eukaryota > Viridiplantae > Streptophyta > Magnoliopsida > Asparagales > Asparagaceae > Agave > Agave tequilana. The sequence goes on along the minus strand of JAVJIF010032950.1, from coordinate 7,622 downwards.
CCCCCTTTTTGTCCTAATCAAGGAACCAACAAAGGGTTAAAATCATAAAAACAATATTTTCTCCCCCTTTTTGTCAAAAACAAAAAGATCAAGAAGGGGTAATCCAAACATTCATAACAACAATGATACCAATTCAAGATATGACAATAAAGTGCATATTGATACCAATTGAAGTAAAACATATAGCAATGTAAATCAAAAGTATATATTTTTGTTAAACAAAATTTTGAGATACCAATTAAAAACACTCAACATAAACATCTTGATATCATTAAGAGAAATATGTTCTTTTAAACACATGATACCAATTTGAAAACTTTTGAGATCAATAATGTTAAAATATAGTTTCAATTTTAACATAAAGCAAGGGAGTGAGAGTCAAATCCCAATTGAAAAGACAACATCAAATTTTCTCCCCCTTTATGAAATACCAACTAAAATAATGCATAGTCTTGATACCAATTTAAAGTAATCAATTTAAACACAATTGAAACTCAAGCACTAGCATAAACAAAAATATATGTATGAAAATTAGATACCAATTGGTGTCAATTTTGATCTTCAATTGAAAGAGTTCAATGATACCAATTGAAATAACAAGCATGATATATCTCATATTACAAAAAAAGAATTCGAACTAGTTAAAAATGGAAAGTTTTGTAAACTAGTACGAAATCCTTCAAGCAAGGAATAAAACAAGATTATTTTTCATAGAAATGAAAATCACATAATAATCATTCACTCTAATCAATAAAGCACAACTCATGAGAAACAAAACATGAGTAAGGTAGTAATTACGTGTGTATAACTAACATGTGAAAATCAATTATGAAAAATATTTCATTAAGCTCTTTTAATTCCTTTAAACAATAATACTTATCTAAAACAAAAGATCATAGAACTACTTAATCTTAAGGCATATGTATGTCTAGTATAAACTAAGGTATACATACATATCCAAAATACAAACGAGTCCACAAAGTATATGCATGAAGGCACGGCTCAAAAAGGAATGTATATGTATAGGATTAGTTTGAACTAGATGGACATATACATGAAGTAAAACTTAAATATAAAAACACGAAAAACCAATTTTCATTAACTAATTTCATTTCAAGGTATATGTATAAATTGTCAACACAATAAGTATACATACATATCCTAAACACAATTGAGTCCATATATAAGGATTTGCATGAAGGGCAAAAGACTCAAGGATTATACATGTATATCTTAATGTTTTGGCAAAATAAACATATACACGAAATTAAAACTCATATAAATTAAAAAATATGAATACAAGTCTAAAATATATGAATCATCAAAACTAGACTATACTCATACAACTAATGGGAACAAATAAGCATTCAACCCAATCATATATAGATTTATTTGTGTCCCACTATATGTATAGGTATATAACTAGTCTTAATGAAGACTAATACTTAAACAAGTAATCAAATCATTAAGCACAAGACAAACACGAATATCATTTTGTTAAAACAAAACACATAAATTCATCAAAATTCTTTTATTTTGTGAACCAACTTCTAGGTATATGTATGATCCATCCAAATCTAACAATGTGCATACATATCCCAACCATAAACGAGTCTATTAAAAATATTTGCATTGAAGGCAAAAGACTCATGGGTATACATGTATATTTATTAGGTTTGAATTTAAAATACATATACATGAAGTAGAATCATAAAAATAGGTATGACAAGTATAAATAAAGGAATCATCAAAACTAGCCTATACTTGTGCACATAGTGGGTACAAATGAGCATGAAGGGCAAAACATATATAAGTCAATTTGTTCTCACTAAGTGTACATGTATACATGCAAGTTTTGATAAAATCTACATTTAAACATGTATATACCACATGAAGCACAAAACACATATAAAACAACATGATACAACTAAAACATGAAACAAACGTTCATATGATCAATATGTATATGCATATGCATTAGATCTAGGATATACATATTAGATCAAAAGTGAGATCACACAAATATAAATCTATATTGAGCATGGGGTCTCTAAACAACTAAGCATGTATATCACTAATCTAATGAACATGATATAACATAGTGAACATTAAACAATGACATGCTATAAAACAAATGATATGAACATGTAAACAATAATAAGGAGTTAGGAATTGTTACCAAAGCCTTAAAAGGCAACTTTCCTTGTCTCCAAAACATGGTGGTCCTTTCCACCAAATCTTCTCCCTTGAAAGTGATGCATCCAAAAAGTATTCTTTAAGCATGGAACACATCCACTCCAAGGTGCCAACACTCTCACGTCATGTGAGAGCCCTCACCTACATCAAAAATTGGAGGGGTGGTCTTTGGTACCCATTGTCTTTTGGGTCCATGGGGGTTAGTCCCTTCTCTAACCCAACCATATTCTTGCTAAATTTGGAGTATTTAATCTATCATAGCAAAATTTAGCAAGATGGCCTTTTCGACCACAATGTGTACAAGTGTACACATGAGCATACATAGTGTTAGGATGGTGTCTGTGAGGAGCATGTGTATGCCGTGGAGGGTGTGCATGCATGAAGGATGGAACTTGTTTCTTTCGAAGCAAAGTTTCCAACCGTGTATGATTCATGGCACATTGACTCATAGTGGAGCCCAAACATTCTACCTTCTTCTTTAACATACAAATATCATCATTGATTTTAGAAGAAGTGGAGCATGCAATAGGTGAAGTGTGTGATACTACCCTAGCATGGCAAACATGAGAAGACATATCATTTTTTAAAGAATTATTCTTATTCAAACAAATTTCTAATTCTTTCGAAATGAACTCAATTTCTCTTTCAACGAATCATTTTCTTTTAAAACAAAATCTACTTTAGAAGACAAAACATCATTTTTTCAAAACCTCATTGCAATCATTTTTAGATTTTAAAAGGTTATTTTCTTTAAGTGCAAGATCCAATTGAGATCTCAATGAGTCCCTTTCATTATAGACCTCAACCTTTTCTTGCAAAACATCATCAAGTCTAGAATGCAAAACCTTATTTTCTTTTTCAATTTCTAGACTATTCTTTTTCAAAATCTTATATTTTCAATTAGTTTTTCACAAACAATAGATAGTTCTTCATTCAAAGCATGGGGATCAACAATATCATTATATGAAGAACTAGCATCATAATCACTATCTAGGTGGGATTCCGAATGTACCTCAAGGGAGTCATTCCCTTGGACCATGAAGCATTGTGGTTCGGATTCTCCACTAGATTCCTCTCTTGGATTTGTTCTTGAAGCCCGGAGGTGGCGGTTGTGGTTGTCAATTTGTTCCACACTACAAAAGCGGAATCAATATTAGAAACATGTAAAAGATAATCTTTAGATAAAGTGCTTCTAATGGCCTCAAGGGCATGTGCATTTGCCCCTATATGATTACCATCACCAAGATAATATCTCTTGGTGGCGGCAAGGGAGACATGCAAGCCTAGGGTCTTTAGGTACATGGACATCCTATACTTCCAAATGTCAATGTTGGAAGGATCATAGCTAGGTGGGGTCATGAAGTCCATGGTAAACTATATGTGTGCAAATGAACAAATGCAAATGTAGATTAGCAAGCAAATGGATCACTCCTAGGATGTTAAGCCTAATATCAGGAGCACTAGCTCTGATACCAATTGAAAGTACACCTAGAGGGGGGGGTGAATAGGTGTGAATGCTAATCTAATGATCTTTTAGCACTTAAGTAATATGAGTGATGCAACGATCTCTCAAAACACGACTAGGAGCCGAATACCCCTTGCGAGGTTCTGAACTCGTCCTCCCAATTCCCCTTGAATGGTTAGAGGTGCGCAATGCAACCGTGTTGTATGAGATATGATCGAACAAGTAAAGAATGAAATGCTATGATGAAACACACACACAACCAATCCAAGCAACCAAGGATATAGCAATATCAAGCACACACAATCAAGCCAAGCATATAATAATGAATTGCAATATAAAGATGCAAGGCAACACAAGCAAGTATATAATAAGTATGAATGAATGATGCTTGTAAGAAATGAATGCTTGCACAAATGTAAAAAAAAGAGAGTTAGAGATATTGGACAATCGCAAACACAAGGATATGATTCGAGGTTCGAGCCCCTAGCTCTACATCCCCGCCTACACCACCGTGTAGGATTTCTAATCCACTATAGGAGCCCCTAACTCCTCTCTCAACTTACAATGCCACCGAGGCAATACAACACACAATCCACCTCTACCGAAGAGGGATACGGCCCGTAGCCAAAACAACAACCACCTCTACCTAAGAGGCTCACAAACCAATCACAATACCACTCCGATCACCTCTACCGAAGAGGGATTCACAAAAGCAAGGAGGGTTTACAACAAGTGGTTCCACAACCACAAACTTCTCTTTCTTTCTTTTCTTTCTTTTCCACAAAAACAAAGATCCTAATAGTTTAGGATAGAAGATAGCTCAAGTGTGGAAACCGGGTGTTTTGGAAAACAAGCAACAAAGAAAAACACTTGGGAAATTTCTTGTAAAAGATAGAGAATGAATGCCAATACAAAAATCCCAAATTCCAATTCTTTGATTTTTTCAAAACCCAAATCAATAAAGATGAGAAGTTAAAAGCACTAAACTCTTTTTAAAACTCTTTAAACTCTGCTGAAAACCAGAAATTTTTTCTTAAAAACCTTAGCCAAAATCCCAAAGAGATGGAGTTTATATAGGCCAAACAGAAAACTAGCCGTTAGGCTGATGTGGCAATTTTGACAGCCACCGGTCGACCGGCCCGGTCGACCGGCAACGGTCGAAAATATGACCGTTGGGGCTTCGGTCGACTGCCAGTCGACCGACCAACAAGGAGGAAACACAGTTTCCTTCTATCGGTCGACCGACCCAGTCGACCGAAAAGATACAGAGAGCAGACTCTCTATATCGGTCGACTGGGTCCGTGACCCGGTCGACCGACGGACATGCACAGCTTGTGCATATCCGGACACAGCAGCCGGTCGACTGTCCCGGTCGACCGGTCTGCCTGAAATACAGTTTTTCTGGGCAGATTTTTGAGATAGAAATTTGTAAAAAAAATCTTTTAACACTTCTAAAAAATCCACAAAAATATGTTTTATCATTTTACTTGAAAACTAAACTTGTGATAAAAATTTCAAGACATATATCAATCATATCAATTCATTTTTGTGTCTTGCCAATTTTATCATAAACAAAACTAGTATTTTTATCAAGCTTTGATTTTTCCAAAAACATGAATAGAATAGTCAAAATAAGTTTGTTTACCAAGTTAAAGCATGTATGTATAAATAGAAAACATCTACTATACATATAATATATGTAAACTTGTTTTGATCTATTATTCATGAAAACCAAAAACCAAATCATAAATCGTGTGTGTTTTGTGCACTTGAGCATATCAACTAAACTAAGCTTTACAAAGATCTAAAACACTATCTAAACTAGGATACCTAAGTCTTGCTTGTGTAGATCTTCTATCTTCAAGTAGACTAGCTCCCAAACCGTGATCTTCCAAGTGCAAAGGTATAATCTTGAAGCTTTGACACCGGAATCACCATGATAAGCTTCCAAACACCTTGTTGAAGCTATCTCCCAAACTAATATCTTGCTAATGATCTGAAACTTAGAAACACAAGAATATTAGTAAACATAACTACATGAGTTGATCATCATCAAAACTAGAGTGGAAGGCCTTTGGGCCAACAAGTCCGTCCTTATCCGCTGGAGTGGGATTCGGTGCCATATCCACCGAAGTTCAAACCGCCAATGCTGCATACCTATGATGGAAAGAGCTCGCCAAATCAGCACATCTACTATTTCGGTCTCAGACTGGTAATGTTATAAGCAATGACGCCATCATGTCTAGGCTTTTCATTGGCACCTTAAAGGGGGTGCATTTGACTGGTTTCGCAGTCTTCCCCGGGCTCTATCAACTCCTGGATCGACCTGGAAACTCGGTTCCTCTCTCGTTTCTATGAGGATGATACCGAAGTAACCATGGATAAGCTCCTCTCCACTGTGCAGAAGGAAGGGCGAATCTATCCGTGACTACATTGAACGGTCAGAAACTTATCCTTGATGTGCCCAGCTGGGATGCCATTACCCATGCTCTTGTAGACATGCAGACACAACTTCCTAGACCAAGTAGAAGTCGCATGGGGGCTGTCAAAGCCCACACTTGAAAGAATTGTCGAACAAGCTGAGATAGCCGAGAAGTCGGCTAAAAAGTTCAAACCATCACCCCTAGAGGCAAGTGGGGGATGAACAACAAAGGGCGTAGCGACCTACAGCAATCTTCTCAAGCTAAAGGCAAAGAGACTATGTCTGTGGAGTTATCCGGAGATGTGCAGTCGAAGCCAGGAAGAGCGTCTCCAACAGCAGGAGTCTAAGTTCCCTCCAAAGCAGTACTCCTTCAAAGACGATCAGGTGGTCACGATATCCATCTGCTCCACAAAGGGAACAAAATAAAGCTGCCAGATGCTCGGCGTCCCAATGAGATAGGGCGCACAAACGACCCTAAATATTGTCTCTACCACAGGATGATCCACCATCCTACTGACAAGTGTTATGTCCTCAAGGACAGAATACAAGCCCTGGTCGATGCCGGGGTTCTAACATTGAAGACGGAGCAGAAGAAAGTCACTGCCAATATGGTGACCCCGAGTTCGGCAAAACTCCAAAGGTCATAGTTCCTGACGGAACTTATCCAGTCCTCGCTCCATGGTTGGAAGTCAAGCATCCTCCAGCTACAGCTCAACATAATAAGGGTCTTGTTCCCTTAACATTGGAGACAGGAGAAATCATGTGGATACACCCAGACCTTATCCAGACGTGCAGTGGGATTCAAAGAAGCCCAACTCAAAGGGTAAGTCTTGCAATGTCATCTCCATCCTGCCAGACGACGGCAATCTTACATCGGCTTCCCTCGGTGATTCAGAAGGAGAAAAGCTTGCTTGCACGGCGCAAGCCGATGCGCCTCAACAGACGGGCACCCGATCCGAAAAAATCATACTTGAAGCAGTATGAAAGTCTACTGACGAGACACAACAACAAACGACGTCAGTACAAGCACCAGCATCCACTCCAATCTCAGCAAAGGAAAAAGAGAGGCCTAAGGAGGTACGATTCGACCACGTGTTGAAGAAACCACCAGGCCAAGGGTTTGATACGCCCTTTCGTTTGACATATTGGCTCAGCTGGCCAATATCCCAGCTCATATCACTATACACGAGCTCCTTCGCCTCTCGAAAGAAACAAGAGAAGCACTCAGGGATGCGCTAGCCAATTCAGAATCCTTTCTGACATGCATGCTTGAAATCCCTAATGACGCCGTTCAGTCTCCTTGCCCAGAATGTCATCATGCATAATCAAAGGTGCCCGCTATACATTCACGGCGGAAGATATGCTTCTCAAAGACAACAAGCACGATCGACCTATGTACTACACCGGATATATCGTTCAACATGCATTGAAAGAATACAAGTCGATCCGGGTCCGCACTCAGCATCATCCCCAAAAGGCTCTCTACTTCCTCGGCATACCATTGTACAGGTTGTCTGCAACTACTACTACAATATACGG